>CAWUFW010017948.1:0-242033 GCA_963921515.1 Calotriton arnoldi
ATCCTGCCCCCTGGTTAAGGGTGGTAGTAGTGGTAGGCATCCTGCCCCCTGGCTAAGGGTGGTAGTAGTGGTAGGCATCCTGCCCCCTGGCTAAGGGTGGTAGTAGTGGTAGGCATCCTGCCCCCCTGGATGAGGGTGGTAGTAGTGGTGGGCATCCTGCCCCCTGGCTAAGGGTGGTAGTAGTGGTGGGCATCCTGCCCCCTGGTTAAGGGTGGTAGTAGTGGTAGGCATCCTGCCCCCTGGCTAAGGGTGGTAGTAGTGGTAGGCATCCTGACCCCTGGCTAAGGGTGGTAGTAGTGGTAGGCATCCTGCCCCCTGGCTAAGGGTGGTAGTAGTGGTGGGCATCCTGCCCCCCTGGCTAAGGGTGGTAGTAGTGGTAGGCATCCTGCCCCCCTGGGTGAGGGTGGTAGTAGTGGTGGGCATCCTGCCCCCTGGCTAAGGGTGGTAGTAGTGGTAGGCATCCTGCCCCCTGGCTAAGGGTGGTAGTAGTGGTAGGCATCCTGCCCCCCTGGATGAGGGTGGTAGTAGTGGTGGGCATCCTGCCCCCTGGCTAAGGGTGGTAGTAGTGGTGGGCATCCTGCCCCCTGGTTAAGGGTGGTAGTAGTGGTAGGCATCCTGCCCCCCTGGCTAAGGGTGGTAGTAGTGGTAGGCATCCTGCCCCCTGGCTAAGGGTGGTAGTAGTGGTAGGCATCCTGCCCCCCTGGATGAGGGTGGTAGTAGTGGTGGGCATCCTGCCCCCTGGCTAAGGGTGGTAGTAGTGGTGGGCATCCTGCCCCCTGGTTAAGGGTGGTAGTAGTGGTAGGCATCCTGCCCCCTGGCTAAGGGTGGTAGTAGTGGTAGGCATCCTGCCCCCTGGCTAAGGGTGGTAGTAGTGGTAGGCATCCTGCCCCCTGGCTAAGGGTGGTAGTAGTGGTGGGCATCCTGCCCCCTGGCTAAGGGTGGTAGTAGTGGTAGGCATCCTGCCCCCTGGGTGAGGGTGGTAGTAGTGGTGGGCATCCTGCCCCCTGGCTAAGGGTGGTAGTAGTGGTAGGCATCCTGCCCCCTGGCTAAGGGTGGTAGTAGTGGTGGGCATCCTGCCCCCTGGTTAAGGGTGGTAGTAGTGGTAGGCATCCTGCCCCCTGGCTAAGGGTGGTAGTAGTGGTAGGCATCCTGCCCCCTGGCTAAGGGTGGTAGTAGTGGTAGGCATCCTACCCCCCTGGATGAGGGTGGTAGTAGTGGTGGGCATCCTGCCCCCTGGCTAAGGGTGGTAGTAGTGGTGGGCATCCTGCCCCCTGGTTAAGGGTGGTAGTAGTGGTAGGCATCCTGCCCCCTGGCTAAGGGTGGTAGTAGTGGTAGGCATCCTGCCCCCTGGCTAAGGGTGGTAGTAGTGGTGGGCATCCTGCCCCCTGGCTAAGGGTGGTAGTAGTGGTAGGCATCCTGCCCCCCTGGGTGAGGGTGGTAGTAGTGGTGGGCATCCTGCCCCCTGGCTAAGGGTGGTAGTAGTGGTAGGCATCCTGCCCCCTGGCTAAGGGTGGTAGTAGTGGTGGGCATCCTGCCCCCTGGCTAAGGGTGGTAGTAGTGGTAGGCATCCTGCCCCCTGGCTAAGGGTGGTAGTAGTGGTAGGCATCCTGCCCCCTGGCTAAGGGTGGTAGTAGTGGTAGGCATCCTGCCCCCCTGGATGAGGGTGGTAGTAGTGGTGGGCATCCTGCCCCCTTGCTAAGGGTGGTAGTAGTGGTGGGCATCCTGCCCCCTGGTTAAGGGTGGTAGTAGTGGTAGGCATCCTGCCCCCTGGCTAAGGGTGGTAGTAGTGGTAGGCATCCTGCCCCCTGGCTAAGGGTGGTAGTAGTGGTGGGCATCCTGCCCCCTGGCTAAGGGTGGTAGTAGTGGTAGGCATCCTGCCCCCTGGCTAAGGGTGGTAGTAGTGGTAGGCATCCTGCCCCCTGGCTAAGGGTGGTAGTAGTGGTGGGCATCCTGCCCCCTGGCTAAGGGTGGTAGTAGTGGTAGGCATCCTGCCCCCTGGCTAAGGGTGGTAGTAGTGGTAGGAATCCTGCCCCCTGGCTAAGGGTGGTAGTAGTGGTAGGCATCCTGCCCCCCTGGATGAGGGTGGTAGTAGTGGTGGGCATCCTGCCCCCTGGCTAAGGGTGGTAGTAGTGGTGGGCATCCTGCCCCCTGGCTAAGGGTGGTAGTAGTGGTAGGCATCCTGCCCCCGTGGGTGAGGGTGGTAGTAGTGGTGGGCATCCTGCCCCCTGGCTAAGGGTGGTAGTAGTGGTAGGCATCCTGCCCCCCTGGATGAGGGTGGTAGTAGTGGTGGGCATCCTGCCCCCTGGCTAAGGGTGGTAGTAGTGGTGGGCATCCTGCCCCCTGGTTAAGGGTGGTAGTAGTGGTAGGCATCCTGCCCCCTGGCTAAGGGTGGTAGTAGTGGTAGGCATCCTGCCCCCTGGCTAAGGGTGGTAGTAGTGGTAGGCATCCTGCCCCCTGGATGAGGGTGGTAGTAGTGGTGGGCATCCTGCCCCCTGGCTAAGGGTGGTAGTAGTGGTGGGCATCCTGCCCCCTGGCTAAGGGTGGTAGTAGTGGTAGGCATCCTGCCCCCTGGCTAAGGGTGGTAGTAGTGGTGGGCATCCTGCCCCCTGGCTAAGGGTGGTAGTAGTGGTAGGCATCCTGCCCCCCTGGCTAAGGGTGGTAGTAGTGGTAGGCATCCTGCCCCCTGGCTAAGGGTGGTAGTAGTGGTAGGCATCCTGCCCCCTGGCTAAGGGTGGTAGTAGTGGTGGGCATCCTGCCCCCTGGCTAAGGGTGGTAGTAGTGGTAGGCATCCTGCCCCCTGGCTAAGGGTGGTAGTAGTGGTAGGCATCCTGCCCCCTGGCTAAGGGTGGTAGTAGTGGTAGGCATCCTGCCCCCTGGCTAAGGGTGGTAGTAGTGGTGGGCATCCTGCCCCCTGGCTAAGGGTGGTAGTAGTGGTAGGCATCCTGCCCCCTGGCTAAGGGTGGTAGTAGTGGTAGGCATCCTGCCCCCCTGGCTAAGGGTGGTAGTAGTGGTGGGCATCCTGCCCCCTGGCTAAGGGTGGTAGTAGTGGTAGGCATCCTGCCCCCTGGCTAAGGGTGGTAGTAGTGGTGAGGCATCCTGCCCCCTGGCTAAGGGTGGTAGTAGTGGTAGGCATCCTGCCCCCCTGGATGAGGGTGGTAGTAGTGGTGGGCATCCTGCCCCCTGGCTAAGGGTGGTAGTAGTGGTGGGCATCCTGCCCCCTGGCTAAGGGTGGTAGTAGTGGTAGGCATCCTGCCCCCGTGGGTGAGGGTGGTAGTAGTGGTGGGCATCCTGCCCCCTGGCTAAGGGTGGTAGTAGTGGTAGGCATCCTGCCCCTGGCTAAGGGTGGTAGTAGTGGTAGGCATCCTGCCCCCTGGGTGAGGGTGGTAGTAGTGGTGGGCATCCTGCCCCCTGGCTAAGGGTGGTAGTAGTGGTAGGCATCCTGCCCCCTGGCTAAGGGTGGTAGTAGTGGTGGGCATCCTGCCCCCTGGCTAAGGGTGGTAGTAGTGGTAGGCATCCTGCCCCCTGGCTAAGGGTGGTAGTAGTGGTAGGCATCCTGCCCCCTGGCTAAGGGTGGTAGTAGTGGTAGGCATCCTGCCCCCTGGATGAGGGTGGTAGTAGTGGTGGGCATCCTGCCCCCTTGCTAAGGGTGGTAGTAGTGGTGGGCATCCTGCCCCCTGGTTAAGGGTGGTAGTAGTGGTAGGCATCCTGCCCCCTGGCTAAGGGTGGTAGTAGTGGTAGGCATCCTGCCCCCTGGCTAAGGGTGGTAGTAGTGGTGGGCATCCTGCCCCCTGGCTAAGGGTGGTAGTAGTGGTAGGCATCCTGCCCCCTGGCTAAGGGTGGTAGTAGTGGTAGGCATCCTGCCCCCTGGCTAAGGGTGGTAGTAGTGGTGGGCATCCTGCCCCCTGGCTAAGGGTGGTAGTAGTGGTAGGCATCCTGCCCCCTGGCTAAGGGTGGTAGTAGTGGTAGGCATCCTGCCCCCTGGCTAAGGGTGGTAGTAGTGGTAGGCATCCTGCCCCCTGGATGAGGGTGGTAGTAGTGGTGGGCATCCTGCCCCCTGGCTAAGGGTGGTAGTAGTGGTGGGCATCCTGCCCCCTGGCTAAGGGTGGTAGTAGTGGTAGGCATCCTGCCCCCCGTGGGTGAGGGTGGTAGTAGTGGTGGGCATCCTGCCCCCTGGCTAAGGGTGGTAGTAGTGGTAGGCATCCTGCCCCCCTGGATGAGGGTGGTAGTAGTGGTGGGCATCCTGCCCCCTGGCTAAGGGTGGTAGTAGTGGTGGGCATCCTGCCCCCTGGTTAAGGGTGGTAGTAGTGGTAGGCATCCTGCCCCCTGGCTAAGGGTGGTAGTAGTGGTAGGCATCCTGCCCCCTGGCTAAGGGTGGTAGTAGTGGTAGGCATCCTGCCCCCTGGATGAGGGTGGTAGTAGTGGTGGGCATCCTGCCCCCTGGCTAAGGGTGGTAGTAGTGGTGGGCATCCTGCCCCCTGGCTAAGGGTGGTAGTAGTGGTAGGCATCCTGCCCCCTGGCTAAGGGTGGTAGTAGTGGTAGGCATCCTGCCCCCTGGCTAAGGGTGGTAGTAGTGGTGGGCATCCTGCCCCCTGGCTAAGGGTGGTAGTAGTGGTAGGCATCCTGCCCCCTGGCTAAGGGTGGTAGTAGTGGTAGGCATCCTGCCCCCTGGCTAAGGGTGGTAGTAGTGGTAGGCATCCTGCCCCCTGGCTAAGGGTGGTAGTAGTGGTGGGCATCCTGCCCCCTGGCTAAGGGTGGTAGTAGTGGTAGGCATCCTGCCCCCTGGCTAAGGGTGGTAGTAGTGGTAGGCATCCTGCCCCCTGGCTAAGGGTGGTAGTAGTGGTAGGCATCCTGCCCCCCTGGCTAAGGGTGGTAGTAGTGGTGGGCATCCTGCCCCCTGGCTAAGGGTGGTAGTAGTGGTAGGCATCCTGCCCCCTGGCTAAGGGTGGTAGTAGTGGTAGGCATCCTGCCCCCCTGGCTAAGGGTGGTAGTAGTGGTGGGCATCCTGCCCCCTGGCTAAGGGTGGTAGTAGTGGTAGGCATCCTGCCCCCTGGCTAAGGGTGGTAGTAGTGGTAGGCATCCTGCCCCCCTGGATGAGGGTGGTAGTAGTGGTGGGCATCCTGCCCCCTGGCTAAGGGTGGTAGTAGTGGTGGGCATCCTGCCCCCTGGCTAAGGGTGGTAGTAGTGGTAGGCATCCTGCCCCCGTGGGTGAGGGTGGTAGTAGTGGTGGGCATCCTGCCCCCTGGCTAAGGGTGGTAGTAGTGGTAGGCATCCTGCCCCCTGGCTAAGGGTGGTAGTAGTGGTAGGCATCCTGCCCCCCTGGATGAGGGTGGTAGTAGTGGTGGGCGATCCTGCCCCCTGGCTAAGGGTGGTAGTAGTGGTGGGCATCCTGCCCCCTGGTTAAGGGTGGTAGTAGTGGTAGGCATCCTGCCCCCTGGTTAAGGGTGGTAGTAGTGGTAGGCATCCTGCCCCCTGGCTAAGGGTGGTAGTAGTGGTAGGCATCCTGCCCCCCTGGATGAGGGTGGTAGTAGTGGTGGGCATCCTGCCCCCTGGCTAAGGGTGGTAGTAGTGGTGGGCATCCTGCCCCCTGGTTAAGGGTGGTAGTAGTGGTAGGCATCCTGCCCCCTGGCTAAGGGTGGTAGTAGTGGTAGGCATCCTGCCCCCTGGCTAAGGGTGGTAGTAGTGGTAGGCATCCTGCCCCCTGGCTAAGGGTGGTAGTAGTGGTGGGCATCCTGCCCCCTGGCTAAGGGTGGTAGTAGTGGTAGGCATCCTGCCCCCTGGCTAAGGGTGGTAGTAGTGGTAGGCATCCTGCCCCCTGGCTAAGGGTGGTAGTAGTGGTAGGCATCCTGCCCCCCTGGGTGAGGGTGGTAGTAGTGGTGGGCATCCTGCCCCCTGGCTAAGGGTGGTAGTAGTGGTGGGCATCCTGCCCCCTGGCTAAGGGTGGTAGTAGTGGTAGGCATCCTGCCCCCTGGGTGAGGGTGGTAGTAGTGGTGGGCATCCTGCCCCCTGGCTAAGGGTGGTAGTAGTGGTGGGCACCCTGCCCCCTGGCTAAGGGTGGTAGTAGTGGTAGGCATCCAGCCCCCCTGGGTTGGGGTGGTGGCGCGCATTCAGGCCCCTGTGTGCATATGTGGCATTGGTGATGGGCATCCCGCCCCTATGGTGCTGCTGTTGCTGGTGTAAGTATATTCAGATTCCCAGTGTATGTGTGTGATGTGTCGTGTACGTGTTGTATGTGTTTTGTGGTTGGTGTCTGACTTACCTTCTGCGCCGTACGCGTCCGTGCCTGTTCCGGTAGTAGATGTAGAATATTGGTATGATCGGGACGAAGGGATTCATGGTTGGTTCGTGTCGTTCGTCCTTCTCGTTGCTTCGCGTCGTCCTCGTCGCTTCGCTCGTCCTCGTCGCTCGCTTCGTCCTCGTCGCTTCGCGTCGTCCTCGTCGGTGCCGTGTTCGTCTCGTAGCCGTGGATCGTGTTGTGGCGCGATTCGGAGCTTATGTGCGCCTCTCCCGGATGCTTTGACGTGCCGTGCGTAGCGGCGGGTTCGGCGCGTACGGGAAGCGCATCGTACTTGTCCGGCCGGACGGGGCTGCATTTTCCCTTCCGTGCGACTCGATTCGGCGTTTCCGGATTCGCCTCGGTCGGAGAACAGGACCTGGTTTGGGTGAGTACGGCTCGGCCGGAATTTTTGCTGTTGTGCGCATCGTACTTGCTCGTTCGGTGTGCTGTACGGATCGGTCGGGAAACAGGCTTTCGCATGGCTTTTTTCCCGACCGAATGGTATTGGGTGCGCCTCCGACCGAGATCGGAATCGGCCCCTAAGTGTGTATTTTAATATTTTTATGGGTGTCCCGGTCCCACCCTGGATACCCACTGGTTTTCTTTACACAAGGAGCCACGGGGGGAGCCTGTTCTTACAGAAGCTGGCATAAAGTATTTTTTTAAATATATATCAGCATGCCCCGGGCCCAGCCAGGGCACCCCACAGCTTTAACCAAGTTGGGGGCTGCAGGGGGGAGGTCCAGGGCTATCTGCAGCCCCACTGGCTCCCTTCTCCTGCAGGAGGAAGTATGTTTTGTTTGTAAGTGGCATGCCCTGGTGCCCACGCGAGGTATGCCAAAACTAGTTTTTCCTGTTTTTTTTTCTTGTTTTTAAACAGGATGCCCCAGTGCCTGCCCGGGGCATCCCATAGCTAATCCCATGTTGGGGGCTGTGGAGCTAGGCCTAGGGCCCTCACAGCCCTGTAGTTCCCCTGCTTGCATCCATAGCAGATTCAGGGGGAGCTGGCATTGCTCCAATCTTGGGGGAGCCGTTTTATTTTGCTCCCATAGGGTGGGAGCAATTCAAAGCATTTCCCTGTCCGGGGGTAGGGAAATGCTTTGTTCTCTCACTTGGCAGGAACAGATTTGTGCTCTCGCCCCGTGGGAGCACTTAGCACTTTCCCTGTCCGTGTTAGCTGGCAGGGCAACAGATGGTGTCTCAGGGGTTGGGGACCCCTGGATACTGTCACTGAGCCAGCCCAGGGGAATGGGGTCCCGGGGACCATAGCATGGCTCAGGGAGGGGGGCCCTGAGGGCCCCTCCTCTTTAATTGAAAGACAGCCCTGGGGATGGGGTTTCCGGGTCCTCTCCTGGCTCGGGGAGAGGGCCGCATGGCCCCTTTCTGCTTTGCCTAAGTTATCGGCCCCGGGAGATGGGGTCCCCAGAGCCTCCTGGAGGCTCAGCGAGGGGGGCCATGTGGCCCGCTCCCCTTTACCTGGGGGATGGGGTCCCTGTGCTTGTGGAGGCATGGGGAGGGGGGCCACATGCCCCATCCATCTAAAACATACCCCACACCTCGACCCCAGACCTGCCCCACTGGGGAGGTCTTTTAAAAAACGCAGACGGGAGCTCTTGTTTTTTTTTTATCTTACTGCGGATTTGTGGATTCATGGATCCTCCACAAATTCGAGGCAAATTTAAAAAAAAAACGTTTTTGGCCCCAAGCGAGGTCTCTCTGGGACTAGGGGGTCAGGGTATCCCTACCCCGCCCCCTTGTGCTTTAAAAAAAAACTTTTTATACAAGTCTGGACTGAGTCCCGAGTCTTATGATGGCTGCCACCACTTCCTGGTTGAGGTGGTGGCAGCCGATAAGATCTCAGCTTGAGATTGGTCAGGATCCAAAGAGGCTCTGCGTCCCTAGCTATACAAAGTATTTAGCATTAATTGCTCAAAAGCTACTGAATGGATTTACACCAAAACAAAAAAGCACCATTTCTGACCAAGCTCCAACTTTCTGCCAAATGTGGTGTAAATCCGTTCAGCGGTTTAGGTTGTAGCTGTGTCTAAAATTCCTATAGGAAAATGAATAGGGAAAATGCGTTTTGGGACCCACTTTTTTTTAAGCCCCCAGCTTGATGGATCACCCCGAAACTTTCCATTCGCAAACTAGGAAAAGTTATTAGCAAACTTTCACAAAAAAGTTCATCCACCTCAGCAACTACCTGGAAAGTTTTGGGGTGTTATGTCAAGTGGGGGCCGTGAAAAAGGGAGATATCATGCAATTTCCATAGGGATTTCTGAACAGCGCTTGAGCCAAAACAGCTGAACATAACTACTGCAAATTTGGCAGAATGGTAGATCTTCACCCAGAAAGTGTATACTTTGTGAATTGGTGTGAATCCTTTCAGTAGTTTTTGGAGGAAATTAAGGTTCAAAATGTATAGATGTCCTGACACTTGGGTTTATGGTACTCTCGTGGGAGTCCTGCGGGCACGCGACTTCAAAAAATAGAGTGCTCTGATTGGCTGAGGATTTTTTTTCCATGTTAGCCGATTTAGCTGGCTACAAAATGAAGAGAAATGTTGCGACTGCCATTAAAGGACACAGGGACTATGTCACCCCCAGCTGCGCATAGCATTTAGTAGGGGTGCCCAGCTATGAGCGGTGGGGCGTATCATCCTGCAGGGGATGGGTGCAGAGCTGGACGCAGGCTGAAACCAGTGTGCGGCGTGGGGGTTGGCATAGTTACATATGGTAATAAAATCTTATTTTACATTAAAACAAACCTCAAAATTCACTGAAAAAACATAGGTTAAAGTGACATTACAGTTGGCTGTACATGTCAGGTTAAACGTAACATTTTAATTAAAAAACACACTGAAATTAACCAGCTATAGTTAGTTGAAGTAACTATAGCACGTACCCTCGCCCTGCACTGCTTATGACCTCACATAATACATCACTCATTACATGTTCTATGATGATATTGACAACATCACTGATGACATCTGATTCATTTTTTTTTTTAGAGATTTTTATGCGTGTCCTGGTGCCCATCAACAACACCCACGTTTTATTTTACTTGAGGGCCGTGGGGGGATCCAAGGCCCCCCACAGCCCCAACTGGCTCCCCAGGTGGCAAAGAAAGTTTGTGCCAGCAGGAGCCAGTGTATTTTTCATTGAATGGGTGGCCCGGTGGCATCCACAACTCCTTTACTATAATAGGTCCGTGGGGTTTCCCCAGGGACTCTGCCACCCTTGCCGACCCCCTTGCGGAAGCCAGTCATTTATATAAGTCGAATCCTTGGTGCCCACCCGGGTCACCCACAATGTAAGGTGGCATTAGGGCCACTGGGGGAGCCCCAACGCCCCTGCGGCCCCCTGCTGGCTCTCCACCCAGCGCCATACTGGGTGCTGGCGGGAGCTGGCACCTTTCATTTGCTCCCGCCCGGGCAAGAGCAGCATTCTTTACTGCTACCACCAGGCTGGAGCAACTTTGAGTACCCTGCCCGGGAGAGTGCGGGCAGAGTATGCCCTGGGGGATGGGGTCCCTTGGGCCCACTAGTGGCTCAGAGAGGGGGGGGACCGCGTGCCCCCATCACCTTTATTAAATAGCAGGCCCTGAGGGATGGGGTCACCAGGTCCAGGGCCCAGTAGTGGCTTGGGGAGGAGGGCCGCATGCCTCCCGTCCCTTTAATTTGCATTCAGTCCCAGGAGGATAGGGTCCTAGGGCCCAACAGTGACTTAGGAAGGGGGGGCCCACTTACGCCCCCCCTCCCCAAATATTTTAAACTAGTGACTCCTGGACCATGGTCCACCCCGAGGGTCTTAATAAGTAGAGTATAAAACAATGCAGAAGTCCAGCGGGATCACAGCAAAAAACATGTTTGGGTCATTTTAGCCCCTATTTTTTATAAAACAATCTCAGGACAGGGCACTAAGTCCCTGTGTCCTGTAATGGCTGCCATAACATTTTCTTTCATGTTGCAGCCTACCAATCAGAGCACTCGCTCCCGAGGGAGTGCACAAAAGCGGGAGCAAGGAGGCCAAAGGAAAAAAACCCTAGGCCAGAACATTGCCTTTTTTAAGTTGAGCTCGCGGATTCTTGTGAGAGTCCCTCTAACCCAACTGTCCAGCTATACAAATACTTTTGGAACTTATTTTCTGTAAAAACTAATGATCAGATTTACACCAAATCACAAAAAGCACGCTTTCTGGACTAAGATTTGGTGTGATTTATTTAGCAGTTTTGGCTGTAGGGCTTTTCAAAAAAGTCTATGAAAATGCATGGGGATTTTGCGTTTTGGGACCCCCCCCCTTTTTCTCTGCCCCGGCTTTGTGACTGACTTGGAAACTTTCCATGAAGAAAGTAGGCAAAAAAGAGCACTTTTTTGGAAGGTTTCATGAAGATTCGTCAAATGGCGCTAAAGTTATTAGCAACCAAAAAAGGCCATTTTTATGGAAGTGCAGACCTAAGTATAACTACCCAGTGGTGATTGCCACTGGGTAATATATATACACACACAACAATACATAAATAATTTATTTTAACATTATTTCTTATGGGGTATTATTTCAAAGTTCCTGTCTCCGTTACTGTTTATGGGTGTGTGTTGTATTACCTGTGAGTGTCCATGCGTCATCCTGGACTTACTCCAAGGCTGGGCTGCAGTACAGTTACAATGGTTTAAGACCTTTAGGGCTGTAGTAATTTTAGAAGTGTACTTTGTGAATAGCAATGGTCTTACTCATTTGTGGGTGTGAGTTTGTATTACCATGTCAATCACTAAATCACTTCTTACATTTCCCTATACCCCTCCCGTTTTTATATTTATTCCTCATTTTCTTATCACTTGCCTGGCCCCTATCACATTTACACCTAAATCTTATACTTATGTGTGCGGAGGTCTCCGTCACATTGGCAGATATCTCCTCACAGTAAATATAGGTGAGTTGGAGATCTCCGCACATAGGTTTGTAAGTAGCATTTTAAAGTACGTGTGGAGTAGTACCACTTTAGTACTACTCATGTGCAACAAAATGCAATTTTTGACTAGGCCCCAAACAGTTTCATAATTTCGGTTTCGATTTGTGGGATGCAGAACCACCCCCAGCTTTCCAACTTTATAAAGTTGTGTGCTCATGCAAAAATCACCTTCGCTACAAGGGCCTGAGTTTCCTTATCTACCCAAAATTTTGGGGCACCTAAAAAGTTTACAAACATTGGAATTCAAAATTGGACATATATGTTTGGAAATGGGATTACTGTGAATACTTTGTCTCCCCTGCTAGAGCACAATGAGGAAAAATACAGGTTTAAAATAGAGCACGTAGGTAATATTTGCATGAAAAATTGATCTTGACAAGGCATTCACAATTGACAAGGAATCCTAATTATTTGTCATTTAAATTCAATTTGTTCTGTGCTGTTGATTTGTTTTCTCATACTCTCGCTATTGTGCTCACTGTATCATTACTAAACTCAATGAAAATTTAGTTAACAGAATGAAAAATGGAAAATCCACCGTGGTCCATTTCTATGGGTATGAGAAGTAATGATTCTCTGTTTCTATTTCATTAATCTGCATTTTTTATAGTTTATCCAGTGGGTGCAGGGGAGCATAAGGAATATATGTGCAGGAGCAGAGAACAAAATAGGGGGAAACGGACCACAGTAACTCTCCATTACATTTTCTGTAAAATAAACGACGTAGAGATATCAGATCTGATCATAGTATACTAAGCTAAAATTCGAACAAATTACTTGAAATAAACCTAAGGCAATGATTATTTAATAGCATTCTTTTAGCAAACTTAATATTTATCCTAAAGAAAGTTTTGTCTGACTTTTTGTGAGCATGTGGCCTGATACATCAAATTTTTAGTTGCCAAAAAATGAAATAAGGTGCACAAACCATGACCAGCTGCGGCCCGTGCAGGTAAGAGCGGTAGGGGGGTCGTGCTGGCCTGGGGGGGCATTTCGATGGATGTTGACGAGGGAAAATTAAATAAATCATTAATTTTCCCTCGTTGTCGTCTGTTGAAATCCCACCCCCCACCACCGGGCCCCCACACTCTTACCTGCACTGGTCGTGGCTGACCATGCCATAAGCTGGTTCAAGAGGTACATCCCGTTTAATTGAATAAGGGTCTGAAGACATTTAAATCACGAGATCAGCACCATGGAAAATCAGTCAGTATGGAGAGATTGCCACAGGGCTACGATTTGGGGTAGAGGCAGGAAAACTGGGAAATATCAAGGGGTGGCCATTGGGAGGTGGTACCAAAAGCCCAAAAAGGAGCCGATTACAAGTTGTGCAGCATAGTGTTTCACACAATTAAGAGTTTACCGAGTGTGCACTTGCACCCAGTAAGTATTTCTTTGTTATTATTCTCAAATTCCACCTGATTAAAGTATGTGGAATTTGTAAGCAGATATGGAACGGTAAACTCGGTAAATACATGCAGGAAAGGGCCCAGCAATCCCAAAACCCACGTGTTATTTGCCCATTCTGTCCTGAAAAGTTGTAATTGTCAGGTACAGGGGTTGGAATACCGGCCACAACCGTTAATTCTGGACACAGTATTGCAGAGTGTCCTGTTCCACGTAACTTGCAATCGGCCCCAAATTTAGAAGTTTGTTGCTAGTCAAATAATAATGATTTTATGTATGTCCTTATACACCTAAACGTACTCCGCTGCCCCTCCCCCAAAATGGAATACATGTGCAAAATGTGCAAATAAGATTGAATTCTAATCACCGAAGCCCCGTATGGAGACGGCTTTCTTAAAGAGATAAAAGTGTTGTACATTTCTTCCATACCTACTACTTGGGATTGTCTGACCTCTGGATAATCCACAGGAGTAAGTGTAGTGTAGAAGGAGTACTCTTGGAAATCTACCGTGAGTGTAGCTTTCCATGCCTACTTCTGGGAGATTAGTGTAAATCGCCAAAAAGCTGAAAACATATTATTTGAACCTGCAAGAAGATTTCTGACGTTTAAGAATATGGACTTAAATAAATGACAATTTGCATGATTCAAGGACCCTCAACAGAATATTTGTGACTCAAAATACATTGCCTTACATTTTTGATAATTCAAGATTGTTAATTTCTAGAATGATCTACCGATCCAAATATTGGAATAACTGTGGCATATTAAGGAGGTTTTACAAGTGTTATGTTTGTATTTTTATTAGTCATCTACATATTTATAGGTATTTTATGCTGGCTAACCTATCAAAAACTAACAGTAGTCTGATCTAGGTTACCAACAGGAAGGCAGAGGTTATTCTCTGAAATCCTTTTGTTAAAGTTTATAATGATGGTGGAAACCAAACCATTAGTACAAAGACTAAGGGGATTTACAAGCACCTTGTGCCGCCGGTGCACCACTTTTTATCACATAAAAAGTGATGCACTGGCAGCGCAAGGGACTTGTAAATAAGTCCCTAAATATTTATATAGTTTTCATAAACTCCATAAGAAGGGGAAAAGTCATAGACTACATCTAAATCATGCAAAAATATTATTTCCACCTAGCAAGAATCAAATAAGTGACGTGCAATGGATTCATTAAAAATAAACACAGCTCCCCCAACAACACAATGTATGTGGATCACTCTCAATAGGTATTTGAGAACAGTTTATTATAAGATGTCAATTTACAAACTATTATAGAAATCTGTAGGAACTTAAATAGCCATCTAAATACTATGGGTTAATAACATTAGAACCACAGGTTATAATTGCTACCTAATTTTAACTTGCACTTTCTAAACTTAATTACGGTAATGGCCTATACTACAGATCACCTCTATCCACTATGAAAAGATTACAAAGAACTCATAATTTTGCTACCAGACTACTCCTACATGTAAAGCCACAAGAGCACATCTCCCTTGCCTTGATGGCCCTACATTGGTCTCCAGAAGATCCACCTTCAAGCTGCTTTGTATCACCCACAAAGCAGTACATGGCAAAGGACCACTTTTCATTAGGAAGAAAATCAACAAATACATATAGCAAAGGAACCTCCGCTCCATACTGGTGCTCTGCCTCAAAATCCCAATATACAGGAAAAAAACATAAGTGGAAATCTTTCTCTGTGCAAGCTGCCAAACTATGGAATTCATTACCACCAAAGATAAGATCCACGGACAACCATCTCACCTTCAGAAAATTGCTCAATAGCTGGCTCTTCCTTACATGACCCCCACACTCAAAAACAAAATGCACGGCAATAGTATGCATAATACACCAAATTATACATATAAGACCATATTTTACTGAAAAAAACATTTTTGGCCATATTCTATATATCCAAATGTCGGTGTATTCATATCCATTTGTACATCAATATAGGTTGCATCAAATATATAACTATGTAATTTTATATAGTAAACATATGTAGTTATGAGTGTCTATATATCAAAGTCATCCAGAACAAAATCCTCACCAACTCCAGCAACTCAAAGGAACTCTTCAACATCATCCAGCAACTCACCAAACCCCCCAGCGAAGCCACGGACGTCACCCCCTCCCTGGACCTCTGCAACAAGCTCGGCTCCTACTTCCACCTGAAAATCAAGGCCCTCTATGACAACTTCAGCGAACAGACTCCAGAAACCGCCCTTCCCTCCAACGTTGACAGCCAGCCCACCATCACCACCTGGACCCCGGTCACCACCGAAGATACCACCACGACCATGAAGAGCACCCACTCAGGAGCCTCCACGGATCCCTGCCCTCCGCACATCTTCCACAGAACCACCGCCACCATAGCACCCGAGCTACGCCGTACCATCAACCCCACCCTCGAATCCGGCATCTTCCCCGACGACTGGAAGCGGGCAGAGGTCAAGCCCCTCCTCAAGAAACCCTCTGCAGACCCGAAGGACCTGAAAAACTACCATCCCATCTCTCTCCTTCCCTTCGCAGCCAAAGTCACCGAGAAAATCGTCACCGCCCAGCTGACTACCTTCATCGAAGAGAACGCCATCCTCGACTCCTCCCAGTCCGGATTCTGCAGCAACCACAGCACGAGATCGCCCTCCTTGCCGCCACCGACGACATCCGCACGCTCCTCGACCAGGGCCACACCGCGGCTCTCATCCTGCTAGACCTCTCCGCAGCCTTTGACACAGTCTCCCACCGCACTCTCGCAGCCAGACTCCACGACGCTGGCATACGGGGAACCGCCGTCGACTGGATCCGCTCCTTTCTTGCCGGCAGAACCCAAAGGGTCCGACTCCCTCCTTTCCTCTCCGAACCCACCAAGATCAACTGCGGAGTACCCCAAGGATCATCGCTCAGCCCCACGCTCTTCAACATCTACATGGCCCCCCTCGCCGCCATCGTCAGACAGCATGGACTCAGCATAGTATCCTACGCCAACGACACCCAGCTCATCCTCTCCCTCACGAAGAACCCCGAAGACACCAGACTCAGCTTCCAGGAAGGAATGAAAGACGTCGCAGCCTGGATGAGCAGCAGCCCTAAAGCTCAACTCGGAGAAGACTGAGGTCCTTGTCCTTGGACACTCCCCCACGGCATGGGACAACACCTGGTGGCCCCCGGCCCTCGGAAACTCACCCACCCCTACGGACCACACCCGGAACCTCAGCATCATTCTCAGCTCTGCCCTTGCCATGACTCGCCAGATCAACGCTGTCACCTCCACCTGCTTCAACTCCCTCCGCAAGACCTCCAAGTGGATCACCCCCGAAGCCAGAAAGTCCGTCACCCACGCACTCATAACCAGCAGACTGGACTACGGGAACGCCCTCTACACCGGAATCAACAAATCCCTGCTACACAAACTCCAGACCATCCAAAACGCCGCGGCCAGACTCATCCTCGGCACCCCTCGCCATGAGCACATGGCACAACACCTGCAAGACCTCCACTGGCTCCCCGTCGAGAAGAGAGTAACCTTCAAGCGACTCACCCACGCCTACAAATCCCTCCACAACATCGGACCCAAATACCTCAATGAAAGAGTCTCTTTCCACGTACCTAAAAGAAACTTCCGCTCCGCCGATTTCGCCCTAGCAGAAACCCCGCGCATCAGCAGAACCAGAGCAGGTGGAAGGGCCTTCTCATACGCCGCAGCCAAGGCACGGAACGAGCTCCCAGCCAACATCAGATGCTCCCCCACTCTGCACGCCTTCAGGAAGAGCCTCAAGACCTGACTTTTTGGCTAAACTGGAGCCGGAACCCCCCCCCCCCCCAAGCACCTTGAGACCTTCACGGGTGAGTAGCGCGCTTTAAATCCCCTGATTGACTGATTGAAAGTGTGCTACTCACTATGACAATATCTATCTGATTATATAATTTGTGAACATACCTGTAAGGATGCAACAAAATATTGTACATGTTTAAAATAGGGTAGTACACTATATTTTATAGATTCAAAGTTCATAAATAAAAGAAATTATAATTATGCACAACAAACATGCATGTTTGACCATCTAAATACCATTACAAATAATTGCACAAATACTGATACATAGAGAGCAATTCAACGCACATAAAATATTACTAATTGTGGTGCATATATGTGAGTAAGTTAACATGTATAATTATACTTAGATATTTGATATGTGCATTTCTCTGTACATATGCATTTATTACTATGGGGCTGATTACGATACAGCCCGTAAAAACTCTGACCTTAGGTCGGAGCCTTTGTGGCCGCATCGTAATGGGCCGGTCGGTTTACTTTCCGACCGCCTCATTATGTTGGAGGCAGTCGGAAAGTATTCGGCCGGTCAGTTCGCCAGTCGGAATCCAGCCTGTAATCTCAAGGGCGGGCCTTTCCGCCATTGAAATTACAATGCACGGTTTCTGATATGATTTCCATGCCAGTCTGTCCGACATGGAAACCATGTCAGAAAGCATGTTTGGGGGCCCCCAACAGGGCCCCCTTTGGTGCACGGTCTCCGGTTGGAGGCCGAGGGGGCACCTATGGTGCCTACCTGTTGATCCCTGCACCTTGTGGCAGGCACCTTGAGGTGCCTGCCACTCGGTGCAGGGATGGACCGCACCTCCCATTTCACTATGGGGGTATGCATTACGGCCGGTTTACGGGCAGTAATACATGCTCCCATAGTGAAATATAGGAATGCGACCGAACAGTGTTTGGTCGCATCCTAATGAGGCGGCCGGGACCGCCGACCGGGTGTTGGTTGGTCCCATGCCCGAGTCGGCGTTGGGCGGAAGTGATTCCGCCTGACATAATAATAAGCCCCTTAGTGTTAACAAAACACAAAAATAACAAAATTATTTATACTATTAAATTCCACATGAGCATTCTCTGTACAAATGTATATATTACTTAGGATTTAAAAAATATATTGTTATATTTTATGCTTAAACAGGTACATAGATTCATCGCATACATAACATAAATATCTTACTATATGCTTATGGGTTTGTCCTTTTATTATGATAACACATATCTATCACAAGATATGAACATTATTATATATATATATATATATATATATATATATATATATATATATATATATATATATAGTATTCGAACGGAGTCCCAATCGCGCACTCAGGTCCTTACACAAACACCAGTAATCCAAAGTTAGCAAAGGGGGTTTATTAACCTCATAAACCCGCTGTGACGCGTCACGGCGGGTTTATGAGGTTAATAAACCCCCTTTCCTAACTTTGGATTACTGGTGTTTGTGTAAGGACCTGAGTGCGCGATTGGGACTCCGTTCGAATACTATAGTAAAACCGGCCCACTCCGCCGGCATCGCGCCACCCCTCGACGGGCTACAGTCCCCGGAAGGAGTAACTTCAGTATGGATATATATATATATATATATATATGTATATATATATAATGCTGGCTCTGCATTTATGTATTTATAATACCTTATTTATACTTACTGGTGGAAAGTAAATATTACATGTAAAAATATTATATATATATATATATATATATATATATATATATATATATAGGAAAACAGCTCCGCTCGTACTCGTGATGATTTCGATGAACAGGAGCCAGGACCACCAAATTGTGCAGTAAGTAGTTTATTAGCAGCTCTCACAAACCACAGCCATGACGCGTTTTGACCCCGTGGGGCCTTGATCACAATATTTATTATTTATAATTTATCCTTTTCAAGTATAACTAGGTCGATATCGATATATAAGTTGATAGATGTATGCTTATGGGTTTATTTTTCTATGCTAAAACATATCTATCACAATGTGTAAATTTGATTAGAGGAAATCTATGTATAAGTGCTCAACTACTGAAATATTGGGAAAAAATGTACAGATAAAAAACACTTTATTTATCACCAGCAAAAAAGTGAATGTTTGAATTTGTAAATATTTATACATGCGTCTACATAAGAGTTTTTATAAGGTACAACTTTTTTGCTTCAAAATAATTTTCATCTGTGTAATATGTTAACACCTCTAGTTATGTATATCTTCTATGTGTAGGTATGTTTCTATATATGTGTATAGTCTCCACCCACAGTGGAGGAAAACACAAAACAGAAATTCAAAAAACCTTTACAGCTCTGCCCATTATCTGACTCACCCTAACCTTCTTTCAAACTAACCTCCTACCTCCACTATCTGATTTATCCCAAACCTTTGATTTTACTATGGACTCCCATATAATCATTTAAAAACTCTTTCCCTTTCTAGCCCTTCTCTATCCTGTTTCATCCAACTAGGAGGCGCCCATGACCATCTCTCCCAATAACAATTCACATTTTCCCTCTTCTAATTCACCAAAAACAAATCTATCCCTTCAAAACTATACACTTAAAGCATGAAATTTCAATAAGCAATTACTTGACTCAATTTCCACCACTAATCCCCAAGAAGATAAAAAAAAAGTTACCAATCTACTAACTAAAAAAATCTCTAATCTTGGGCTCCGGAGTAGCATGCTACTCATCAAAAAACACATCAATATCTCATCAGGGGTAGTAAGCCCTATTGAAATACAATTACAATAACAAGCATTTCTCAGTGGTCCCAGTTTTGGTAGACATGGTACCTGAGGCTAAGCAAAATAATTTGGTCAAGGAGAGAACAGGAGGAGAGAACAGGATTAGAACTGGTCCAGGTCTCAAGTCGACAAATTAAGCACTAGAACAGGGATTTCCAATAAATGTCTTGGCGTGCTGCATCCAAGCCATGTTGTCAGGATATCAACTGAAAAGATGATTTTACATAGAACTAATATAAATCTAACTTGTTGACTTGGTCATTGGTTATCCTGAAAATCTGCGTGGATCCAGCCCTCCTGAGAATACATAGGCCATGCTACTTTCACAATTACAATCTACACTGTTAAAGGTTTCCCTTTGATGTTGTAACTGGTGCCGCACATGGTGTCATAATCAAGGGTAAGCAAGTTCTCAATTGCAAAAAAAATATTTAATACACTATGGGGCTTATTTACAACTAAAGTGGCGGAGCGCGGCGTTAAGCCAAGAAGGCCAACGCCGCACTCCGTCACTTTAGAAACGTAGGGCGGCACCGTATTTTTATTACAATACGGTGCAGGCCTGCGTTTCTCCCTGCGCTGGTACTAAATTTAGCTACATAGTGCCAACGCAGGCTCTCTTGGAACCATAGTGCAAGGGTGCCTGCGTTGTGGGAAATTATTGTTTATGTGCAGGAAGGTATCCCTTCTTGCACATAAACAATCATAAATGGCGATTTGTAACTTCTATGTGTGCTGCTTGTGCAGCACACATAGAAGTTGCAACTCGTCCTTTTTAAAATGATTGTTTATGTGCAGGAAGGTGTCCCTAGCGCCAACGCAGGCACCCTTGCACGATAGTGCAAGGGTGCCTGCGTTGTGGGAAATGATTGTTTATGTGCAGGAAGGTGTCCCATTTTAAAAATCTACCTAGCGTTCCCAAACGAACAAATGATACAATATGCTTTTTTTTCAAGAAGATGTATTATTTTTGTACAGTAGCAGCACATGCCCATGGAGTGGGATAGAATGGCATTTTAAAGGATCTAACTGCTTCATAGAGGGCTCAATTCTTTAAAAAAAACATAATCTACACCCGGTTTACTTCTTCGCCTCGGTATAGATGTATTTTAAGACTTAACAAAGGTTTTCATGGGTTACACCAAAAAACTTTGACTTTGTAGCTTTCCAGCAATAAACCGGGAAAGTATTCAGGAATTTGCAGTTGTTACAATGTGGCGGCCATTCCACGTACGCAACAGTGTGTACAGCACAAGCATGCACGGGAAATGCCATCACATTTGGCAATGGCACTTTTATCTACACTGGGAAAATATTTCCCACACAATTTTTGGGGTATCTCCTTTTCCTTCCCGTCCTGGAAATGTATTTAGTCCTGCCCTGGGTAGAGGTAAATCTCTGCACACGTCCAAAGTGGGAATGGGTCATAGACAAATGTGTGGGTTACAGACAAATGTGTCCAGTGTATCTCTGCCCAGGAACGCTCATCATGGGGAAATATTATGCATGGGTAACGGGATTTATGAGGACAAGACCGCCTTTTGTAAATAGCATAAAATTAACCTTTTGCAATTGGGACCAAAGCCTTTCGTGTACAAGTATCCTGGGCACGTTCAAGGACAACTTCAGCATTTTGTGCTCTTTTGCACCCTGTTTGTGAATACTGCTTGGTGATCTTTGACTCTGCACGTTTTTACTGATACAGTTAACTGTTACTGTATTTATCAGATATAAAATCACTTAGCACATATATCTCTTTTGCACTGTTTCCAAACCCAGTACCTATGCTGAATGCCATGGTTGTATACAATGCTCTTATCCTTCTTTTTACTTACTGTGCTTAAACCCTGTGTTAGGGGGCCCTACCCTGGTCGATGAGAGTCACATCCATACCAGAATTTCGGGATACTTTGTTTTCATGCACAGCGCCAGCTTTTCAGGATTATCTTTAGCTATAAGAATGACTCCCAATAAGATCCACCTTAAACGTATCTTATGAGGACAGAATAACTTAAAAATCTGGCATGGATCCAGTCCTTCTGGACCGAGGTTGGACATCTCTTGGTCTTCTGTGCCAGGATGCACTTTATTTGCCCTAATCACATTACACTTTCTTTTCTACAGTGACGCATTGTCAATAGATTTCACATTTTTTAAAATCTTTCTATGTAATTCCTTTTCTGTCCTGATTTAAGCTAAGAAATTGCAGAGTTACAAAGGATTTCTTTACAAACTTTGTGAAGTTTGTTAATTTTTCCGTTAATTTTATTTGTGAGTTAATTAATCTAAGCCAGTTTGTTCGCTTGTCCATTCTTTCAGTGATTTGTTTTGTATTGCATTTGTTAATACACTTAATCATTCATTTATCATTGCTTTATACATCACTGAGCTGGAGACTTGCCAATACACACTGTGCCACCGTGTGTCACACTATACTGGAACTCTTCGCATGGTTACCTGGTGACGAACTGCTATCACATGGTGAGCTCATAGTGAGCTGAAAACCTCTGCATGCAGTGGGTTTCCAGCTTGTGCGTTGAGGCTCTTAATAACTGAGATCAATTACAGGATTTCCAACCTCCCCAGTACAGGGAGTCTGTATTAGGAGATTGTTTTTTGTATTTTTCAGGTGGGGTTACTACAAACCTTCCCACTCATACAGTGCCACCGTGTGTCACACGATATCGGCTACCATCACATGGTCACGCGGTGTGGAGCTGACAACACACGGTGGGCATACAATTAGCTGGCAACCCCTGCAGAAAGCAGGTTTCCAGCTAATTGTTAGGAGGTTTTGCTCAGCCCATGTCCATTATGAGGTGTAAAACCTCTCAAGGACATCGGTGGCAGCCTCAAAAGCTTTGTTTTTGGTTTTGGAGGTGGCAGGGGGGTATGGGGATAGGGGAGGTGGGCACTTTGAGGCAGTGTATTTAAAGGTGCCTCTGCTGTGTTCAGCACTAAGCCCCACCCCCTTCAAGCCCCTCCTCTCCTCACACAGTGAAAAAGTTTCACAAGTTGGCAGGTCTGTTACTGCCCCAGCTGTGCCAGCATGAATTGTTACACCATCCCTGTGGTCCTGCCCCCTCCACACCGAAAAGCGCTTTTACACCTCATCAGGGGTAGCAAGCACTATATAAATGTGAACCCTTCCCTCTTCTATCCCCCCACTATCCGTTTTCAATCCAAATAACAAACCTCACATGTCCACTGCTCAAATTAATTTCATATTTCCCTATACTAATTCACCACTAATCCTTTTTGGGTTCCGGAGTAGCGTGCTACTCGCCAAAAAAAATGCTTTGATGCCTCATCAGGGGTAGTAAGCGCTATATAAATGCAATTACAATTACTCTGCTTTTTTGCTCAGCTAGTGAAGGGCTCAAAGCTTCGATCCATTCAAGGCCCCGCCCCCCTCCAAGCCCCACCTACCCTCACACGGGTCTGAAGCTTTTGTTGACAGGTTCAGCAGAATAACAGTGACCCCTGCATGATTTAATTCTGCAAAATCTTCTGGATCCAATAAATAAATCTCATTGACTACTAATGTGCAAAAGATCTTATGGTTATAAGGATGGTTGAGCCATGAGAGGCTCGAGCGTGGCTTGGGCCTCTGGGGCTCAATTAAAGACGAGCCACAGACGAGCCAGAACATGTCCCTCTCTTAACCTCCTTCATGCAGTTGTGTAAAAGAAAAAAAATCAAAAAGGCAGCATCCTGTAAATGTATCTTTCAATTGCTTTACAGTAACCTGAGAGTACACTGAAAGGCACCTTCTCTGGCCTTATGCTTTCTTAAACTTGTTTATTTGCTCTATTGAAGTGTAGTAAATCTGAAGAAATAGTTTTATCCACTAAGTAATGGAAGGCCAGTGATATTAACATGTAAAATGCTCCACCTAGGTGAATTTTAATCCATGTGGTTTCATGGAGTGCTTTCTATACCAGGCTTGGAGATAATCTTTCGTGTTCAATTCACACTCGATATACCCACTTGAACTAGAAAGACTTCTTATTTGGGTCCAGGTGCTTTCATTATGTAATTTGTATGATTTGCAAAAATCTACCTTTCTAAAGACAACTTGTGCACGAAAAATTGTCCTTTCCCAAAAATCTAGCGCCCAGGAACCTGGGCAGGAATCTTGGCCATCACAATAGACCAAAGTATGTGATCCTTGGCAAACTGCACATCACTTTTTATCCTTAACTGCAAAAATGTTGAGCACAAACAAGCGAAGCAGTCTAGGGTTATCCCCTTACAAAATGTGTTCATATATGGTTTAAAAGAGTATCTTGCCATATGTGACGGCATCTATTGTGTAAGTTACATGGTGGGCCTTTCCATGGCTCCTCTCCTGCTTTGGCGTTTAAGGCCAAGAGACACCCCTGGCTCAGGTCTATGAATGTGGTAGCTTGTCCACGTCTACCTGCTTCCCTCACCTTCACTGTCGTCATTGCTCTGTCGGCTGTTCCTGCTGGCCCCACGTCCAGACCCCAGGCGCGGGTTGCCCAGTTGGTCTTGCTCCTGCTGTTGTTGCTGCTGCTGCTGCCTTCGCGCAATCTTTTTCATCTGAAATTTTAAAAAACACAAGATCTTTATTCTTGTTTGTGCACAAGTGATCGCGCAGTGCTTGCTCCATGCAGCGACAGATTCTGTAAAGCTGTTGGAAAACATAGAGAAGAGGCCTCCAAACTGTGCTCCTTGATAACAGACACACCATGCTGAAGAGAGTGCTGTGTTTTTAGTGAAAGAAAACAGAGTGGCAGTGAGACGACTGTGATGGGCCATCAGTGTTGTCTTTTGTCACTCACCTCCTGGTGAAAAGAGCTTCAAATAACCCTCAAAGACAGCTCCACCCACCATCTCTGATAAACGATCAAACTGAGGATATATTTCCATTTCAGGGAGACCTTGCTGTGAGATCACAATTTTGGCAAATATATATGTGATTGCATTTTTAAAATGGATAACTGCACATAACTGTAATGTTGGACTTGTTGAATAAGTCCATAGCTGCCAGTTTTATAGAATAATTGTGAGAAAATATGTTTGTTATTTTGGGTGGAGGGGAGGAGGGGGCGTTTGATGATTTTCTTTACACAAAGGGTGGCCCAACATTAAAAAGTTTGGAGAGGGGTGGCCCAACAATAAAAAGTTTGAAGACCGCTGGTCTAGAGAAAGTTCAATTTTCTTACCTTGAAAACAGTTGATCACATTTTTCTCAGGTGTTTTCGTTTAATTTTTCAATTATTCTATCAAACTGAGATGAGTGTCCCATATTGGGAAGCGAAGAGATATAAAGAGAACTGCTTGTAGCAACAGACCTTTTTCACAATTTTTTTGTTACCCTATCCACTAATAGCCCTTTGTCCCTATAATTGCAACTCTCCTCTTTGAGTAGGACACTAGCACTGATGGTGACAGCGAACTATTACTAAATGATGGAAAAAGTAGGAAAAGTGTTTTGCTACTGGCATTAACAACGTTTTTTTAAACAACAAAGGTTGATTGTAAAAAGTGTATTATTTCGTAAAAGATTTTCCAAAATCTCATTTTAAACCTTTAAATGGTTCTGACCCGAACAAATGCATTTATGGTCATAACTTTTCCAGAAACATGTAGTTTAAATTTTTACTAAATATTTAAATGCAATATAACTTTCTGACATTTCCAAGCCACCAATATTGTGCCAGCGAAGCATGAGTCCTAGCAGCTCAGACCCAACTGATCCTTCTGGGATAGGGCGGTATAAATTTGCATATTGGTCATATTTTTATTTAGTTTTGCGAATTTGGACAGCACAGGCAAGATCCAAAATGATATCTGAGCACTTTACATGAGAACTGAACCTACTGCAGCTCAATGTTTCTTAATATAAGACAATATACACATAAACATCAGTAAGGCAAGAGAGATATTACTTTCAGTATGGCCGCCAGAATGTACCAAAATTGGGTAGATGGTTGCAGAGGGTTAGTGGACCAGATTTCATTGATGGAATTAAGGTTACATATGGCATCTTCAAAAAGATTAACCCGAAGTGGAGCCAGGTAGGTAAGATGTCGGTAATGATCCTGTGTCTTTGTGCAAAGGACTACTTGGTTATAAACAGAGGCAAGTCCTCTCGTGAAGAGTTAAAGGAACGCAGTCCATGGAACAAGCACAGATAGCACCAGTGATAGCAATGTCCTCCTGCAACATACCTGGTACCAAGGGCCCCTCCGTGTCCTGTATCTCAGAGGCCCTCCCTCCACCTTGTGCTTCTGAGACACATTGACTCACCCAGCGTATGGTGTGTACGAAAGTCCTGAGAAAAAGGCACTATGTTCCACAGGCAGGCTCTCCGACACCAGTGAGACTCAGTGGAACATCATACATCAGTGCAGATGGATGCGAGTGCCCGGCTTGTTGCCAAGCATGGTGGACCCCCTTGACTACCTTATCAGGCTTAAAGTATGGCCATGATAGATGCGACAAAAGAGAAGGGTACGAAGTTCCTTGGTGGTATACTAACCACCCTGTATATGTACTCTAGGTAGTGAGGAGGTGAGGAATTCCTCCTATCGGAACTAGGGCCCTCACACACCCAGCAAGCTATGTGTCATGCTTCATCATATGGGCCTGCTCCTCGTCGGGCCGGCGCTGCAATGCCCGACGGAGATCTTCTGTTCCTTGCCGTATAGGTGCCATGGGTGTGAGGGACTTAAGTGAGTGTAGATGTGAAAAGTGAGTATTAAAACAGGTGAGGGAGTCCTCTATGGTAAACTTTATTCTGAGAGGGTCCCAACCTGGTTAAAAGGAGAAGGGGGGGGGCGGCTGTTTTGTTATAATGTGACAAAAATTGCGCTCATCCCCCAGATGGTCAACATGTTTCTCGCCTCAGGTTGTCAAAAGTGATCAATGGCGATTCTTCAGGACCGAGTGAATGATAAAAACTATCTACAATGGGTGGCAAGGTGCAACGCTACCTACCACTTATTGTTCCCACGGGACAGTTACCCGAAGGGAAGGAAGCCAACCTATTCAAGGTATCTAGTTGTGCCTCATCAGTAGCAGCGAAGTGTTAAGACACAGAATGTAGTGTCTCTGCTCCCGCTCGGAGCCTCGTGGCAGACCTACCCGCTCCGCTGCAACCAGGAAGATCAGGCATCCTTTAAGAGTGGAAAGTGGCAAGACATGCTACAGGAGCCTCTTTAGCCTGGGCATCCTCCATAGCCTTCCTAAGTACGCCGGCTGCAGTTGGATGAGGGGCAGGGAGTGGTGAATTCTAGGTGTCATTAATTCTCCCGAGCTCTGTGGAGGAACTCCCGCCACCATCTTGCTGTTGCACTCACTGACATCCTGCAGGGCCATGACGGCTGAGCTCTGGAAGGGCAGGTTGGTATTGAAATGCTGCACAACCACGAACACTAGGCACTGGCTTGGCAGTTTGCGGATTAGCTGCTCAGTAGACTTTTAGTAGTGGTGGATCTCCCGGAAAGTCACTTTCCCAGGCAGGTAGTGATGAGGTTTCTTTACTCTACTGGAGGAAAGGGCCCTCTTGTGGGCAGCCTTGGTAGCTTGCTGCCTGAAAGGCTGTTTCCCTCTTGTGGACTTGCGGGTGGTTTGCTTATTGTGGGCCATGTCAACGGTATACGTTCCTTCACAACATACAAGATACCCTTCTGTAATGGCATGCACAAGCTAGCTATTAATCTTACAAAAATCCAAAAGTTTGGTTTCAAGTCCAGAGGTAGTTGATATCTCATTGGCTCTGCACATGTGGCATTTGAATATAAATACCAGAAAGGGAGTGGTCAATCTGCCACTCTGGCATTTCCCTGGTGTGCTAAAGGTTAGCGGGATGGGCTGCCATAACCCAATCGTGCTTCATGGTCCTATTATAGTTGCATCTTCCTGAAGTGTGGGCTAATTTGAACATTTGTGCCAGGGCTGGTTTTGGTTTCTTGTTCGGTCCTGATAAATACCTTAGAATGCAATTTGGCCACACACTGCTGTCACAACTGTGAATTACTGCCACAGTGAACTCTTTGAAGATCTCTAGACCCTCTTTCCTTCTAAAGGTATTCACTGCAGCCACTGACTCTTGCTTACCAAGCTAGAGGAACTTCAATCCTTATATATGTCACTGACCTATGGCTACCCAAATTCACCTCGTCTTTAAACAATTGAGTCTAAGGCCTAGAGACGATGACTGCTAATCAGTAATTGTACACTGATGGAGATGGTTAGGATAGAGTTAGGTATCCAATCAAGATGGGGTTCCAAGCTAAGGAAAGCCAACTGTCCAGGGTCTGGTCCCAACGGCAGACATCTTCTGGCCAAAGACATGCGTTGCTGGACTCCAGGACTATGAACTGTGATGAGAAAATAACTAGGATGCCCTACACTGTTTATGTTGATAATTTTATTCTATCCATTCATTTATTAAGTAAGCATTGGGTAACTTTATTGCTTGACTTTACTGTGCCCAGACTGATATGGATATTATCAAAGAGTAAACCTTAACATTAAATAAATAAATAAATAATGGCACAGAGTGCTTACCAAAAATTAAGGATTACTGAAGAATTTCCATCTTGTTCAGTTTTATTTTGGGAAGTCCAACAAATCTCCCTGTGTGGAAGGGGTATCGGCAAACGTAGACCCCATGAATGAATAAATTAATAAAATTTGCATAGCACGCAGTTGCTTTGGGTGCTGCTGTAAGTGACAGATGTAACTGTGCCAGTCACTAGCGGAAAACAAATGTTTTGGGTTATCGTCAACGTTTAGCGTCCTTAACTTGTTGGGTAGACCATTCCAAAGCTTTGCCCACAGATAGAAAAAGAAGCATCCACCTCTTCTTACCCTATGGATCTTGGGTATTGTCAGCAGGCACTGCTTTGCGAATCGAAGTGATTTGGTGGGCATGTAGGCTGAAAATCTGTCTCTCTAGTAGGTTGGGCCCTTTTTATGAACTGCTCTGAAGGTAACCGTCAGGGCCTTAAACTCTATTTGTTTCTTGATTGGAAGCCAATGCAATAGCTTTAAGTGTCGGGAGAGGACTGCCATCATCGGAGAGTTAGAATCAGTCTTGTGGCTGTGTTCTGAACCAACTTCAGCCTGCGGATAAGGGTCATAGGTAATTCAAGATAAAGTGCATTCACATAGTCCAACCTAGATGTTACTTGCTTCACCATTAGATTCAAGCTTCAAACACGTCTTGAAGCTGAACAAAACACAAAACAAGTTTTTGTTGCTCAGTGGGGATATGGCCAAGCTGTGGGGGCAGACCACTCATTATGGCACTGGGCAGTCATGATTTGCGTGGTGTAGAGGAGCTAACAATGAGGGATTCTGGTCGCGGGTACAGAAGTATTAGCCCCTGCACTCAAGGAACAGTAACTGATTAATTTCCTTCACATTTCTAGAAATTAATTATCCATTTTTTATTGTGTCTCTTGAAAAATTTATTGGGGACTAATCTTACACAACCACACCCTAATCTGCCCCTGATTAAGAATTTTAAGACCCATATATCTAACATATAGAAATTAACATTAGCGGTTGAACCTACTTAGTTGACATCAGTATTCACACATCCACTTGAAAGAGCCGTCAGGTGATTAGATAAAGAACTCAACATAGTATGCTCCTATTTAAATATTTTTGAAATACTTTTGGGGAAAAGACATATCCAACAGAATTCCATTTTAGAAACAATGTTCTCTTCAAACCATTTTGGCCATGTGTTTCATGACTAAATAGTGCATATAAGATTCTGTGCATGCTATACACATGCTCCTCCCGGTCAGCCACCCATGCATTTGGAACAAAAAAGGACCCAGTAGAGGTCTATACTCTGGTTTTGAATAGAACCCTCAACATAAAGATCAAGGCTTTCCAGTTCTGTGACAAACCAGTGAGACGTCTGACCCTAACACAACAGCATCATCATCTTCTGCCTGGGGCTGTTGGACTAGTATTCACTGGTCGCATATAGTTCCCTTCCTGGAAATCTAACTGTAGCCTGGAAGACTGCACCATATTTGTGTTGTTCAGATTGCACAGGTTGGCGTGACACCCCAAGCCATGCATTCGTCATCTAGCTCTGGGGTGGAATCCAAGCTGCATTCTATTGCTTCGCCGTAGTCACCAAGCATACTAACCTTGGCTCTTTGATTCTGGAACCAAACCTGGACCACGCGGACAGTGAGGCCGGTCTCAGCTGCCAATGTCTCTCTCACCTACCAGAAGAAAAGAAAAATGTCACCATTTTGTCAACCTAGGTCATTATTGTAAAAAGAACAAGCATTCAAAGTTGTACACATTTGCACCTTTTGTTGCTGTAATGTGCATTGGCACCATGAATGTGCTATGACAAGATAAGCTGCGGAATGCCATGTTTCATTAATTGACACTATATTACATTATGCTTAATGAGGGTGTGCAATATCATGTGTATTATAAGAATGAAAGTGAGCTACATAGCACCTTGGTGTTGTTAAGGTTCAGGTTAATTAGATGGGTGCCCTAGATGGACAGGTGGAAAATAACCTGCCGTCCTAATGTACTGGACGTTTTGGTTGATAGGGGTGTAAAGAGGAGGGTTAGATGAAGTCCTGGTGGAAGTACACTTTTATAGCATGAATCGGAAATAGATTCACTTTGTGTGCATAGTCTGCACCTAATGCTTGGTCAGAACCATTTGCTTGTTTTGATAAAGTTTTTTATTGGTTATATCAGCAATAAGAGAGTCTGTTATGAGACCCCACTAGGAGGTTGACCATTGGTTTACATAATCTTGCATGTTAGAGGTATCTTTTTTCACTGTGGTGACGAGTACAAGATTTGTGAAGAGATCTAGCTACACATAAGTATCAGATACTGCGCATATGCATTGACCTCAGTACATTTGTTTAAATTATACAATTGAACAGGATACAGTGGATCTATGATTAACATACCTGAAATTAGAACTTTTTTAAAGGCCTGGGCACCTTCTGCCACATCAAAGAGTTAACGCTAAAGTTGCTAATGTTAGTAGAAATGACTTCACCTACAGGGGGTCAGTGTACTATATGGCTAAGCTAAAGAAGATCCATTTATAAATCTCTCCAGAGATATGGTAGTGCTGGGCACTCATAATTTGTATTCAAATTTATATTGAGAGTTTCAGTTACCTTTTTGGGGAGGATGTTATAAAATTCCATGTCTAAAGTTGGAATTCTACATTTTATAAGCCTTACTCAACAGTGTGGAAGTAAATGACTATTTTGCCACAAATATTGTTGATAATCAGATGGGCTTCCGGAGGAAATCTTTCCGATTTACGCTTGTCCATTCTGTGAACAAAATGGTAGGCAGAGAAAGCTTGGGATTTGTAGGAGTACCCCTTTGGCTACACAGTGGTGTAAGGGATTCAGGGCGACATACAAGGAGAGAAAGATGCCTGTCAGCTTCAGAATTATTATAAGGATCCAAATTTGGAAGACCTAATGTGAACACAAAGCAAGCTATGGATGCCTTAGACAGTCTGGCTCAAATCTGTAGAGTTTGGGGTGTATTCTTAGATATAAAAACCCAACAAATGCTTAGCAAAAGGCCCAGATATGTCAGACTTTCTTATCAATCAGCCGATTAAACTCCCACTCTTCTTTAAAGATTCACAAACATCCAGTGAAAAAAGTGTATATGTATTAGATGCCAGAAAGGTCTCCATGTGGTACCTAGGCAAAAAGAAAGAGTCTGAAAAAGCAAAACATCCCTTTGGCCCAAATATACTAACGATTTGCGCTGGTACAAAGTGATGCAACATTTTGTGTGGTATTTGCTATCAGGCACATTTATTTTTTGCGCTGGGAAGGTTCCCTTTTCTCAGAGGAAAAAACAGTTTGCACTGCTTTACGTCGCTATGAGTCAAGGGATGTTACTAGGGCAGATCAGCAACCCCGCTCTACTAAGATAGTCAGACCGGGCTTTGCATCAAAACTAATACCTACTAGAAGCAGGAATAGACATGGGGAAATGTGTTTATTTCTCCCAAAAAAAACAAAGCATTGCATGTGTGCTGCAGTGCACAGCACACACCCAAGGCATGGGATATTTGTGAGTTTGTCTAGGCATTATAATTTGTACTGTAAGTATAGGCTTCCAGTACAATGCCTATGACATCACACAGTGACCTCTGCACCATGATGCAAGGCAGTGCTTCACACAAGGGAGCCTTGTTAAAGCACCAACACAGGGCATGACAACAGCAGCAGTCCAGTCTTAGTAGACATGGCTATGCAGTGTGTATTCTAACTTGCTTAATGCAGTGCAGCAAATTTGATAGCCCTGCTGTGTTGCATGAAAAAATAGTAAATCTGGTCTGTTGTCTCCTTCAGGTACAGCAACAAAGTAGTGGCAATTACTAAGGGCCTGATTACGAGTTCAGCGGTTTTAAGTGTAGCCTGACTACAGGGAGTGTTTACTGCATACACTTTTTTATGCAAGGAAAAGGGTGCATGTTATTGAACATCACATGACTCACAGGGTCAAGAGCTACTAAATGTTTTTTGGGGAATATGTTTAAAGAACATAGGCAGAGGAGCAACGCATCACTCTTAAGTGAAGGTACTGTTTACTAACTGGTACAGAGCATGTAAATCTATAGTAGATTCATTCTATAAAAGAAAACAGTTACCCATAACAACAGTTTTTCTACTTTAATAGTTACAGATTTAAATGAATACAAGCTAGCTTCTCACCCAGCAAGAATTAAAACCCTCAAAACGTACTACAATGGTCATAAGTACAACATCAAAAGACGATGTATACACCTGAGACAATAGGGAGCATTGGCCAATGTAACGGAGGGGTTCCCATTGTCGAGGCCCGTGATGGATGACCTTATAAAGAACAAGTGAACAGAGTCAGACTAGGACAACAATTAGGTCTGGGCACCAAAATAAGAATGGCCTCCATTTATGAATTTAATAGCTAAAAAGTGGCCCATATATGCACACTGGGGCAGTTTTGAACTTGTAAAGACGCGCTGTACAAGTGTTTTGCAAGGTATGGAAGACTGCATGCATTTGAGCTTGCTACAGGCAATGCATGTTTTAATATCAGGGAAATAAACAGTAAAAACCCGGCACTGCATGTGATATAACAGGCCCACAAACAGCCAAAAAATTGACCCACACACTGACCTGTCAGACCAGCCCATCGGGCACTGCCCGGTTGCCTTATAGCCAGTCCGACCCTGCACGTGAACTTATAAAAGCAAACCAGTAGATGGCAGACAATGAACAGCTTCTAAATCTAGTTATTCAAGTTTGAAACTATGTCTATGGGTAAGTATTTTTTCTCTTTTAGCTGCTGGGAACATAGAAAAGCCTATTGTAAACGAAAATCTGAATATCCAGTTCTTGTCATTAACAATGAAAATATTGACTGATGCCTAATACGTCATTTCCTCTAATACAGGCCTCTTACCATTTTCAAGATTAGGAAAACTGAAGTACTGCTCAAAGCATACGGCCATCTTTGACTGGTGCATCACACCTCTACTGTGAATGCACTGTCCAGTGGTATGTAGGAAACAGAAATATACAGCAGTCTACATCTTGTGTTCACTAACTTCATATTCACTGATTGATAAATATGTTCAATATTTTTATTCTTCTAGTGTTTATTAATAAAATCAAAAACTATTTCTGAATTTCACCCAGTATGTTCGAGACATTTCAGTCAAAATATGTCCAGTTTGATGTGCAAGCTATGAGTTCATCTACAAAATACAGTTTATATGACGTGCATATGTACATCAATGCTTGCATTCATCTTTTTCGAAATAGAAATGGAGGCTGCGGCCAACAAATCATTCAATCGTTAACCATGGCCAAGAAAACTTGTTTCACGGGGCACTTGAGTTGCCAGATGTAACATAGCTTTTGCAGGAGTTTCAAACCCACTATAGATGTACTTCCTGAAAGAAAATCTCAATCCAATGACATGGCCATTAGGAAGCTTTTATTTCCTCCAGCCTCAAATAGCACCAGTCCTGATCACACATGAGGAGATTCAGTGGCATAACGCAAGATGATGCCCCGCCCACTGCAGAATGTGATTAGGGCCCTTGAAAAAGAAAAAAAAAGACTTACTTGCTCGTCGCCACAGCCTCTTCTTCCTCCTCGATGTTCCGCTGGCTCCCAGCAGCACCCAGGCTCCCCTAAGCCACTCACGACACTGCTGTAACCATGATAGCAGCCTTGTGATTGGTCTGAGTGCCGTGGTTCAGCGCTCAGACAGGCGGCTGGTGGAATTTGAAACTGGTGAGGCGTATGTAGAACGAATCAACGTATGCGAGCGCAGCGAGCGAGCCCACCGGCAATAAGGGGGGTTCGGGGGGGTTCTCCCCCCGTGAAGAATTTAAAAAAAATTGGCATCTTTTTGGTGTGATTTTCAGCACTATTTCTGTGATAAATGGACTAAAAATTCAGTTCTTCTAGGCATTCATAAAAGAAAACTCATACATTATTTCAGAGAATTTCTGGGTTGCCAAGCAAGTCTGACTTATGAAGAGGGCTAGGGTACTAAGCAAGACTGCTTTGGCTCTACCCTTTCCAATAGAAAACACTAGTTAGCGATGTGAACAAGTTCAATGGACAAACCTGGGGTCTAGGGAGAGTCCCTCTCCTGAGAAAGAAATGTAAAAAAGATTGGCAAATGGTGCATTTTAAAGCAAATGAATGCAGCGATAAAGCAAGGCTTATTAAGCAGTGGGAACGTATAGTCTTGAAATATTAAACACATTAAATACTGCCCCGTATCTACTTGCATTAATTTGTTCAACAGTTACTGTAATATGTAAATTGTTCTGCATGACAACTTTAGCCCTTTAAAATGTATGCTTGCCCAGTGTCTTGCACTGCATGCAGCATTAACTTTGGAAAAATATGCTCTAACCAGACTTCGGGAAGCACCCACAGCTGCTGGCTGTAACCAGTCATATAGAAATATGTGCAGACAGGTCTTTAAGTGAGATGAAAAAAGTGGGTGCTCCCTATAAAGGAACATGCCAAATACATTTCTGTGATTCCCATAGTGTGCCATCAGACCGGTATTTTGGTTTCTCTCTGAGATGTAATTTTATCCAGATAAATGGCACAGCAACTGACATATGCCTAAAGCCTGTCAGTATTATTGGCTTTGTCACTGGGTGTTAGCTGTTTAAGATAAATGTGTAACAACAATGATTTCTTATAAATAATTAACATGGAAAATGTTTACATTCTGAAATTCTGAAATAGTGAGTCTGTGAATTAAATAGCATTGAGGCCTGTGGAAGGATTTTTGGCCTTCAATTATGTGTGCTTTATGTTAGATATGTATCCTCTTTTTCTCTGCGTATCTTGTCCATCTGCACATCTTCAACCCCCCTCTCTTTCCTCTTCAGCATCCTCTTTTCACTCTTCCCCGAATGCCCTTCCTCACATCTCTGTCACTTCACCGCCCCCAACATGCACTGCACTCCCTCAAATATAAGCACTTTAATTTCTCTTACTTTTGCCTTGCAAATATTTTGACATCAGTGTACCCCCTTCACACACATTTCCACAGAATTTCAGTTCCAAATGGAATACACAAATATTGTTCTGTGTGCTCTGCAGAGAGGCCAACCCACTGACAGCCACTTTGTTTGGCTTTAGCCTTAGCGCCTGCATGCTCAATCAAAGCCCCTCATAAACACCTGGCATGGCTCAAGCCTCAAAGTATGCACTGAAAAAAATACAGATAAACAACATTATAAAATAGCTAACTCGTGGGTACCAGACAGACACAACACAGTGAAGCGCAGCCAGTGAAACGCTAGAACAGTGTGATAGCAGCAGCGCATAAAGAAACGAGAAGACGAACACAAACATGTCATTTGCAGCTAATTGTCTTGTGAGTGGAGCTGGGCATTGAGCGCTGGGCTCTGACTGGGTTGGCGCAGCAGTGTCATGGCTGCAGAGACAGACCCCTCCCTGACGCCTGTCACGGTAATCTCCATCCCGCTCACCAACGCGTCCAAAACGAAAACTTGTCATTTTTACCGGAGGATTGTTTTAGTGAAAGCGCATGACAAAAGCGTTGTGCGGTTAAAGTTTAAACATGATACACTTGTCACAGAAATAAAATTTTAAATTAGACACTGGGATGGGAGAGCTGAATATTCCGGAGTTGAATTTGATTGGCATTTGTGGAAAATAGCATTATTACATATTGAAAATATAAAACGTCTGACAGCACACAAACACATAAGGACCACCATTTTGCAACAAGAAAATAAAAAACTTCTGGCAGCACACAAACATAGGAGGTCCAGAATTTTGCATCGGGCACACAATTGACAGCGCTCAGCTACATAGGAAATGCAGAGAACGAGGAACTGAGCAATTTCAGTGCATCCTTTAAGGTAGTAAGAGCTATATAAATACAAGTACTTGCCCTCACAGTTTACCCAATATCTTCTGTCAAGGGCACACGCTTCCTTCTTCCTGGCTTCCTTCTGTAGGGGGTGCCCTCACTGTCACTGTGCAAGGTCGGTCTCCAGCGTTACTCATGCGTTCCTAGACCCATTCTAGGAATGGACAGCACACGTAAACACTTAGTAGGACACCCTGAACAGGCATGTTCCACATATGTTACTGGCATTCAGGGTAACCGGGCACTCGTGTCCAGACAGGAAGGATGAAAGGCAGAGTGTACCCCGCTTTAGAGTGAAACCATTAACCTTGCATGTCACACCAAGGTGTTTGCGGACCTCACCTGTCTTGCAAAGCAGTTTTGCAACTAAAACCGTCTCTTGGCGCTATAGTATTGACAGATGACGGAGGCAGTCCACAGCCTTCTCTGAAAGCGCACCCGTGGAACTTGCAGTGGTTCTGACACTTGTGGGACAGGCGCCAGTCCTTAAACACACAGATGGCATTTTTCTTTTGGACAATCGCAGATGACTGTGGCTGTGTAGCTACTGAGCAGTAAGAGGGTCGTACAGTCCGTAACCCCCAACCCCCCAACACCCCCTAAAAAGGCAAAAGCACCCCCATCTCAGGCCACCGCTGGATTTCGCGCACATGAGGTCGGCGCAAAACTGGGTATAAAAAGCGGATATGCAGAGTTTTTCACACTTTTTTATTCATCTCCAGCCCCACGCCCAACAACATGCAGGCAGGATGGACCGGATGCAATTCCGAACCACTGGCTGCTGCGGAACGAGGGCGCGAAGACTCCAAAAGAGCGGAAAGGCCTTTTGCTGCGAGTTTGAACTGCTAATTGCCTTTCCCCGAAATGATCATTTTCTGATCCAAAGTTATTTCTGCACTTTTCAAAAAGACGTTTTCGCATAGTTTGTCAAACTTTATTGGCGTTACCCGGTCTACCTTTCAACCCGATCAATGTCTAATGTACTATTTAATATAAGTATTAAGCGCTAACCTAACCCAGAGGCGTCTGAGCACTGTACACTCGACTAGGCAATAACACAATATTACAGTCAAGGTTAGAAGACAGAGCTGTAACATTTTCTCATCACCGAGACGGTTCTGTATGTGATTGACGTGACACAGCCCTGCCAATGCCTCACTCTGAGACCCTGGCCTGCTGCCGTTGTCACAGGGGGTCTCCTCTATACTGCAAAAGGGTCTATGCTTTGGACTCTGGAACCTGGCGGCTGGGCTCTAATCCCGGCTTCAGCACTGGACTTAAAAGCATGTGATTCTGAGCAAATCGCTGTGCCGAAAATTGCTAATATATAAAATGTAATTCTGTGACTGAAATATTCAAAACCGAACACGACGTACGCAATCTTTACTAATCCCCAACCGACATTAATGTAAGATACACTTTGCTGGACGTTTCTCGTGATAAACGGGACGGTTCTTCCCAGCCACACCTGGGAGGAATGCGCCTTTGACCAGAGGCTCTCGGCAGGGGAGAGACCGCCAAATGGTGGGCACTTCCGTGAGGTGAGGCAGCCTTGGCATTGTGTGCTATGGCCACCTTTGACATAAAGCAAAGAGCGAAATTACTTTCTTCTTGGTCAATAAAAGGAACAGGTGAACGCTCACAGCCATCGTCTTGCAGCTTCGAAGCACTTAAAAGAGCAGCCAGCTGGCCTATCAGTGGGATAGTCAGTGAGGCGCCTTAACGATCACAGGCAAGTTGAGGCGAGATGTTCGCCCAAATGAAATGAAAATTCAGCATGGCAGACAACGCTGTTTCATCGCGCACACCTCGGTCCAAGGAGAAACGCTGCAAACCCTGAAATTTGGCACAGAAGATGCTGATATCAAGTTACTAGAGTCAAATTGCCCCTTGGAGATCCACATTTGGTCAGAGAGGAGTACAGAGACACAAATGTTAGACTGATGTGCCCAGGATCACTCTATTCTGCAAACTAGGGAGCAGAGAATTAGAACTCTGGTGCCCAGGTTCAAAAGTCTCCTAGACACCACCGCCCTCATTTCGAATTAGTTTTACTCCAAATACTGCGCACTCGAAGCAGGCCACACACGCAGACTCGATTCTCCCCAAACTGAAGAAAAGGTGTATTAGACACATAAACCCCATTTCAGTCATGGCTCGCATCGGAATACTCGCGGGGGGGGGGTCCGGGGAATTAAAATAAAAAATTAAAAAATAAAACTTCCCTGACCGGAGTGAACGCCGGTCCGCGCCGCCTCTGCTCCTGGGCCCTTGGCGCCTTCACGTCACAGCACTGGAGTTATATCCTAACAGCAGAACCATAAATTGGTACCGTGGCGTGAAACCGTAAAGGATGTGGGATTACGACTGCCATAGCAGCAGTGCCCTCAGGCTCAAACTCAGACTGCCGAGTGCGCGGTGTCTCAGCCAATCCTGGCGCTGCATTAGGAGCGCCAGGATTGGCTAGAGCAGGGATAATCCCCGCCCAATCGCCCATTAGGAGACCGGGGGCTCGCTCTCCTAAGGGGAATAGGGAAGGTAGTAGTGCGCATGTTCGGGCTGGTCATAAAAGTGACCAGCCCAACTCCGAACATGCGCACTACTGCTGCTGCAGCTGTGCTTAGTGCCGCCGCCGCGCTGTCAGTGACTGTGTCTGTCTGTCACTCAAGTCAAACCGCTGCCGCAGCCCCACCCCCTGCAGCGTCCGATTGCCTCGGGCGTGTCCCGGACAATTAGCATTTTACACAGTGACTGCGAGCAGCAGCGAGAGTTATTTGGAAGTTGCACGAATTTAGGCGTGAGCACGTGAATGGGGCCATGTGGCATTAGTGGGGCAACGCCCCAGCGCCCCAATGGACGCACCGCCACTGGACTGGGAGCCTGGGCATGTTCTCCACCCAGGCTGTGCATTACAGCCTGGTGGAGAACATGCAAAGTGCGCATCACTGTTTGGCTGTCCAAAGACGAATGGCCAAACCATCATGCGAACTTCATGCAGCAGCAACCACTCCTCCTCCCTCGATGTCATGGGAGACCAACACCCCCCGCCCTAACCTGGCTGGACGATACTAAAAATAAAATGATAATAACTGCTGTTATTATCATTTTCTTTTTTCTTTTACACTGCTCCGAAAGCAGTGGGGCAACGCTCCTCCGCCTTAGCGGAGGAGCTGCCACTGGCTTAAATCACTGGGAGGAATGTATAGCTGGAGGAGTGAGTGACTTGTGAGTTTTGCCACCATTCTCACTTAGGTGAAAATGCTGCTGGTGTCACTCATAGATCTGCTGCATGTGTTGATTCTTTGGTGTTCCATGTAGTGAGAAGTAGCCATTACCTAAAAGGTCATTGCCATTTGTAGCAGCCCAGCCACAGCCTACGTAACTATGCTCTAAACAGGCTCACAGGTGCCAACCTCTTTGAAAAGATTTTGAATGTGCATGCTCACCAGGCAATGTGCAAACACAGCCTCGGCGCGGCACATATTCAAAACGTTAAGGGTCGCCACTGATTTAAAACATTGTAAAAGCTCTTTACAGAGTGGTAACTGTTGACAGTGCTCTTGCATGTGCAGACAACTGAAGAAAGGGAATGGGAGGGGGGGGGGCGAGACTGTCTTTTCCTCTCTCCAACCCGTCCACCACTTAAGAAACTAGAGCGAGGCATGGCAGATGCTCTTCAGAGAAGTGCACACACATCCCTCCCTCTGAATGATGTACGCAGACATCCTATTATGCTTCACATTGCATGAGAAGCTAACCATTTTCACTTGAGCCTGCTATCTTTCAGTGCGCTAACACCGCCAAATTCGTATTCATTTAATGTAAGGCACCCCGTTTTTATTCAGATTTAGGTTAGGCTTCTGATGTCTGGCCATGACTTGTATTAAATGATACATTTGTTTTAAAAAAAGTAGTGCTGGTCTATGTTTTGTGTTGTAATAAAACTAGTCAGAAATGCTAATATTTTTGCATTGAGATGCCCCACCATTCATTGCATAGCTCTAACATATGTGACATTGCTCGAAGTCCTTCAAACCTCAAGTGGTCTGTGTTCTTAAAAGAGTTTAGTGTGAATGAAAGCAATTTTGATGAGTGGATGGGTGAAGTTGTGTGAATGGATGTCTGCCTTTTTTGGGAAGATGGGTGTATGATGGAGAGTGTGGGGAAGAGTGAAGATGATGTAGCTGGATGGACTGAAGAGTGTGAGCCTGAATTAGGAGGGCGTAGATTGTGGTATAGTGTTTGGGATGAATTAAGAGTGTGTAGATGAATGGGCAGAGAGTGTGGGGGTGAATGAAGGTGTAGATTATGAATGGTTGCAGTGTTGGGATAATAAAGCGGGCGTGGATGGGTACAGAGTGTGTGGATGAACAAAAAAGTTGTAGGTGGTTAAATGGGGAAAGAGGATTGTAGAGGGTGTGCATGGTGATAAATGGATGAGTGGATGATCTGAGTGGTAGGATGGATAGATGGATTGATGGACTGATTGATAGATGGATCTTGGTAGGCACATGGATGGATGGACACTTTGGTGCTGTGATGAATCAATGGCCTAGGGCCCTATCAGTGGTAAGGCAATATGCTACCACATCATTATAGAAGGTGGTTTACTTGTGCTACACAAGCCATTTAGACCTTGTCAGTGTTTTATTGTCGGAATGCATTTTTTTAAAATTTGAAATCACCAAAGAAGAAGTGAAAGGCTTCCCCTGACTGTATTATGCTGAAATATTACTTATTGCACTGGATGCCAGAACCATATTTTGGAAGCCAGTGTGGCTTCCTTGAATGTCTTCCTAAGGTAGGGTGACCACCTGTCCGCTAATTACATGGACTGTCTGTAAATTTAACCTAATGTCCACTGCTTTGTAGTGCACTGTGCTGTGGATGTTGGCGCACTATGCAACTTGCAAGGGTGCATTACTCAGTCAGTGATGGTGCCTTTTGCCACTAGTGGTGATGCACGGTTCTACGAGTGAAGGTGCAGTTTGCCCCAGGCTATAGTTGAAATTGCTGTGGGTAGAAGTGCACTGTTCTGTGATTTGTAGTGCATTGTTTTGTATATGATGGTGGACTATGCCGTCGGTGGAAGTACACTATGCAGTGGCTAGTGACACACTGTCCAGAGCATATGGTGAGGCACTGTTTGGCACTTCTCTGGTATGATGACTGAAGAGTGAATTTGTAGGATTTTCAAATTGTTGTCTGTGCTTCTTATCTACCTCTCATTCATGTTTATAGGTTAAAAGTGTAATTGTTCTTCCACCATTCTTGGTGAACATATTGTGTGTATGCTTGCTTAAAGGGGCTTTGGTACATTGACACACATAAACACTATATGTGATGTAACTAATTACTCTGCATTTCTCTCCCTCTCTGTTTCTGGACTTACACTACTGATGAGCTGGAAATCCACGTTTATCAACAGAGCACTACGTCTAGTACTGTCATTCAGGGTAAGAGGGCACACTCGTGTGGTAACTGTCCCTTATGGCAGATGTCAAATTTAGTAAATATTTGCTAGTTTTTAATCTGTATTAAGTTCAGTTACATACAATGCTCAATACTGCTGTGTATTGTACCAACCAAAAAACATAAATCTTCTATGACTTGTACTTGTGTCAGCAGCCTATTTACTTACTGTTATTACTGCTTGACTTACTCAGATGTATACATAAAATTGTCCTTTTGTCCTGAATTGTGACCCTTTTATCGGTTATGATTGTTATGCTTTTTCTCTTTTGGGTATTCTCCTTTTTGCTTACACATGTTAATCATTTAAAGGTGTTTGTGCATAATTGATATGCAATGCACATTTATTTAATGCCACTTTTGCCCCTTGCAACATGATAATTGAGTCTGATCGAATATATTCACATAATTTAATCTGAGCTTGCTTTTTTCTTCCAAAGGATTATATTAAGTTGTGAACAAAGTTCCATGGAAAGCTGATCCCAATGTTTCTTGTTTGTTGTCATTGTTCAATGAACACCGCCTCACAGAATGAAAGTAAGTAAAAGGGAACCAGGCTGTTTTCTGCTACTCATTTATCTTGAGACAGGCCGTGCAGAATTGCATTACTAATCCTTTCTGAAGGATATCGGGAGGCAGTCAGACTTCACTTGCTGAGCATATCAGCCTGGCTGTGAACACAGATGAGAATAGAAAACCTTTTTATTACACTGAACATTAAGACTTATTGTTCAAACAGGTAAGGTGGTGTAAACCATCTGAACTTCAAATTAAGCCTTCTTTTGGTACTAAGATAAATTTAGTAAGTAAAGAAATGAGGGTGGGACTGTTCTAAACTACAAGGCCCATATGACAGAGTATTCCTTGCTTTTTACGCTTTTACTATTTTCTTTGTCTTTATTGTAGTAACAGTTCATATTGCGTGCACTAGGATAGGAATTTACTTTTAACAATAAATCTTTAAAATGTACCATGGTTTCCTAGTTTTCTTGAATGTGCTCTTCCTTAATGAAAGGGGGTTTTAAGTTCTACTATCTATCCCTGTGATTTCTCATAGGATTGATTGTTAACTGAAACACATCTCATTCAAATACTACGCAGTGAGTTGTGGGGTGGTTAAAGTCTGATTTGCTTTCTGTTTCTGGTTGGCATATCAACTAAGTTCTTAGTGCCAGGGGATCTAGAAACCCGAATGCTGGGCTGTGTTCTAGAAAATGTATCTGTCCTGACATTTTACAGTCTCTGCCCAGAATTTACCTCTACTTAGTAATCGTTTTTGCACTGCTAATGACAATCTTGAGGTACCTCAGTTTAAATGGAAAGGAGGAAAACTCCTGCACTTTAAAGATTAATTTAACTTTGAGTTTGGTTTTCATTTTAGGAGCGTGCATTATATTTTATATGCAGTTACTTCTAGTTACAGAATATTTTGCTCTGGGTCTGACCCCGCCCAGATGCACTGACCCTACCTTCCTTGTGCGGAGGATCACAGTTTCCATACTTTTATTTTGCACTTCGATTGCTAATAACATGAATGTTAATTGCATTTCTATGAGTAAACATGAGTGATTACGGTTCTGGTACGGTACTGGGCCACGTTTGCACTGTTCCAACAAAACAGTGCCACCAAACAAAAATGCTAAAAATTTGACTACTAAGAAAATCGCAGATAATGCCTTAAGTGTGATTACCCCATTTGTATACTGTAAAAAGAGGGATCCAAGAATAGGCAATGTGGATGAGGTTCACAAACACAGAGGTACAAAACCCACAGAAATGATTGCTAGTTTACAAAGACGGAAGCTGTTCTTTCCTCCAGCTGTCCTTCCCTCCTAAACTAAAACTTGCTGGACCAGCAACAGAGCAGGAAATCGTGTGCCTAACATGGCTCCAAAATGACAGGGAAAAATGAAAAAAGCGCTTTTTAATGAGCATACGTAGGGCATTTTGTGCATGCGCAAGACAAGAGGTGAGTGGCACACGCTCCAACGCACCAGGGACAGTATTACAATAAGTGCCCCGGGGGCGCAACGGGCGTTTGCGCCCACTTTGCGTGCCCCCGGGGCACTTTGGTATCATAGAAGGGAGCGCAGACGCTTGTGCGTCCCTTTCTATAATATCGATAGCGCTGGCGCACTTAATGCGCCAGCGCTACCTTCAGAGGGTGTTCCCTCATTTGCATAGGGGCGTGACCTATGCAAATGAGGAAATTCCGTTGACTCTGCGCCCGCGCCATATTACAGACGCGAGCGCAGAGTCAAAGAAGCCCCCAGAAGGCGCACTGACAGTGCGCCATTTAAAAGGTGGCACACTGTCAGTGCACCTCCTGACAGCAGCCCTCTGCAGGGGGTAAAAGGGGTCCCATGGATCCCCTAGACATCCCCTTGCATGCGGGTGCAGTTACTGACTGCACCCGCCTGTAAGGGGATCTCTATTACCCTGTAAAAGTGCACTGTGAAAACACGGAGCATGTGAAAACACGGAGCAGCTGCTCTGTGTTTTCACATGAATGCGCTGCCCCCAGGGCATCGCGAGTTCGAGGCTGCCCTGAGGGCAGCGCATACAACCAGTCCTGCCAAGTATCACGCACCAGGTGTGACGCTCACGCATTTCAGTGCGGTGTTCCGCATCACCGCACTGAAATGCATTGTCACGCATTTTGCCGACTCGCCAGCGCGCGCCACCGGCGGCGCCTGTGCACCGGCTCTGCTGCTCAGAGAGACGTGCTGTAGCCTGTGCCAATGCCAGCAGCTGCTTAAATACTGGGCTCTAGTTCATAACTGGTTAATCCATGTGTTCTTAGCTCTGGAGAGGCCGAGAGCGCTACAGTGTAGCAATCCCAGCTGTGTCGTGCATGGCGCCAGGCTGGCGCTACAATATTATTCCTGCCGCACCGCGCGGCTTTGACACACACACACACTGCTGCCAATAATTACGGGGGGCGGGGCCTGCCCTCTCAGCAGTCGATGCTACTGGCTCAGTCAGGCACTCACCATCAGGCGCCCGGGGTTGGTTATAATCCGGATGAACGTCGGAGGAAGAGGAAGTAGACGGCTTACTACTTGAGTGAGGCAGGCCTCACGAGTCGCCGGTTAAACAGGTGCAGCAATATAGGAGCAGAGCTGCTGGTATCTGACTTCACAGCACCGGTGCAAATGCGGTATCACTCACATTCGCGGGGATCGATACCAGCTTGCCGCCGCAGCACGTGCAGCCAGGCTCAGCTGCCACAAGAAGTCATTGGTCATCAGAATTATGTAAGTACCTTCAAAGTGAAGTGATTCATATAGTTGCCCATGCAAATGTGGCGATTGTGCATATCATAAAATGAAGCGCATTTTCCGAAATTTTCGAACTTTTCCGATGTGCGCAATAAAACTGCAGCATCAAAACATCAACTGGATAGAATTTATGGACAAAAAACGGATAAAAGCCGAATCCATTCATGCAATTATGAATGAAATACAACACGTAGAATGTAACAGGGCAAGGCTACTTAAAAGTTCCAGAGTATTGACAAAAGAAGGATACAGTAAGAAAATAGACATTCACCAATTAAGTATGCCCTGTATGACGACGGTGCAATGAAAACTAAGAGCAGAAAAAAGGAGTAAGGACAGTGGTATTAACACAGACAAATTACTTAAATTGTGTTTGAACGTTTTTTAATAGATCCCGTCATGTAAATGTTTCCGTACATTTGTTTAGCATTTGTCTGTGTTAATACCACTATCCTTAAATTTCAGTGTTGCTGTCTGTGTGTAAATCCGAACTTTTTTGACGATGCATCCTACCTGTCCTTACTCCTTCGGCGATGGACATTGAGGAGTGTGAAAGGAACGCCAGCGCTGCATGCTTATTAAACACTGTTTGATGCGAGCAGGCCCCTCTCGAAGTAAACATCCTTGTATATTGCAATGCAGAAGTGGCGCCTGGGGGTTTACTGCAGTCTGCACCTGCCAATCATGCGGCCTGGTGAGAAGGGGCGCAAAAGGGTGGCATGGATGTACCTGCTCTAAAGCCATCACGGTGGGGTTGGGGGCATGGACAGAGTGGTTAGTGCCCTTCCATTTCCGCTGATTTGCAACAGTTGAAAGCTCTTCTTGGAGTTTCTTGTTGCTGAAATGGGTGTAATTTATGGTATTTTTATGTTTCCCTCGTCTTCATTGCTTGATTTTGCATGCAAAAAAGTGTCACTCATAGTTGTTGAAATGTCACTCATAATTTCAATGAAATTATGAAAATGTCACACATAGCAATCTGAAACCTTGGCAGCTATGTACAACTTAATAGGGCACATTGTGGTTGTTAGCGCTCGGCGCACCTTTTAAAAGGTGCGCCGGGTGCAAACAATCACAATGCATAATACGGCCCCTGGTATCTTTTTTCAGTGTTCTCATAGATTTCCATGCACAGCCTGCACAATACACATTTCGTGTACAGTGAACATTACCATTATTTAAAATACACACAATAAGAGCTTTGGCGATGCAGATGTTATGTGACCTTCAAAACATTGACTACTGTAGGGAAGGAGCCAAAAATGATTTAGCTAAGTACAAAATGTGATAGGTGATGTACTCAGAGCTTTTGTCATTCAGTGGGGCTTGCCCCAGACAGAAGCATATGGAACTTCTGAGAGCAGAATATCCACGTGTGGGAAGAGGCTAGCACTTAAAGGAAATAATATTAAAGGTTTGGTAAAACTCTCATTGTCCTAAGTTTAAGCCCCCTCCAGTGTTTGTACTGATTGTACTCTTGCAAGTACGGTTATAGGTGGTGAGATGGGCATATATGACGAGCAGCTTCTTGAATTTGTCTTCTCCTATATCATGTTTTTGTATGCTGTAATACTGCAAATGCTGAACAATGTATTAAAAAACAAAAACAATGTTTGCTAAATGTATGACAATAAATTACCCATGAGTGGCATCTTGGGGTGACAATTGCTTTCTCTCTGCTGCTGCCCGATACTCTTGTCTATGGTCTATTCAAACGGAACATCTAGTTTTTAAAAGTAAGGATGATTTAACATTTTGCTATTTGGTTAGCTGATATTAGTAATCATCACTCACTGCTTATTAACAGGCTGCATCATTGTATGTATGTATTTAAAATCCTCGTGTTTTCAATAAAACCAGTTCAGAAATGTGTACAATGGCTAATCTGCGTGCCAAGTCATTCTCTGTGATGTCTGTGGGATTACAGTTGTGATGCCACTTCTGCTACCCCATAGTTTTGGAGAAATTACACAATTAAAATAATATGTACATGCTTCAGAGTCCTTATTGTACTAACCTCTGGGGGCATATATGTGACCGTCGTCAACAGGAAACATACTTTGCAGCATGATTTGGGGCCAATTCTTTTAAAAAGCTTACAATGGCCATTACTGGGGTTCAAAGGTCATGTGTAGTAATTTCCTGTGCTATCTTTGGGTTTACAGAGCCTGTGATGTAACATGCTACCCCTAAGATTTTTGAGAAGTGATACCGCTGATTTACCAATAAAAAATGTAATAGTGCAGGTGGAGTTTTTGATCTTCACCTGAACGTTCTTTTACGTTTTTGTTGGAATTCACTAACATTTGCAGTGGTCCACCTGGAAAGTTGTGCCAGGCCCAGATTTTCTGGGCCTGGCGCGGAGATACCCCTACGGGGGTGATTCCTGCGCACAAATCCCATACATACATACATACATACATACTACTGGAAATTCCTTGAAACAATTCCCGTGGGCTCCTATTCCTGGTCCGCAGAATTGTACATAGTGTAGAATGCTGAATAGCTGGATTAGCCCCCCTCAAAATATATTTTGTTCTTTTTTCTCTGCTGGGACAAACTTTTTCCCGATGTACAAAGTTCTTCCCATCGACCCCCAACAAATATATATGTGATCTGTCCCCCTTCTCATCATGGAAGGGAGTTACTCGAGCCATTAGGCTGGAGTAAATCTCTGACCATTTACACGGAGGAAAGGGGTTGAGCTACAGTTTGGGAATGCCCACAAACATACATGTTTGGATTGCCTCCTTCCCACCCCCTGAGTGGGATTTACTAGTGCTAATTTCTCCACACTTTTGGCAGCGAAATCCATAGTAGTAAATGCATATATGCTCACCAGCATTCGCTTTGTGAATTACTGGCAGGGATATATGTGTGGTATTTCCAATTTTCAGATGTAAACATATGTTTCGGAGACAATATCTTTATGAATGGACCTTTGCATGTTTCAGAGGTGAATTGCTTAATGTACTGGCCAGGGGCCTATGGATCCCAGATACATGACCTTCACAGTTCCGAACTTTGCTGTCATTAGGTGCCGTACCTTTCGGCAGGGCTTGGAGGACACCTCGAATGACGCCTTGAAGGCCCGCCGCTGCTGCGTGGTCAGGATTGTCCGCGGCCGCTTAGATCGTTTATGGTCTTTACTGTCATCGCCCCCTTTGCCTTGTGAGTGGCTGCCATCATCATCTTCACTTTTAACTGTAAAAGAGAAAGGATATCACTTGGTTACCTCCATGTTTGTGACGCAGGAGAAATTCAACCAAGTACAATGTAGAGGGCCAGTTCATGCTTCTTTTTAATACAATAAAGATAGAGCCAACATATCGTATTGTCATATAAAATTGAAAATCTGAACTGATTTGCTGTTTGACTTTACAATTTGTCAAACGTCACCTCTGAATATAAAAAATTTTTAAAAAAATTCTACACCAGGGGTTTCCATATTTTTTCAAAATAGCCACATAAAACAAAATGCATACTACAAATCTTCAGGGAAGTTAACTATACAGTCAGAGGTTATCCTGAATGTCTGTTATGGATCTGTCCCTCCTGATCCCATGTTGGCCATCCTTGTTAATCTGGCTCACCTTGGCTTCCTTTTCCTCTACTTGTCACCAGTGATTATAGTTGGACTGGCCGGCATGGAACTCAGTAAGCTTCTTGTCAGACCTGTGCTTTTGAATATAACAATGTCGGGCAGAACTTAACATGTGAATGACTCTGTCATAATTCTTTTAGCCTTTTTCATGTGTAGTAGTGGTACCCATCTTCCGGAAATTTTACTTGTACCTGCAGGAAAATATTTACATTTTTTAAGGAGCTTTTGAACCTTTTTTGACCTCTTTGTATATTATTATATGGGAGGAAAGAATTTACAGGTTGCTCTGTAGAGGTTTAAATCACTTATATCGATCATAGATTAGAAAGAAGGTACTCGTTGCAGGAGTTTTGGGAGATTCTAACTGTAATTCTGTTCTTGTTTCCGCATAGGTAACTAATACTTCTAAGAATATAAATATTGGGTGTAAACGTACAGTTTTACCATGGCCGCCAGTCCTTTTATCTTCTTTGGAATAATTTGCATATAATTTTTGCTGCAACGGGGGAGTGGATTTTTACATAAAATGTTGTCCTTTTAGAATAAGTGTGAATTATAATGAAATTTCGTAGGTATGCCTATCTACTATCTGGCCCAAGGTAACAGTTTTAGCAAGAATGTACATTTTGGGGTTGTTTGAAGCCCTTACTATGACTGCTATTGGTTTTGAACTATTAAAACAAATTTTTTTCCTTTCATGAATTGCCCAGTTTTGGAAATTTTTATAATAATAGATTACATGTATATTTATCGTGACTTAACTGATACGGTAAAGGTTTAAATATGTGAGTGTAATATTATTAATATTAGGGGTGGGCGTAATTTGCGTAGTCGGGTTACGCAAAGTTCCACGAAGATGTAAAAAATCTCCGCGAGCTACGCAGAATTCCACGAGCACGCGGAATTGCTTGTTCCGCCCGTTCGTGATGCGTTTTTCCTGTTCGGGGACGCTGTTTGCTTGCTCGGGGGGAAATATCTCGCGAACTTGCCCATGCGGTCGCCAATTGGCGCGGCCATCTTGTTTCACTTGTCCCGCCCGTTCGCGATGTGTGTTTCCTGTTCGCGAACGCGGATGTCCGATGGCGCGTCCGAATGACGTGTTCGCGATCGCACATTCTCGCGGGATCGCGCGGCCTGATAGGAAAACTCGTCGGCGAACGCAGGGATCCCGGTAAGTCGCTACCATGTGCACGAACACGCATTTTGAAAGCGCGAACAAGGAAAAAATTCCGCTACGCCGCGGATCACGGAATTTTCAGCAATTCCGCGTTCTCCGCGTAATGCGGAATTGCCAAAATTCCGCAAATTCCGCGAGCGGAGCGGATTTTACCGCCCAGGCCTAATTATTATCTTGATTTACTCATGGCTAAAATGAGTATATCCTGCCTTATTTTATTGTGGTCCTCTTCAGAGATCCAAACTTTGACTATACTGCCAATGATTTGACTTTCCTTGGAAAAATTTGCACACAACTTTTGCTGCTACGGGGTATGAACTATGTGCATAAAATTTGTATTCTTTTATGAATTGCCCTATTGTGGAAATTTTAATAATAATAATTTACATGTATATTTATTTCGATTTATCTGATGGTGGTAGAGGATTTAAATATGTAATTGTAATATTTGTGACTAAAAATTTGTATATTTTGTTTTTACTGTGGACCTCATTAGAGATCCATATCTTAATAAAGTTGTAATTGTACTTGTACCTTTCTCTTTTCAAGCACCTTTGTCCTTTGTTCTTATGACCCTGATATATATCACAGTGAACAACAGAACTTCAGACCCAAATCACAAAACCATTTGTGCACCAGTACATCTTCGATGCAAGTGCAGTGGCACCTACTGAGAGAAATAGCAGTAATAAAATCAGAAATTATGTACATCGACATCGGTAGGTGTAACTTTCAATTCTGGAAAATCTGCCAGAAAGGAGGATTTTCAGCAGACATCAGTGTGGTACTAGGGGTGGGATCATAGCTGTTCCCAGAAAGGAGGTGATGGGGGATTGTGGAGTTCGCTGACACCTCCAAAAGTCATAACTTTTTCAGTATTTACAAACCTTCCTAATGATTTTCACACTTAATTTCCACACCTGCTGTACCTACTCAAAAAAGGCTGGGATAAGTGTGAATATTGAATGTGAAAACACACACAAACTCGCCATATTTCATGCGGGTGCAGTTCCAGGGGGTCTGATGTAGGGTCAGGAAGGCCAGCGGTTCACTAGATTTTCAGGATACCACAAATGATCCATTTAAATGCAAGGAATCTAAATGGAACTGGATTATATATTGGTGATCCTGAAAATGTAGCCTGGATCTGGCGCTCTTTGACCTACTTTGGACACGTTCTGTAGGAGAAACAGAGTTCTCCAAAGAAAAAGAAACCATGCAAGTTATTGAACCCCAGCAGAATTTTCACTGGCTGAAAATCCACCAGTTCAGAGTTAAATGTAATAAACAAAATGTACTGTTTTAACAGATGTCCAAGTAGAGGTTCTTGTATTGTTGACAGTACTATGAAAAGAGTAAATTTATGAAAGTTGTAGGTGCAAGTTTTTGAATCTCTGTAGCTGTTTTCTTTTTTAGTCAGTCCCTTTGCAACTTCACACAATTTCCCCCCCACTTCACAAGTGTGAACTGAGGTTTGGAAATGTTACACCTTTCCAATGTACGCCATTGTGACAAGATGATGAGACATCAAGGGAAGTGGTTGCAATTCCTCATTTGGCATGGAAAAGCGGAACTCAAAGCTGAGCGTGGACTTTCTTACCCGATTCCGTGGGGGTGGGGCTGATGGCCGACAGCATCTCCTTTTCTTTTTCATAGTCACTCCGGCAGAGAAGCTGCCCTTCCTTCAGCACAAACTCGTCCCCCCGCTGCAATCGGCGCTCGCACTCGCAGCAATAGAAACAGTTCACGTGGTAGACGTTGTCCAGGACCCGCATGATGAACTCAGACGGGTTGATCACCTTCAGACAGCTGCTGCACTTCGTTGCAAAAAGTCTAGCAGGAAGGAAGCAACACACAAGAATCAATTAGTCCAGCTCTTCTTTTTTTATGGCTAAGAGTAGGCAATATTACAGGACCAGAGGTTTCAAGTTTCCCAACTTTGCTTTCTGCATGGCTCAGATAGTCAGAGCCAGTACTCATTACCACCTAGGTATGGACTTCCTACTTGTAAAAGAAGGCCAGGAAAGCTAAAACACTTTTCCATTTGTGAAATGTCTTTAACTTCATAAACAACAAAATATCTGGGTCTGTTCTTTGAGAAAGTTATAGAAAGAGCAGTCTTATCCCAGATCTCAAACTTCCTGGAAGCAAACATGCTACTGTATGACCAACAAAACAGGCTTCTGCCCAGGAAGAAGTACTGAATCAGCGGCAATCTCCTTCTGGATCATTTGAGAACAACCGTGGATAGAAACAAGCTTGCAGCACCACTACTCCTCTACCTCTCAGCAGCTACCAGCACTGTGCATGATGGAACGCTAGTACAAAAGCTAAAGGAGATTGACATTGATGACAACGTCTTCTACTGGATCCGCTCCTCCCTGATGCACAGAGCAAGCATTATCACTGCACCCCCTTTCATTTCGAAACTAGACAGTATCAAGGCATGAGTAACTTAAGGCCAATCGTCGTGCCACTCATTTTTAGTGTATGCCTCAGCCCACTCCAGGAACTCATCAAATCTTTTCAACTCGTATGTTAAAAGTAAGCTGATGACATCTAAACAATCATTAAACTGGAAAAACCTAATAACCTTTACATTTAAAAACCAGGTGCCTGACAGCTGTTGATCACTGGATTATGACCAGCTGCGGCCCGTGCAGGTAAGAGCGGTGGGGCCGGGTTGGGGGGTATTCGACAGACGACCACGAGGGAAAATTAAATAAATAATTACTTTTTCCTCGTCGTCTGTCAAAATCCCCCCCCCCCCCACCCGGCCCCACTGCCCCACCGCTCTTACCTGGATGGGCCGCAGCTGATGATGACTAGCCACCTTAAATTCAATGCATCAAAAACTGAGACACTAAAATGCAGAGACTGAAAAAACTATGGTGCATTGACAACCTGCCAAAGAACCAGAAACCTCACAAACAGTTTCAATTGAAGAAAAAAACATTGGAACTATCATAGACTCATCTCTCACTATGGATACTCAGGTTAACCAAGTAACAATTCATTTTCCTACATCTGAGATTCCCACAGAAGGTCCAACAAGTACTTTTCTTGCCATATCAGGACTGGACTGTGCCGGTGGATAATAATGTGGAGTGACAGTTTCAGCTATGAAATACCTCCAAAGAATACAGAACGCAGCTGCTAGACAACAGCTTCATGGGAACCTGCAAAACCACATCTCTCCTACCTTGAAGGCCTGTCGCTGGTTCCCTGTTTCTAGAATATCTACTTTCAAACTACTCTGTATTACATGCAAATTGATAAATGGAATGGGGGCAGGTTTTCTATAGATGAAGCTTAAGAAATACTCTCAGAAAAGGACACTACATTCCAGAAAGCCCCCCTACTGATCATACCACCAAACAAGAACAAAACCAACAGTGGCACATCCTTTTCTGTCAAACCAGCTAAGTTATGGATCTTAATTCTGGCTAAGATACCAGCCATTGACAACCACATATGATTCTTGAGGAAGGAGAAGACCTGGCTTTTCCCTACATGAATCTCTTAGAGAGAGCTCACCGTTATCACTTTGCTACTTCACTAGTAAATTTGGAAACACAAAACCCTATCTAGAAAAAGCGTCAATTTCAAAATTCACACATGAGCCCTAATGCTCATCTCATCACCCAACCAGATAAAACAGAAGCGACTATGAAAGCTGGATCCCCTAACAGATATCACAAGAACTGAACTAGCTACTGGACTAGCTCCAATCCTACAATAATAGGCACATTTAAATAACTACAGATAGGCACCTCTTCACAAACTGGAGCATGCAAGTAATATCTCCAAAACAAATGTTTTTTTTATCACCCACTCGGGCACTTCTGAATCATTGCTGTATAATTCACCTTATATGACACTTACATGACTAGTTTTAATGGTATCCTGCTTGCACACTAAAACACTCTTGATCCACAAAGTAAATAAATAAGTATATAACTTTCGGCAGCATACTCTTAACTCGAATGCATGGAATTTAACAGCCAGCTATAGAAATTTGCAGACACCTCCACCAAGTTTCATGATAAAAACACTACAAACTGCACGACACTGAAAGAAAATAGCAGGAGTATGTGTAAACTCTTATACTTTACTTAATTACTAACATGTGTATCCCGCAGCGTAGGGTGTTATATAATGTCAGTACAAAACAAAACAATAATTGTCCATGAGTGATGTTAGAATAGCCACAACAAAAGTATCCTCTGACATACATATAGTGGCCTAAGAACCTTCAACAACAAAAATAGCTCCTTTTGGGAGAAGATTTTCTATTATTATCTCCAGTGGGGCAATATTTTTGTAAACAGTATTGTGGACACAGTATTTTTGTCCATGTTTTGGCCACTATATTCAGCTGCCACACCATACATGAGTGGCTCATTAGGTCCAGGTTTTCTCTACGCGTTCTGGAATGGGTAGCCCTGATATTACAATATGGTCAACTAGGCTACAAACTGGTACTGAGATACATGTCAGCTCTACAGGAGTCAGTCTTTATAAGTGTATAACTTTTGTTATTTTATTAGCTTGTTGGACAACAGAAGTCGCTTCTTTAGGTAGTTGTCATATAATTGAATTTATGTTTTTTAACCAAGGATAGTCAGACTTGTATGCAGTCGATCTGATTCACCCTCTAGTTGAAAGTCTGAAATGTACTGAACTAGGCTTCCATCTGTGTTTTAAGTATATTTCTCACTTTCACAGACTCCTCAGAGAATTGTTGGAGTATGCTTGGGGAGCTGATCCTTTCACAAATTGTTGTGAGTACTCACTTGTGTATCTATCCACACACACAAAAGGTATGTACAGCTATATCCACGTGCTCAAATGCATACAAAGTGAATTTGGACCTGCTTTTTGTCTTCAAATACCTGTCTCTGTGAAACAACTCTGTATCCTAACCCCCAAAAACTTTTGGGAGATTCGTTCCTTTAACTAAAATGTACTTCAAATGTTTGTGTGCCTTATGAAAAGCCACTTTCACGTCTATGGATGGAACTCAATACGCTTTAGGTTGATGTAATGTTTGAATCTAAGAAATGAACATGCATTTCTGTTTTGTTATCCGTTTTGGAAAATCCTGCAAGTCTTATTAATTTAGATCAGCTTTTTATGTATTTCCTACAAGTGAGTTTTCAACATTGTAGGTTTTAATCTAATTTACGTATCAATTATTGAAAATGCCCACACACAAAATCTAATGTTGAATCTAGTCTTAACTTTTTAATACTGTTTTTATTCATTTAATTATATAACTTTTCAGCAAATACTGCTTTAACAATGCTCATTATGCACATCATATGAAACTGCCCTAGATTTAAAATGATCTTTATCTTATGATGCTTCTCGATAAGAATTTATATCATATGATTTTATGAATGGTCTCCTGTTGTAATTCACAATATATCCTCTTTGACTTGACTGCTGATGCAAACATCTCATAAAATGGGTGGAGGTATCTGAAGTTAGGCTTTAGCTTTTGGATGAGGTTCCATGTTAAAAACAATAAAATAATAAGACAGAGGGTGCCCTTGCATTTGTCTCCTTTTGCGGGTACGAGGCTATGCATTCCTCACTAAAGAAAGGTCCCAAAACCCGAAGGTGTTTCAGGCCACCAAAGATGGAGATTAGATATGTCTGATCATTGAATATTACAATTGTTTAAGAAAACAGCAAGGCAAGCTCATGGACAAAGAAAGAAGACTGCCAGCCTAATGCTGCCCAGCAAAGCGGATTTCACTGCATTTAGTGATTTTGGAACGCAAGGGGTCCTGGGTTTCAAGTGAGCTAAGCTGGCGGAGCCTTGTATGGAACTGATAGCGGGTCTTATGTAGCGAATGGTATCAAAGTCTGTAGGAGTTTTCATTCCATTGCAAGATGCACAATCCTCACTGCCTAGCAGGATTCGTGCACGGAAATCTTAGTGAATGTTCCTCTATTTGGGAACAACCAGACATAGCCCTGTCACCAATCCTTCTTCGCCCAGCTGTACAAAGTCCCTCAACAGTCAAGGGTTGGATGATTTCAGGGTGCATATGCCTCTTTTTTCATGAATCTTCCATTGTTACATTATTTTTGACTTTGTGAGCATTTAGCAGAAAAAAGACCATAATGCAGAAAATACGTTGGGAGTTACCATGAGAAACTTGCCTAGTGGGATATTTGGGATGTAAAAGGGAGGTGCTTGGACTTCTGCCTGGGCTGTACACAATCGCTAACAAAAATGTCCAGAAATCAAATTGTATCTGAAACACATGGCCACTTAGCTTCTGTCTCTTGCAACTGACAACCAGGTCATGATGGCATTTACCAAAGTGGACACGTTCCTACAGGCAACAAAACTGAGAATGCCAACTCGTGTGACAGAAGTAGGAAAATGTGTCATTAGTATCAAGACTTTAATTCAACATTGTGACATTTGAGATCTGCTTGCCTTTGCATAGCAAGGTTCCACTCCTGCTAATGTTCAAACCTTATAGGCAAGTATTTTGAAGCGTTTTGAAATGTGAACGAATCAAGAATGCGTTTTTGAAGAATGAAGTAATTATTTCCTTTACTATGTATGGATTGTTTTAACATATGTTGCTCTGTTTTGATCCTCTTTGTATTGTATGAATCCCAAGTAATGAGTATACTGCCTCCATTGCGCTGACTTAATTTCATAATGACCAGCGCCATTCCCCAAAATTAATGAGGCAGGCCTTATCCTCCTCCTCACTTTTTGACCAGCAAGCATGTGCAGCACTATAATGGGCAGGAGCCCTGACCATATCTTATAGCTGGCTGCTGGGGAGCAGCAGACACACTGTCTGGGAGTGTGAGAAACCGGCCTTCTTTTATTTCCACTGTCCTTTACAGAAATAGAAGAAGGGCTGCAGATACACTGAGTAGTGAATGATCAGTGTATTGACTGCCCTCTGTTTCCATGACCTTAGTGGAAATAAAAGAGGAACTAATCTGCTGTTTCCTGCTGCTCTGCAGACCAGGAATATGAAGGAGGTGGCGGAGTCCCTGATATGTGCTGCTGGTGCCCTCCGGCAACCAACACCACAAATATAAGTGCTGATATGACCAGAAACTTGATTGAGAGGTACACCAAAAGGATCGGGATTTATGACTAATGCTAAGCAAGAATATTTGAATAAATTTGCAAAAACTGTGTATCAGTTATTGTATTAAAACAAGCTATTTATCCAGCATTCATACAGCTTCTGATTCTCCAATTACTTCTAGACCATGGAGCAACAAGTGATGAATTCCACCAAATATAGTGTTTGAAACATGTTGATTATTTGAAATGTAAAGATTGAAATATGTAATTATGTGTAGAGGTCAACTATGCCTTAAAAGGTAATCACTTTAAAGTAGCAATTTTATTCCACAACAATGGCCTACCCATTCAAGATCCCAAGGACTGTTTTACTTATTTGGTGATAAAAAGACAATTGAAAATTCATGTGATAATTAAGGATTTATAAAAAAAATAGACAAACAAAATTTATGACAAATAAATCATTTTCAGAATTTAATTGGTATCCTGTGGGGTGCAAATACATGAGAATTTTGGGGGAACAGAGGTTATCCTCAACATTCCATCAGAACACTCTTGGCCAATGAACAGCACAATAATTAAACAGAACATACACACTTCACACATAAACGGCACAATCACTCTCAATAAAGAAAATAAACATTGCTGATGAACTGAAGAGTCCTTACTGATTACCAGAACATTCTCTGCCAATTAAGAACATTAACATACAATCATTGTCATTGAAAAGAACATGTACTGCTGATAAATAGAACAATCACCTCTGGTGAATAGAATATTCACTGCTGATAAAAATAACACTTTCTGCTAATGAACAACATAATCATTGTTGCTGAACAGAGCTCCCCATGCCAGTGAACAGAAAAATCACTACCATTAAAGAGAACACTTTCCACTGCTCAAAATACACAATCACTCCCAATATAGAGAACAATCATTTCCAGTGAATAATACAAAACAAAACAGCTGCTGCTGACTAATGCTGCTAACTTTGCTGAGAAACTGAAGTCACTGCTACGGAACAGTAGATTCACTGCTGTTAAATAATAGAACAAACACTGTCAATCAACCTAACAGTTAAAGCTCATGAAAATAACAATCACAACTGAACAGAACAATACTGTTGAGAGACGAAATAATCACTGCTGATTAAATGAATAATCACTGCTTATGAATGGAACAATCGCTGGTGATGAAGAACTGAACAGTTCCTGCCAGTGATGAACACTAGAAAAATCAGTGCTAAAAAACAACTTGATCACTCTAGTAAACAAGATGATGATAACTGCTGAAAGTTTACAGAAAAGTCAGTGCTGATACACAACAGAACAATCACTGGGGATACACAGAGCGATACACAGAGCGATCATCTGGGACACACAGAACAATTACTGCCGATGAAAACCAGAACAATCACTGCTATTGAACCTAATAATTACAACTAATGCTTAACAAAACAAGCAACAATGATAACTTTAACAACCACAACAAATAAAAAATAGCAAAAAGTTACTACTGTTGATCAGAATAGCTCCTAGTGACACGCAACACAACTGTCACTGATGACTAACAGAACCATCACTTCCAATGAAATACAGAAAAATAATTGAAGAAGGACATAACAATTACTAATGTTGAACAGAACATTTTCTGTTCATGGACAGCAGTATAGTCCCTGCAAATGTACATAACAGTCGTCACCAATTGATAACTGAAAAATCACTTTTCATGAATTGAACTATGTTGCTGTTGAAAAGAGCAATCATGGCTGATGAATAAAAGAGTAGTTATTTCTGATGAACAACGAAACAATCACTATTGATGAACAAAATTATTACTGCTAATAAATAGAAAAAAAACAAGCACCACAAATGGAAAAGAATCACTGTTAATGATGAGAACAATTTCTGCTGCTGATTTGGTCAAATATTAGTAATGAACAACAAAACTGTAACTGGTGACTAACGTAACAATCCCCTCCAATAAACAACAGAACAATCAATTAAACAATTGCTGTTGTTGAACGGAATGATCTCTGTTGATAAACAAAAGCATAGTCACTGCGAATAAACAGAACAATCACCACCAAATGGCCATCAGAAAAATCACTGCTGATGAACCAAACTATTGCCACTATTGAAAAAAATCACAACTGCTGATGAGTACACAACATACACTTCTAATAAACAGCTGAACAATCACTGAGATGAACAAAACAACTATTTCTGATGACTAGAACAATAAATGTCGATAAACAGAATAACATCTACTGTTGACTGAAAGAAAGACTGCTGGTGAATAATACAAAAGCCACCATAGACTATCGAAAAATCAATGCAAATGAATACTGATGGTGAAAAGAATTTTTGGGGGGATGAGTGGAACAGCTTTTGTTGATGAACAGAACAGGTTCAGCTAGTGAACAGAACAATCATGGTGATGAACAGAACAATTTCTACAGTGGGAAAGATCAGTCACTAATTATTAACAGAACAAAATGGGTTGATAAACCGGAGCCTCAGTTTTCCCACGTCCATGTGTGGACACCCTCTCAGGTGATTAGTGCACTATACAAATCAACATAATATAACAAGTAGCATCCATAAAACCATAAAAAACAGTTATCCACTCAGGTTAATCAAATCCAATGCTTTCTTGAAAGCATAGAAAATCATACTCTAAAGGGACTGGTGTAAGAACTTAATTGCCAAATGAGTATACCTATAATGCCTAAACTCTGAAACGAGAACCCAAAAACAACAGTGTATTAAGCTCATGATTAATATATTATGATAAATCATATGACAATTTCATACAAGGTGCTACAAAACCAGATATTAGTGAACTGGTGTGGTGCTCAAGTGTTCAATCGTGCAGCTTGTAAAGAAAAAAAGAAGGAACACACAAATTAAAAGCAAATTGACTGCTATATTGTAGGAAATTCGCCTTTTCAATATGGTCACCTTGCATTTTTCGCCTTTTGCTGGATCCTATATTATAACTGACGTGTGACCTCTGTGCACTTTAATCCTGCTAACCTGTGGTAAAGTGCATATGCTCCCCCTTAAAACATGGCTGAAATGGCATATTCCTAATTGGTATATTCAACTTACCTACAGTTCCTTAATATATTGTACAAAATTTACTCAGGGCCTGTAAGTTAAATGCCATTAGTGGACTGCAGCACCTATTGTGTCATCCACTACAGTGAAAGTGCAAAACATCATTGCAGCTGTATCATTGTAACCTGACTGTGGCAGTTTAAGCACTCCAATTCGGCCTGTCAAAATGAGCCTCTTTGTCAGGTCAAAACCTCCCTGTTAAATATTAATATGCCACCCATATGTAGGCTTGTCACCCACAAGGCAGGGTGCAAAGTATTTAAAAGTTGGGCATTTGGAAATTTAGGCCCAGATGTTGCGTCTAGAGTGTCAAATCTATTTTGGGATTTACAAAGCCAAATTTGCATGGCTTCGAGGGGCTTTGTAAAACAAAAGCAATGCAACGCAGCACATAGGGCTGCCTTACGTTACCTTACATCAAAGAGGCATTACATGGCGAAGCATGGGGGTTCCTGTGCATCTGCCCATGTATTTGGATGCAAAACCATATTTGCTAATGTCAGTAGACATGGGTTTGCGCCAAATTGGTGTACCTATTCGAGGCTGGTGCAAAGAGGAGAAATATCTTTATTTCTCCTCATTACTTCCTCTTCGCATGTGTACTGCATTCTGCAGAACACAAATAAAGAGTAATAAGCCTCTAAGCATAGATATTGTGCAAAAAGGTATACCTTCCTGCACAAAAACTATTCTGACCACAACGGAGGCACCCCCTTGCACCCTCGCACAAAGGTGCCAGCATTGGTACTAGGCAGCCAGAGTGTGCTAAAGTTACAAGAGAGCAGAAATGCGCTGTATCTTAGTAGATATGGCACATTTCTACTCCCTCCCTTTGACAGACTGCACCCCAGCAACTTCCATTTCTGAGTTGCGTTGCTTCAAAGTTTAGTAAATCTGGACCTTAATGTTAAAATGATGTTACAGTGACTAGCACCCAAAAGCTATTTTACACTGTGGCAGGCCTACCTATGCGATGTAGAAAAACGGAGAATAGATTAAAAATCATATTGCTATAACTAGGGAATGGGACTATTTAGAAAAATTAGTAAGGAACTATTTTTAGAAGTTATTAAAATTCCAATTCAATGGTGACATCAGATCTTTAATACCTAAAAAGGAAAAGGTACTTTTATAAAGTTACCTTTTCCCTGCTTGAAGTTCCTGGAGGTTAAATTTGCATTTGCACTCCTGCTTCTGCCAATCAGTATTAAGCATTTGTATGAACGCTACTCAGAACAGAGAACAAATGCTTGGGGTTGGGGAGGTGCTCTTGTTTCCTTGACAGGGTTACCAGTGGTGTTGTGCCCAGGAACTGGATTAACTTCAAAGAGGCCTCCCCTGTCACAGGCGAATGTTAGCTGACATCTGGGCAGGGTCCTTCCCTTGTCCCTGCAGCCAGGCAAGCTCCAATCACAGTGGGGCTCCTTTTGATATTACCTTGTCAAATATTGCTTGAATGTCAAATCCTGCTTGACAGTTCTGCTGAATTTTTACATATAACACTATGGGTACATTTTGTAAGGCAGGGAAACAAGGATGGCAAAACAAATCTTGTGTATTGACTGTCTGGTTGCTAGAAAGCCCTGCTTTGTTCTACCAGACTACTGCCTTTGGATTTATTGTAGGTACAGTGACTGCCCCAATCTGAATTTTAGTGTTAGATGTTGGAAGACACTAGGATTACCATAGTACATTCCCCACACACCCTGAGCATTCAGAGCCCAAGTTTAGTGTGGCCTAACTTTTGCCATCTGTAACATGCTTAAAGTGGGTAGCGTTGGTCTGGGAAACATATACATTATTGGTTAGGCTAGCCCATGAGTCATTCCCATTCACTAGCTTGTGCAAATCATAAATGTGGCTTCTTGAGGCACCCACTTCAGAACACTCCTGTACCTGAGGAAGATCAGAAAAGAATTGAACTTGCTTTTATGCGGCATGAAAGAGCCCTGAAAGGACTTGACCTGCTCTCTCATGTACCCAAGACAAATAGGAGGACCACAAGGGTCCTAAGGCTGACCTTCTGTTAAAGCTACAGGGACACAACAAGCTACAAGAGGCATTTTCCTGCAACTACCCAGCTGACCAGTGGCACCTGGCCCTGGATTGGACCCTGTGGTTTGGCCTCTGCCTGACACCCTGTGAGTCTCTGGGTGCCTCTCCTGAAGTCCTGGGGGGCTTTGGATGTGTATTCTGTGGTGGATTGGGACTTAAAATGTATTTCCATTCTACCAATACACAATTATGCAATGACTATGTGGTCAAAATTTGCTCTGATTTTGATAATAAATGCAGTTCAAGTTTGATAATTATGTTGATGTTTGGACTTCTGGGGTACCCCTTTGGCTTGGATTAGATCTTTTTTAAGTGATCGTACCCAACAGGTCTACCTTCAACCTTTTGTCTCGGAAAAGAAACCACTTAGTTGTGGTGTTCCCCAGGGCTCTGCCCTGAGCCCACTGTTTTTTAATGTCTACGTATCACCGCTGGCCACGGTGGCAGAATCCTGTGGGGTCAGAGTGATCTCATATGCTGATGACACACAATTAGTGTTTTCATTTAGAGATCACTCTGACGCCAGTTTTTCGAACTTCAGACGCTGCCTCAGCAGCATCTCTACCTGGATGTCACTCAACACTCTCAGGCTTAACTCAGATAAAACCGAGGTGTTGTTTTTTAATCAAAAAATCCCCCTCTACCCCTTCTTTGGTGGCCACCTGAATTGAACCCCCCCCCCAGTACCGGTGGTTTCTGCCAGGAATCTGGGATTCCTATTTGATAATGAGTTACCTTGCAAGGCTCAAATAAATAAGGTCACATCTGCATGTTTCGGTAAACTCCGTATGATCCGGAAAATTCTCCCTTTTCTTCCTTTGGATGCTCGCCGAACCATTATTCACGCCCTTATAACATCACACCTGGATTACGCAAACAGCCTGTATGCCGGAGCACCAGCCCATCTGGTCAAACGTCTGCAGATTGTGCAGAATGCGGCGGCAAGAATGATCTGTAACATCCCATATCGTCACTCAATCTCTCCTCACTTAAAAAGTTACACTGGCTGCCTGTGACTAGCCGCATTCAGTTTAAATCTCTGGTCCTGGCATATAGAGCAATGCAGGGTCAGGGGCCGGCCTATCTTAGAGCCAGACTGAAGCATGCTCAGTCCAACCGATCTCTCAGATCAAATCATCTTTTCCTCATACGTACTCCCCGATTTCGCCGTTCTAGAATGGGGGAAGAGCATTCGCAGTTATCACTGCTCGATCCTGGAACAACTTGCCACTGTCCCTCCGTATGACAGAATCGGAATGCTTATTTCGACGCAATTTAAAAACCTGGCTGTTTACCAACCCCTAGTCGCACAGAGACACTCACAACTGCTTACTGTTCGCAGCGCCGGGACACCCCCGTTGGGGGTAGCTGCGCGCTATATAAGTTTCTTAATAAATAAATAAACTGTGATCTTCATCATGACTGGGTCACAGTCATATTAAGGTGGGATAGAAGCCCTTAAGGGTAGCAGAGCAAAATAATTGCTGTATATATCAAGTAATCCACAGAGAGAACACTAAATGAACCACATCTGTTTATAATGCACACTAGAATCTTGCAAGGAAAGCAATATGCCAATCCACGAGGCCAAGGATGCGCCATGGAGAGACTTAAGGGACTGTGGCACTGGCTTGTAATACTGTCTATGAGCATGCAGGACTAATGGTACAAGTGTGTGACATAGCAAGAAGGGCAGTGCGCCATAGCTACCCTGTAGGAGATAGAACTCATAGCTGCAACATCAAAACAGTGCTCCAGAGAGGCTCAGGAGCAAAGTAGCACATCCATTCTAGGGTTTTCTCCTTTGTGTTCTGGTACCTGCAGTTCTATAGATCAAATTAATAATTATGTGCTACATGTAATGGAATGCAAAGGAAAACATTATAGACTAGATAAGCTTTTCATATGTGGACCTGGGAACCTTGAGCACTCTGAACATTCATTGCAGCGAAAAAATAATCAGATCATTGGTTTCAATGTGGCTACACAGTCAGTTCAAGTACATAAGTATATTTATGAATGCATAGATGAATAACATAAAAGTAGAGCAAACCTGTCTCGACTCAGATAAAGTATCCAGATTCCACAAATTTGCTGTTACCAAATAATTTGATTGGGTTCAGGGTGGTGATGTTTCTATACATAGCTGCTAATTCATGTAGTTCCCTCCCCTGAGGCGAATCACAGCTACTAAATCCTCGTTCATTTTATCCCACCTTTGTAGCTTTGTGCCAAATACTGGGATTTTATGCCATAATCTGCTGTATCAAAAATCATGCACTACAATATAAAAGCTGATACACAACAATAGGAAAAATCACGTTATTTAACAAGATCAGCACGTGAATAGAAAATATCATGTACTGTTACAGACAAGATCATGCTCTTGAATAGATTATATCACGTGTAATATCAGACAAGCTTATGCTCTAAAGCAGCAAGATCAAGTCCTTCAGGAGAAAATATTTTGAGTGTAAGAAATTGGATTACTAGTTTGGGTGGCTGACTACCTATCTCAAAGAATAATCACAACCCTTAAAGTCACTAAATAAACCTGAGCTCAATCCCCAGTAGCTATGGAACAGGAGACAGGCTTAAATTAGGGCAATGTATATAGAATTGATGCAGTACCAGAACAGTAATAAAGTCGAAATGCAAAACAATAAAAATCTCAAACAAATTACATAGAGTGAAATGTAATAAACAAAATTGCACCAAAGTGAGAAAAATCAATGAAGGGGAACCAAGATAATATTTTTTTAACATTTTAAGTAGAAGTAGCGCCAAAAGCGCCAATGATAGTCAATAGGGCACAGTAGGTCAGGACCTAGAAGCAATTTGAGGCTGAAGGCGATGGAGCACAGGTCAGATACACCAACCAGGTAAACCCTGGCCAAAGATTTTACCTTCAGACTTTTGTTCTTTAAGATTCAATCCACCACAAGAGTACACTTCTGAAGCCCCTCCCCAGTACCTCAGGGGAGGCAACTATGGTACTCCTAGTGTCCACCCACAAATATAAAAATCCAATTTGAAGCATCCAATGTACCCCCATTGGCATACTGTTCTTTACCTTTCAATTGTGCCCCTAGTGTTATATGCAAACCCAGCAGACCTGTCAATTCCAGAGGAGTCACCTCTGCCCATTTCGGTCTGCCTAATGTTTGCTCCTTGGAAGCATTTCACACCTGGCTGGGAGAAGCTGGAGAGCGAATACAAAATTAGCTTTCCGTAACTTGGGCAGGTAAAAAGTAACTTTTTAAAAGTTACTTTTACTTAACATTTATTCAAATCCAACTTCACTATTAAATTGGATTTTTAATAATTATTAAACATAGTGGTTTAATTGTTTTTCTAACTAGCCCCATTCCCGAATTGCAGTATGAGGAGTTTAATCTGTACTCTGGTTTTCTACTTGGACAGCTATGCCTCCAACAGCTTTTGGGTGCTAGTCACTGTAAGGACATGTTAACATTAAATTTCTACATGACATGTCCTGTCATAGAGGTTTATCTTGACACCTTGAATTGCAGCTTTTCCACTGCTACAGTCAGGATAAAATGTTATGCCCGAAGCCATGTTTGCACTGCCACTGTAGAGCATGGCACAATAGTTGATGCCATCCTCTAGTAGCATTTAACTTCCAGGCACTGGGTTCATCTTTTACCCAAGGGCCTTATATGGAAGTTAAAATTACAAATTAGGAATATGCCAATTGGACCATGTTTAAAGAGGGAGCCCATGCTAACTCATTCCCATTGGTTAGTGGGGGTAAAGTGCCCAGAGTTCTAAAGCCAGGCAAAATATAGGGTCCAGCAAGAGGTGAAAAGTCAGGGTGACCATGCAGAAAATGCACATTTCCTACAATGGGCTACAAAACGTTCATGGGCTACAATAGAAAAGATAATTTCAAAACAAGAGAAAATATCACCTGCGTCATCCAAATAGATTATGTACTTCAACATAATAAATCAAGCACCACAAAAAATATGCCCTACAGTGGGGAAAAAAGTGCTGCAATAAAAAATCATGCTCTACAATAAAAAGGATCCGTCTCTGCAATAGAAAAGATCATGCACTACTGTAGAAAAGATCATGCACTGCACTTTGAAGCATTCTGTGGCTCACTATGAAAAATGCCAACCTGCGTTGCCTATAATGAATAATACATGATTCCATATGCCACGTTCAGAACTGCAAAATGCCATACGAAGTGTCCCAATGTGCCATATTGTGTGCTAAAATATGCACATTACTGGGATAATGGAAAAAAGGACAGGTCCATCAACACCAGTGCCCACAACCAAACATTTATTTGCCAGTCCTGAAAGCACCGTTCCCTAATACAAAAGGTTCTTAAGTGTTTCTTAAGAGTCCTTAAAATATGATTTGACATAATAGCTTCCACAGCCTAATTCACGAAGGGTGCAGAGGAAACATATCTCCACAGTGAAAATTATTTTCCCCGTGGAAAAAATACGTGAATATTTCAGCCACATTTGTTCATGTAAATTTTCCACACAGTGGCAAAAATGCAAAAGGAAATTTGGCAAAAGTTTGTATATTGCTCCAAACCTAAGACTGTCAAAGATTTCGAGGAATATTTGGAGGATTGCTTGTTAATCCTATTAAAAATCAGAAATCTATTGCGGATCCTGCACAGATCCTATTACACCAGGGTATCGTTGTGCCGAATGGGCAGGATAGCGACAGAAGAGTGTCATAGAGGGTGTGGCCAGAAAGGGACTTTTTCCCATACCCTGTGGGAATGCCCGAGTATACAGAGGTACTGGGCCAGAATAGCGCAAATCCTTTCTGAAGTAATTGAGCAACAGGTCCCAGTGGATGCCAGATGGCATTTGTTGTGTGTGTCTGGGGAACTAGCCTGGTCTAAATACTCCACGATATGGCTACGGGTAGCGGCAATGGTGGCTAAACGGAATGTGGCAAGGGCGTGTGGGGTGGCACAACCACCACTAGTCTCTCAGTGGAAGAGGGACATGGACTGGTGTTGTATGGCAGAAAGGACAGTCTATGAAGGGCGTGGATGCCCTGCGAAATGGAATAAAGTCTGGCAACAGTGGGTGGATTATAGGGGCTTAGGGGTCGGGTTGAATGACTGAAGGGAGGAGGGCGGGAGGGGGGGTTCTGCCTAAGTGCGATAGTGGCGTATGTACACTGAAAAATGAACGTTACTTGAACATATGTACTTTCTACTGACAGTATGATACTGGCTATGTAATGCTGACTTTAGTTTGTTATTGAAAATAAAAACAGATTTTCAAAAAAAAAAAAAAACAGAAGTCTACTCTAAATTTCTCAAAACTCTAAAAATCTGAAATCTACTCTAAATGATACTTGTCAGAAGATGTTATGTTTCCAGACTCAGCTTTGCTTAAGGGGCACATGTTTGCTATCCCATGGTCATTGCTGGCTAGACTTGGTGGTTTGCAACTCAGCACACTTATGTGAATTCAGTAAAGAATTACTAACAAAAGAGTACAAAGGCCCCCTTTTCTTAAGTTATGTTGATCATGGAATGGGGTCAAAGAATATGTGATGTAATTTCCTGTTGTTAGAAATGGGGGTCTCTAGTTGGCAGACGTAGGTACCTTAGTTGGCAGACGTAGGTACCTTTGTCCAAGTAGGGACCCTTGCTTCTAGTCAGGGTAAGGGGGATACACACTTTAGATAACCCCTGCTCTTAGGTTTCTTCCAGCTCCCAATAGCAGGAACAACCTCCAGAGGCCCAAAACTGGAATAGGCACCTCCTGGCAGGTCAGAACTCTCAGCAATAGAGTTCAGGGGAGCTGGGAGTGAAGTCTTTGGGGGAGATTTATCAAATCTCCACGCAACGCAGCGCAGCCTCCCACAAGGCTGCGCTGCGTTGCGCGACAGGGAAAGAGCAGATAGCACCATATTTTCAAAGATATGGCTTTCTCCTCCCCTTTCCCTTGAGCCGGCGCTGATTACAGCTGCTGTGCGCCACGCACCACCTTAGCGCCATAGTGCTAGGGTGTGTGTGTGAGTCTGGCATAGGTTTTGTACAGGAAGGGTACTCTTCCTGTACAAAATACCATGCCTAGACATGAGGGAAAGCTTTTCCAACTTTGTATGCATGCTACACAGTGCAGTACGCATGCAAAGTCGGAAAAGGAAGGAAGGCATTTCTCCTTCCTTGGGCCTAGTTTAAAAGGGTGCAGTTTTCTCACGCTAAACCCAATCTACTGTATTTAGTAAATTGGGTTGAGCATGAGAAACCTTGGGTGGTTGCATGGGAATGCCCATGCACCACCCTTGGTACGCCCCTATGGCTCAAAGTAATGCTATGCGCAGCTTCGCATTACTTTTACGTTATTTCCAGTGCTAAACAAGTTTAGCGCTGTAAAGTAAATTAAGAAAAAAAGATTTTGCGCTGTTTTGCGTCACTTTTGTTTTTGCAAACACGGCGCAAAATCTTAGTGAATCTCCCCCTCTGTGTCCCTGAGACTTCAGAACAGAAGGCCAGCACACACAGACCCTTGGAGATTCTACAAGCAGGTTCACAGCAAAGTTCCAGTCCTTGTACTTTCCTTGGCAGAAGCAGCAACTGCAGGCCAACCCCATACAGCACACAGCAAAGGGGCAGTACTCCTCCTCACAGCTCTCCAGCTCTTCTCCTTGGCAAAGGTTCCTCTTGAGTCCAGAAGTGATCTAAAGTTCTGGGGTTTAAGGTCCACTACTTATACCCCATTTTGTCCTTGTTCTCTTTGTGCAATGGTCTCTGAGCCCAGTCCAAACCAGTTCTGTCCTCACTGGTGCAGTATGACCACAGGGGGTGGAGACAGCATTGTGCACGGGAGACAGGCCCTATTCAGGTGCAAGGAAAACTCCTCACACTACTCTAAATGCAGCCAAGCCCCATTCAGCTCAGGTGTGAGTCATCCAGGAAGGGCCAGGCATACCTCAACCCCTCCAGTGGCTGTCTACAGTGAATGCACATCCCCAGCCACTCCAAAACTACAGTCAATCCACAAACAGGCAGAGGGACACCGAATGTTTAAACAAGAAAATGCCTACTTTCTAAAACTGCCATTTTCAAACACACAATTTAAAAACCATCTTCACTAAAAGATGTGTTATTAAATTCTGAGTTCAGAGAGCCTAACATTTATTCTTTTATCTTGTCCCAATGGGAAGTTATACTTGTAAGATGTTACAAAGTATCTCCCATTCTATCCTATGTGACAGATAGCCTTTCAATAGTGAAAAACTAAATTGGCAGTATTTCACTATCAGGACATGTCACACACACCAGTACATGTCCTACCTTTCACATACACTGAACCCTGCCCATGGGGGTATCTTGGACTTACCGTAGGGATGCCTTACATGCAAGAAAATCGAAGGTTAGGTTCTGGCAAGTGGGTGCACTTGCCAGGTCGAAATGGCATTTTAAAACTGCGCACAGACACTGCAGTGGCAGGTCTGAGATATCTTTTCAGGGCTACTCATGTGGATGGCACAATCAGTGATGCAGGCCCACTAGTAGCATTTGTTTTACAGGCCCTGGCACACTCAGTGCACTTTACTTGGGACTTACCAGTAAATCAAATATGCCAATCAGGGAGAACCAATTGTAAAAACAATTTACACAGGGAGCACTTGCACTTTGACACTGATCAGCAGTGGCAAAGTACCCAAAGCATCTAAGCCAGCAAAAACGAAATCCAGTATAGCATCAAAAATACAGGAGGTAGAGGCAAAAAGTCAGGGGAAACCACGCCAAAGATGCCAAGTCTAACACCTGTGAAATGAGGTCAAGGAACATGTAATGCCACTGACACTCCCCCTACGGATGTGTTACAAATGAAACCCACTGTTTAAACATACTTTCTTTTCCCAAAGTGAAACTAACAGGGCGAGAAAGGAAGGGAAAAGACTTCAAGATAACCGGTGATGCTAAGTGGGTAAAGTAGTTGCCAGTGATGCCAGCTGGGTGTAGTAGCTGCCAGCAATGCTGTCTGGGAGCGATAATTACCGGTGATGCCAGCTGGGATGGGTAGTTGGCAGTGATGCACGTTGGAAGGGGTTGTCCCCTGTGATGTTAGATGGGAGGAGCGGTAGCCAATGATGGATAGTTACCAGTGATGTGAGCTAGGAGGGTTACTAGTAGTAAGATGCTGCACTTTTGGCTCACTAAGGGAGGCGGGAGGGTGTTCTGGGTCTCTCAAGCACCTACCCTATTGCCTTTTTTTTCGTGGGCAGGGATCCACCTTTGCCCTCAGCCTGTGGAGCTGGTGCCAGGCATGGCAGAAAACCCGCTGAGGGCTTCTCCGCTCTTGGGAACATTTCAAAGTCATGAGCTGGGGCTTGGTCGAACTCCCTGTTGCACATTTTTGCTGCCTGGCAACAGTCTGGAGGTGAAAAGCTTAAAGCCTAATGTGAGAGGGGAGGGCAGCCGGGAAACAAAGACAATAGGTCTGGCCTTGACAAGCTGGTATGGTGATTACTTTTTTATTGCAAGAATATATCAGAAAAAACTGTGGGGAAAAAGTAAAATATGCTGCTGCCTTATGCGGTGGCCATACTCTTGCAACTAAAAAAAATTGCATTGCATAACATCTTAATAGAACAGTATATGTGCTTTCTTGAAAGAAGACGTACTCGGAATCCGTGTAGAAATTATTTTTCAATTTAATGCACGTCACAAGAAAATATGATTCTTATTGGCGCAAAGAAAAGCTACTATTAACTTCGAACTACCATCTCCTGATAACAAAGTTTGAACACACGAATATAAATAAAATAAAAAAATTATAAAGCGTGGAAAGAAAAACGCATTTGCAAAGAAATGTATTAGCCCACCAGGAAAAATGCTGTCAATCACAGTGCAAGAGAGCCAATGGCTGAACTGGGCTGACATTGCTCCATCCTGTATGCTGTGATTGACGGACTCAAATGTGAATGACAGATGCATACACAAATGGATGAGAAGGGTCGATGTAAAGCCTTTCTATGTTATGGATGTTTTCTTTATATGTGCATTTTATGGATTACATGAGGTAAAAAAATAACCCTGTCTCTGGGCCAGACCTGACAAGTGTGCAAGTGGCAAGGGTGGCAAGCTCTGGGTGTTGCCATGAGTACAATGGATACTAATTAGTATCTCTACGTGCTGGAGTAGGTAGCAGAAAGAGTGCATGGATGGTTTTGTTTCCCTCCAGCAGGTCAAAGAAGTTCGAATTCTGATTCGAGCCTTTGGTGCGAAACAAGGTGCGGGCTTGTAAGCATCCGCCGCCCGTGCAGGTAAAAGCGGCGGGGCGGTGTGGCCCGGTGGGGGGATTTCGACGGACGATGACTGGGAAAAATTAAATAATTAATTAATTTTCCCTCGTCATCGTCCGTTGAAATCCCCCCACCGCCCCACCGCTCTCACCTGCACAGGCCGTGGCTGGTTAATCGTAAGTAGGCCTGATAAGGGAGGTCTTTCATTCTAAGAGGATCCATGAGGTAGGCCTTTCTTTCCACCATGGTCAATTAGACGAGTGCTATTGAGTTGCGTAAACACATTAGTCATTATCTGAGTGCCAGTCAAGTCAGCCGTGCAAAGGGTCACTCATGTGGCTGCTGGAGGGGCATGAGTGCACTAGCGGTGCTGGCAATGACCCCACCGCCTTCACCCCTCTAACCTCGAAAAGAAGACTTTTCAATTGAATGCTTCACACTGAACTGTTTGCTTTGCCAGCTTCCCAGGCAGCGCCATCGTTTGGGGCAGATGGTACAGGGGGAAGTAATTTGGGAGCCAAGCAAGGCTGCAAGCTGGCAGCTTCTGCTGAGCCACCTACAAGAGAAAGTAATAAAACGGGGATTAATTAGGCAGCGGTGTAAACACGAGGCTCCTTTCCAGTAGAAGAAAACTCATAAACCGGGATTGGGGCAGAGTTTGGGTTAATCCCCGCCTTGGCAAATCTGACAGTGCAAGACTGGGGAGGGGAATTACTGGCGGGAGCTACAAGGGGGATCCTCGCTTTCAAATACCACTGGAGTGTTTGCGTTTCGGCTTGCCCCCCCAAGCCTCGTTATCAAAAGCGTCGCTCGTCGCAACCTTGCTGCAGCCGGCACGGGATCACCTCGTCGTTGAGGAGACAGAGAGCACTTAATTAAATAGCAATTTGGAAAAAGTACACAAAAAAACGGGCAGCGGGTGGTGTCTCTTGGGTAGCGCTGGGCTCCGCTAATTAAGAAGTGCTGGACACCTATAAAGCCTTCTTGACTCTTGCGTGGCATTGATGTTGCAATTCCGGGTCACGTGTGACGCGGCCTAGTTGTAGCCACGAGGAATGAGAAATGTCAGCTCGCGCAGTGCACACTCCACGCTGTTTATCCAGACCTGAGTTTTTCTTTTACAAATCATATAACACAGGCGTGTTGGCAATATGTTCAACTGAAGTAAGCAAAAATTACAACTCCCAGAATGCACTGGAAACACGATTGCATACATAGAGCAATTTACTCTCTCTAACTCTCAGTACAAGTTGCAGTGAAGCAGTGCTTTAAATGCAAATATAGAAGTGCAGGTACTCACTATTTAGAGTACCTGGTTGCTCCTGAGAAGTGCCGGTACTCTCCCATTAAATGTATTGCAGCAGTGCTGAAACGTGCAGGTACACTCCCTTTGAATTAAAGAAGTGCAGGTACTCAGTACCCTACATTTAAAGCACTGAGGGGAGTTAGCAGATGATTTCACAACATTTTGAGCTCAGCCCGTAGGAATTCTTTTAACATGAGGTGCATTCTTCAATAGAAGTTATCAAACTAAAGCATTGAATGGGTTGGCAATAGTTGTAAAAGGAAAGTCATCAATTAGAAAGACGGGGGTCCAGGTGGCATGGAGTCACCTGTGAACCATTTGTTAGTAGTATCAGTAGAAGCAATACTCTCTGTGATATAAAACGAACTTTAATTGTGTTATATCCATAATATGTATTAATTAATCTATTCATTCGTTAAATCAGTAAAAATTTCATTTTAAGGCCACATCTCAACAAAAGAAAATCAGTTCAAGAAGTTTTGATGGTGTCCAGATTCAAGGTCTGGGACAGCTGACATCTGCACAACCTAATGTGATAACTAGAAAAATAACTTTTAGAAGCACTATAGAGCGAGTGCTTTTGGCTCCGCCCACATATTTGCTTACTTAAAAACAGCATTTGATTGGGCAAAAGATGTGTGCCTTTGCTCAAAAAGAATGTTTGTGTTGCACGTTTAACCCGTTGGAAAGCTGATGCTTAATCCAGCAGGACCGTGTTGGGTGTCGTGACAAAACAGTCATCAGTGCTAGAGGAATGACTTGTTTATTATGAAAGATGCCAGCAAAGGCAGTAAGCCTGCTGTATTTATTGTGGAAATCTTATGTTGAAGCCATTGGAATTTAATGGGGGGTTTGTTATTCCAATGTGTTAAAGGCTGTAGATAATTATTTTGTTACATGTTTTCTCACATATTACAGTAGTAGGCAGGAGTATGGTGTTAACTGGCCCCTTTGACAAGCCCTGGGGTAGAAGGTTTTCACTGTGATAATCCTGGTTAAGCCCCGTTAGAAGGGGTCGTACACTCTTCGCTCCCTGTAATTTTGTATTTTTGATTCTGTGCCTGATTTTTACCAGTTTATTGGCACTACAGCAAGTGTCAGCTGGTTATGGTGACAGGCCAAAGATAAATGTTAGAGCCTTGATTAGTTTATTGGGAAAATGTATGTTATATGCCTTAAATCTGATTTGTTTGTTATGAAAAATGATGACAAAGACAGTAGGCCTGAATTACTCATTGTGAAAAGCATACATTAAAGTCAAAAGCCTCTTAGGGGTGGATTGTTACTGACAATCTCACAGATTATTGTTGTAGTTGGTGTTGGTTACCTTACATTTACATGTCCTGGGAGTAGAAGATTTGCACTGTAGGAATCCTTGTTGGGCCCTCTTAGGAGAGGTTAGATATGGTTTTGCCAACTGCAACGTCGTACATTTTTGTCATTTTAACACTGTATGCATGATGTGTGCCTTGTGAGAAGGCTCATCATCAATACAGCAGGGCTATATTGGTAATTGTTGGTTAATGTTTTAGGCCTAATTTGTTTATTATGAAAAGTTACAGCGAAGGCAATAGGCTGACTTATTTACTAAGTAAAGCCTATGTTAACGCACATAGTCCTTTAAGGGTGGGTTTCCATAAGGCAGTGTTAAAGCCTGGACATTGGTATTTTGTTACATGTTATCTCAGATTCCCTCAGAGGGCAAGCACTTTGGAGTTGATTAGCTCCTTTGACGAGCCCAGAGGGTAGAATATTTGCAATGTGGTACTCAACCATACACCCACTTAGGGGGGCTGACAGGTTTATATGTCTGCAAGGATCTTGTAACTAATAAATTCGTTAAAAAAACTACACACCAGTGGCGGCTCGCAGAGGTAACGCCGTGGGGCGGTGAGGCGGGGCGGGGCTGGGTGGGGGGAGTGGAGTCCGACATACGACGGCAAAGGTGAATAAATAAATACCTGCTGTTGTATGTCGGACTCCACTACCCCCCACCCAGCCCGCCCCGCCTCACCGCCCCATGGCGTTACCTCTGCGAGCCGCCACTGCTACACACATATATATCATCCGTCTTTTGCTGTTGATCTGGTTTAGTGTCATTCAGACTCTGCTTCTATCCATAACAGGACACACAGCATGGGTCAGCCCAATAAAGCCATTGTCTCTATTGCCCTCTGAGCAATGCCATTTTATCCCATACGACATGTACATTTCCACCTGAGAATGAGTCAGCTTCAGTGCCATGGCTGGTGAACCAGTCCTTTAGTTTTCCATTTTCTCCTTTTATAGGCCCCTTCTCTATTTCTTCTTATTTTTCATTAGAGCATACTGCGGCTTCACATACAGTAGAATTGGGTCGTTCACGTGCCACTCATTTAATCTACAGTACACCGTATCCCAAGCGGTCACTGCTTCTAAACAGAACAGCCATCTTGCAATTGTTTTGCCCTTAGTGTATAATTAATCATTTCAAGACAGCCAACGCATTGCTTCTAAATGTGGCAACCATGTTGGAACTTTTAAAACAATGATACATTAAGTACAATGCCACTGCAAGACAGATGCCAGCTGCGTTACTTATTGTTACCTTTTGTTGCAAGCATATGCCCTCTATATTAGGGTATGTATAAAAAACAAGGGTAACCCCGTAGTAAGACCAGGGGTGGTAATATGGTTAAGGAGCACTCGGATTCACTCCGCGACGGATGTGGAACCCTTGATCTCCGGACTTATCCCGGTTCAAAATAACCCTGGGGTGCCGTCGATTCCCTTCCTCATTAACCGGCGGATTTACATCCTCCTTGATCTCTGATCCGATCCTCCATCCACCCGCCTTGGGACTTCAGCTTCGCGGGTTCCAATCGCGTGTTGACATTTTCCTTTCGCCTAATTGACTAGATTCTAATTGCTCACACATCAGTCCTGATGATGATCTTTTAATCATTAAGATCGAAACGCCGTCGACCTTACAACCAAAAACTCCTTCATTGTAATTGAATAGTTTGGAGTTTTTTAGCTTGTTGTCAATGCGATGTAATGTTTTAAATGTCACTAAGCACTTTCACTTCACGCACTTGCACTTTTTGTGTGAGCACCAGAACTATTAAACGTTGAAAATTGAATGATACTCCATTTATGGTGTTAATAAATGTGATGTCATTCTGCACCCTGTGTCCTGGCATATATTGCTTAATGAGTCCTGTTTGGACTACTATTGAAAGTAATTGTTTTGATTAACTCTGCATTCATTTACAGTAGCCCAGGCTACACGAGGACTCTTGAAGCCTCCCTGAGACCACTGTTCTCCTTAACCATAACTCTATATTAGGGTAGCATGTTTTCTTTTTTCCTACTTTTATTCTTTTAAGTTATGTATGATGCATATGCTTATTGACTATTTTCCTGTGAGTTTTAGTATGGGTGGGTAAGTGGATGAAGGCAATAATTATTAAGAGGATTGATGAATGGATCCATGAGTGCAAGGATGTGTGAGAAAGTGCATGTGTGATGACTTAAAAAGTACCAAAATCCGTAAGTGATTCCAAGCCAGAGCGCTTAGCGGTGCCAATTCTTGTTAGGTTATGGTGATGGTTATTGTATCTCCTATTGTAGGTGACACTCAGACCCTCAGAAAGGTAGGGACTAAGTAGTCCTGTAGTGATGACACGTCAGCCTGAACAGTGATGATTTTAGCTCTTCACAGAAGTGGAGGTAGTCAGGCTCTGCTTTCAATGATGGATCAGGGCATTCCAGAACCGTGGTCCCAATATTGTGAAAGCCATGCCCCTTAAGATATTTTGTAAGCCTTCGGGTTGCAGCTACAGTGGTGTAGCAAGATCACACGTTTCTAGGTGGAGTGCTTGAGGAGCCTAAGTATGGAGGTCTGTTGAGCAGCTATTGCAGCAGGCCTGATGTATGGTGGATAGAGTCCTGAACTCTGCTCTGTACTCCACCCGCAGCCAGTGAAGAGCTCCATTGCTGTAGTAATGCCTGTCTTTCTCAAACTGAGGCACAGACAACCAGGCTGCTAGCATAGCATCATTGACCATTCAAGATGGCATTAACATGAGGTAATTACACACCACACAAGTTATGCATCTTGATCTGAATGCTTGTGATGGAACATGGAGGCTGTGTTTCAGGATTAACTTTAGTGGTAGCACGAGGCTTCGGGTCAGTGTAATGCCAGGCATAGGTTAGTGCTACTTTTAAGTATAGAGCTAGGGTTGGTCTTAATTTGCTAATAATTTAGTGTCAGTATTGGGTCACGGCACAGGGTTAGGACTAGTTTAAAGGTTTATAATCATTAGACTTATGTGAGCAATCTGGCCAGTATTAAGTTTAGGGTCAAGTCTAGAGTTTGGTTAGTCTTATAGTTAGCATTAGCCTTGTGGTAAGCATTTAGAGTTAGCATTAGTTTTAGAGTCATGGCAAAGGGTTGGATTATTAAAGGGTTTCCATTACGGTGATAGTCAGATCTTAGGGTCGGCATTAGTCTTAGAACCAGTTGTTTCTTGTAAGCTCTACACTACGTTTAAAGTTGAATCATTCATTTTGCTTTTTTTCCCTTTGTTTTTACATTTTAGTTTTACATTTTCAAAATAATAGTTCTACATATTCTAATCATGTATTAGGTGTATAGAATTCGATAATTTATTTTCAAAACAATTAAATTTAGGCATTACAGTTTACATTTTATGGTCCATAACCATTTGAGCAGGAGCCTTAGCCAACAGGTTAAGTTGTCTCAAAATAATTTTTTTCTACCAGTGTTCCAACTACATACATTCCGCCTATTAGATGTAACCCAAGTCCAAATTGCTCTGAAGCCAATGGTTTCTGGTTAGTATATCACTTTACAAACCAATAAATGAATACAATATCATTCCATATTCCAGGCCAAGGAAGAAACACCTAACGTTTCACGTTTAGTCTATCACTGCACAGCATACACCTGTTTTAACTCATCTGAAAGGCTCCCATTACTTTAATCAAGTCTTACATCAAAGATTCTTCATCTTTTTCTGATAAAACCTTTATTTTTGGTCAAAACCCTGACATATTATTCTTTTGAGACACCTGAGCTTTCAGGCATCTCATAAAGATTGGCTTGGTGGACTAATGCATCCAATCCAGGGATCTGTGCTTGACCTCAGATTCAAGTCCCTGTTGATCCACTCTGTCTGTTATCCTTCCAAAGTCAATAAAGTGAGTACCATTGAGCTGGATAACAGTAAACATCTGTTCCTCAGTGGCAAGATACCAGAAAATAATGCGGCTGGCCATGTCGCTTGCAGGGCCACATAGAGGGGACAGCATCTTAGTGTTGCTCCCCTGCTAGCTATTATGTATGGGAAGTGTGTTCCAAGAGGCTTACTGTAGGTACAGTCCCCCTCCTCTGTTTATTGCCTCAAAATGTCATGAGTGGGCGGGGTGAGACCAAGGGGTCAGCAGGTAAGGCAGAGCCAAACCCATGTGAAGTAAATGAGCTGTAAAGAATAAAGAGCATTGGTGCTGAAACCACCAACAAGACAGCTCCAGCTTCCTCAGGATGGGTATCAGCTGTTAGGTGAACTCCCCGTTGACAACTGGATCTCCCGTAAGCTAACCCAACCTGTGTAATCAATACACTTGTGACACAATTTCATCCACAATGAGTGGTCAGTGTCATTTATTTTGTTGTGTGCATGGTATTGTAAGATTTCCTTTCTCCTCACTTCCACCACGGGCTAGGGGTAGCAATACTATGCAGCTAGCCACATTGCCTGCAGGGCAACAGAGAGGGGACAGCATCTTAGTATTGCTCCCTGCAAGCTAGGATGGGCAGTGTGTCTCAAGAGGGTTACCGTAGGTATAGTGCCCACCTCTGTTTATTGCCTCAAAATGTCATGAGTGGGCGGGGTGAGTCCACAAGGTCTTATAATGGGTCAGCCGGTAAGGAAGGGCCTCTTTGGTGATCAGTGTTCCACACCCACCCTCTGAATAAATACATACATTTAAAAAAAAGGAATATAAAAAATTATATATGTAATACAACTAATGAGGAAGGAAAAGAAGATTGAAAAGAAACAGAAAAAATGAAAATGTTGTTGTGAATGTTTTGTTTCAGCGTCACAAGGCGGAGTTATAGGGCAATCCTAAAGCATTATACAACTACAAGGGCCCCCAGATAGTGGCTCTTGGAGCCAAAAGGGAATTCCTCAGGTCACTGGGAGTCATTAGGTGCGGCCTGGGATGAAGCAACAGCTCTCCTTTATCCCTCAAGGGACAGTTGGAATCCTGAGCAACTGTGAAGACTGTCCTTGGTCTCGCTCTGACTTGTCAGGAGCATGAAGTAAATAGGAAAGAATAGGGTGGAAACCCATGTGAAGTAAATGAGCTGTAAAGAACTGAAGAGCATTGGTGCTGATACCACCAACAAGACTGCTCTAGCTCGTAAGCTAAACCCACCTGAGCACTCAATTAACTTGCGAAACAATTTCATTCACAAAGTGTCATTTATTGTGTTGTGTGCAAGATATTGTAAGATTTCCTCTCTCCCAGGGGCGGCTCCTCCGTTGGAGCGAAGGAGCGTCGCCCCACTTAAATGCGCCCTCCAACCCCTTCCTCGAAATGAAAAATAAAATTATAATTCATTACCATTTTATTTTTCATTGTCCCGTCCAGAACCGAGCGTCAGGATGGGGCCTGCTGAGTGACAGCTGGGAGGTGTGGTGGGCAGAGGGCTGCCTTTGCACTGTTTAAAGTGTGTCTGTCTCTTTGGTTGCCATCTTGAGACGGCCAGCCAGACATGCGCACTTGAAACCTCTCAACCTAGCTGTCTTAAGACAGCTGGGTTGAGAGTATGTGCAGGCCTCCAATGCGCTGTGGAGCGCCGAGTGAGGCCGCTCCCTCCAATCAGGGCTCTGCTCATATGCTGCATGTGAGCTGCACCAGTATTGGGAAAGGGAGTTTGCTCGTGCCCGCAGCCCCGCACTCGAGAAAGAAGAGGACCAGAACGTGTAAGGTAGGTGCTTCTTTTTTTAATGTTCTTATTTTATGTGCCCTCGCGCCCGCCCCCCGCCACAGTAGATAAAAGCCACCACTGCTCTCTCCTCACATCCACCATAGGCTAGGGGTAGCAATGCTATGAACAAATACACTTTATCGTAAGTATAACATAACATGACATAACATGTGTATTTGTAAAGCGCACGTTCACCACTACGGGTATCTTGGCGCTGAATAACAGATGTTTGTTGTTACCCAACTCAATGGTACTCATTTTATCGACCTCATATGGATGAAAGGCTGAGTGGAGCAGGAGAGCGGCCCTGCCACGTGTTGTTGATGAATCTGGCTACAAGCCCCAAAAATTGCCACTGCAAGAACAGGAAGTGCTTACACAGCAATTTGGAGGCGCCCACCATAGTTGCATAACACTTTAAAATTAATTATCTCCTCCTCAGGCCTAAAAAAAAACAACAGTGACAGTTCCAGAAGCATAAGTGGCCTCAATAAACAAAACATCAAAATAAATGTTCCTTTTTGTTGATTTAGTAAAAGAAATCAACATATAGCTAGCGTCCACAAATAGTCGATATTACAAAGTCGTTCATAGAAACTGCTCTTATAGCAGGCTACATTTCCGATACCACGCTTTTTCAACCGCATTTATCGCACTGCTCTGGCAGGTGGGAAAACATTTTGCATAAAAGAGCTTTCCTTTTTTAGGATAAAGCGACGAACTCTGTTTGTCTGCTGTTCGCTATCCTAACTTAATTAAGGCGCTCAGCCAGCTGAGCCCGACACCTCGAGAAAGTAGGCCCGAAAACAAATCCAGCCTGCTTAGCTCTAATTGAAGAAAACACCGCGCAAGAAGCTCATAAACACGGTGTCAGCTTGCATTACACAAAATTAAAATTCTGAGCCCCCTGCAACACCAGGAATTCCTAAAGAGGGCCTTTTTAATATCTCTCCAATCCAGTTGTCAAAGTAATATTATTTTCGTTGCTATAGTAACGGATACACAGACAAACACACTTATGGTCACTCCTGTTATAGTTAAGGTTACATTGCACTACATAGGGAAATCAAAAACTTACATCTTGCCGACGATTTTGACATATTTTCACAAATTCTACCAAATTTACTATAATTACTCTTAAATAACTAGAAGATTTTTGAAGACATATTGAGAGTTTCATAGCTTAAAACACGCATTTTAAGCTGGCTTTTGAGGACTTTGCTAACAAGGGAAAATAAATTCAAAATAAATTCAATTGCCTGCATTAGATGTCACCACATTTTAAATGATCTGTAGTCTACATGGACAACAGGTGCCCTTCAAAAACGGCGGAACTTCCAGCAGTTTCAGAAAAAAAGTTTTGTTAAAGTCCGAATTTAACTATGATTCTGTCGTTCGCAGAGCAAGCAAAGTCAAGGTCATTGAGAATAAAGAAAAAAAAGACATGACAGTACACATGAAACCATAAAATAACGTCTCAGTAGGCCTTAAATGTCCAATGATAAAACCAACTTTGTGACTTGAGAAACATCTTGACTGGTCAAGTTGTTCTTATGCTGGTGCACTTTTATTTTAAAGCTTAGGTTCTGTATTCTGCCACTGATGGGATTTAATGCAAAGTGGAACAAAAATACTTCCGGCTGCACTATCTGTGATGGTTTTAGAAACGGTGATGAAATACATTTTTTGTTTTGTCTGCACTCTTAGATATGAGGAAGAGGAATTTGAAGCCAATGTTGAATGAATTTTGTGTCCTTTCTTGCATGCAGGCACTAGGGCTTTGTAAGCCCATATAAATACACATAATTATGAGCAGAAAGCATAGAAGTGTGGTATGGTTTACATGAAAGATATACTATAGATGCCGGAGTGTTGCAGGGAGTATTTTCATGTTTGACTCCTTTTCACATAGGTATATGTTATATATTTTTTTATTTACTCTACATATGGTGTTTGTGGGACACTCTTACCTGGTTGTTACATATGTGTTTTTATAAAGACAATGTTGTATAGTGATGTTTTTTGTAAATTTTATGGATTTTGTTCGGAATAAATCACACAAAACTGATAATGCCATAATGACAGGCTTAGTACTTGCAACACACAGTCATTACGAATCCTTATTCTGATACAATCCAAAAATAATGACAGGCATGTTATTTATCTAAGCCAGTACCAACTATAAATTCATTAACTATCCAGAACACTTGGAAATGAGTCAAAATGAATGTTAATTCTTTCCATCAAACACACACTTGCAAATGCATATTTGTTCAATGTGCATTCATACAGTATTTGTATAATGTCATATTTACTGCTGCACTGCTCAGCAAACACATATAAACATGAGACAGCCATCTTTGAACAGTATTCTACATATTCTACATCATTTTAACTTTCCAAGATGGCTGCCATGTTTATACTCAGGCAGCGAGTGATGCAGCTGCGCTAGATGAAGAAGCACTGAGAAAAATGCCTTCATAATAGAGGCTACAGAAAAGAAAGCAGCCCTTTTTTCTGTAACATAAATTTTTCACCTGCTTTTGCCTCCACTCGCTCCATAGTACTCAAACAATGGCAAAGTCAACAGCACCAGTGCGAAAGGCAAACCTATTGGCTTTGCCGACACATGTTACCAGTCGCGGCTCCTGGAGGGAGTGCTGCGGGACGGTGGGGCGGGGGAGGGGCAAGGTGGGGGGTAGTAAACTCCGGCATATGGCCGAACGGAGGTAAGTACAGAAATAAATAGATAAAACGAATTACATTGCGCGCGCCGCATCGCCATGGCGTTGCAGCGCTCGCAATGTAATTCGTTTTATTTATTTATTTCTGTACTTACCTCCGTTCGGCCGTATGCCGGAGTTTACTACCCCCCACCCTGCCCGCCCCGCCGCCCCGCAGGACTCCCTCCAGGAGCCGCGACTGCATGTTACCAGGGAATGTTAATGAAATGCTGATTGTCAGACAAGTGGGGAAGCTGGAATTAAGACCTGGAGATCTTAGGTTTGGAGCTCAGCGTCAAACCATTAGTCAGGAAAAAAGGAAAGGTGGAAATGCTTGGACAATCCCAACCCCTGGGATTTCCTTCCCTTAATATTCAATTCCATCATTTCTTAGTTCATCAGCACTATGGCAGGTGCCTGCGACGTGTAATTTAGTGGTTGATCTAGGCCCCGCACAAAAGGTAGTACCACCCGAACTGCTAGGATACTCCACCTCTGAACTGCAAAACATGCAAATCAGATGGAGTTAGCCTTGCTGGGCAAAAGTGGGCAGATGCAGCTTGAGCAAATATGCTACAACTTGGGTCTAAAACTTAGAACACATGTCTAGAGATTTTTGCTACCATATCAACTACAAAAATATCAGCCTGCAGAAAAATTCATTCATACTTATCAACTATAAGTATATCCTCAAGGTAAGTCTATATTGGCTAAAAAATGATAAAATGTCGCAATTGACCACCAGACCAAGATATCTTCCTCCTCAACCTGTTTGTAGAACGAAGTTTCAGATCGATCCTGCTAGCAAATGCAGATCATGAGCCTTATTTAAAGTTTTATTTAAAGTTTGGTAGATGAGATACTCTGTCACACAAACTTGGCAGATGCTCCATCTGCTGTATTAAAAGTGCATTGTACTCGGTTGGTGTTGTGGACTAGTGGCAGGGCGGGCGGGAAGGGGGGATAGGGGCTGGGAGGGGGGATGGGGCAGGGAGGGGGGGCATAGGGGGTCAAAGGGCAAAAAAATAAAATATATATATAAAAATGTACCTGCAGCCAGCCGCGCCACACTCTTTCCTGCTCCTCTCCTCGCAGACACAGGCTCCCAGACTGCCCTGCAGCCAATCCTGAAGCTGCTCTCATACATGAGAGCAGCTTCAGGATTGGCCTGAGCGCCCTCGATTTGCTCTCACAGTCAGACTGGGAGTCTGTGTCTGCTCTCTCCAACCCAGTAATGCAGCTGGGTTGGAGAGAGCTTCAATGCGCATGACGGTTTGGCCGGCCTGAGATGGCCGGCCAAACCGTCATGTGCACTGAAGGCAGTGCACTACCACTCCTCCTGTCATCCTCCTGGTCCCGCCCCCAAGTCTCGGCAGGAAAATAAAAATAAAACAAGTGTTTACTATCGTTTTATGTTTCCTTTCCTCACGTTTTTGGGGGGCGACGCTCCTCTGCCATAGCGGAGGAGCCGCCGCTGATTGTACCCTATGGGGAGCCCGATCTAAGTTACCTGCCGCTGCTGCTGTGACCGCGGGGGCCCGAGGGGGAGCAGGAACCACAACCCCCAGCCTGCTTTGCAGCGTGTACGCCACCTACGCACTCTGCCTGTGCCAGGAGGCGCTCAAATACTGGATAGGGCTCCCGCAGCGCGGGCGTGCCCGCGCCGCGCCTGGGCAAAGCCCGGGCCAAGGGCGGGACCGTCTGCGCCTGTCAGAGCCTGGAGGAGGCTGGGCTGGGCCACCCCCTTAACATCGACGCTTCTGCTACCAACATGGGTAAGCGCAAACAACCTTGTAGCCTGGATCAGGGGAGTACAAGAGTAAAGGTGCCCAGGAACTCAGCTTCCATTATATCGTATTTGACCTCCGCAGTGGGGGTTTTAAACAAGGAAATTCAAAATGCTGAGGTTGAACTGGGTTTGAGCTCTGACCGTTCTGGGACAAATACTCTACCAGCCGTCTCTCCCCAAAATACTGTCATTAATGAGCCAGGAGCCTCGGCTAGTGTGTTAGGAACAAAGGGGGAGGGCCCCTTAACTAATGTTAGAGTGCCACGGGGTGCAGAGAGAGAGACCAGGGAAGAGACTTTGAGAGTGGAAGCACCTCTGCAGAAGGCCCAATTGTTATACCCAAGGGAAAAAAAGGGGAAAAAGAGACCGACTAAACACGGACACTTACCTGCTGACACATCTATTAATCATGCTGGCGACGTGGACTCACTCGTCCAATCAGCTGTCCGGAAAGTTATGGAGGAACAATTTAACTTACGGTTGGAGTCCGTTTTCTTGACTATTGCCAAAGACATTATAGACTTGCTTAACACTCTTGTAGAGGGGGTAATGGGGAAATTAGAGCACCTTGAGACCCAATTAGGGGGTCTAAAAAACGACTGTGTGCCATTTAACAATCATGTCTCTACCCAGCTACAAATGCATTTTATAGCAAACAAAAGCGATGAGGGATTCGTTAATCAAACTTTGTCCAAGAATAGTCTGGGGTCTATTCCCATAATAAATTTAGGTGCAACCTCTGCGAGACATTTAGTGGGCATTAACTGTAATCATATTGAGTCAGTTCAAGGTCCTGTGCCCAACTATGAGCCCCCGGATCAGGGTAGGATCCACGGTAATCAAGAGGACAATAGGGTGACAAATAGCTGCAGACTCAATTTGCCACCAGAAGCTACTCCCCTAGTTGCTATTCTCATAGGGGTTCCCCCGCTTAGAGAGCACTGTCTGGAATCTACTTCCGAGCTGTTACGTAAAACTAAACATTGGTGTGATCAACATTCTAGCAGCAGGGCCAGGGTTTCCTCTCATATCATAATTGCTAGGAGAGTGGGTTGGGTCGGCCAAAGGCCTAAACAGGCAGTAGGCGACTGTATCGTCGTCAACTTTGATAGTGCAGACATAGCGGGGCATTATTCCAGGAAGGCCCTATGGAAGGCCAGGGGGGCATTAGGGCCTTACCCCTGGGTTTTTTTTATCCACCACCCGAGGGGGTACAGCTATTTGGCAGGACTCAGCGGGGGGTTGGGCCCTCAGTAGACAGAAGGGGGTGTCCATCTCTCCGACCAAGTCCCAGGGAGGAAATCTTAACTGATATGTTCCCCTGCAGGTCATCGACCCTACTTAAACTGCCAACATTGCCCACTGCGATGGTAGAAGGTGAAAACAGCCTAGCTTGCCAAAACAGATTCCTGCCATTAACTCCCCTAGATGAAAACGACTGACTGGAGCTTTCCCTCTGTCATCGGAGCTCCATTAGTGACACCATTAGTGGTCAGGGGACCGGTGTGAATGAAAACTCCAACTGTAAGATTATTAGCTGGAATATAGCGGGTTTGAGAAGTAAAAAAGATGATTCCAGGTGGCTTGATTTTATAAAAGAATACAATATAGTTAGCTTACAGGAGACCTGGGACCTGGAGAATAATTTTTGGGTGGATGGGTTCAAATCCTACGGTGTGCCCGCACGGCCGTCCCCGTCAGGCAGAGCAAAAGGGTGTCTCTTAATGTTAATCTCACTTAAATTGTCAGGAACTCATAGTAGGGTGGATGTTGGTTCTTATAATTGCTTGGTAATTGAATTCACTTCTACCAACACATCCAAAATGCTGTTTGTCAATTTTTATAATTCTGTTGAGAGCAGTTTTTTAAATGAACATTTATGTAATTTGAAATGTTTTTTAGAGGAGTATAGATTGAAGCAAACCACTTATTATTCTATTATAATTATGGGCGATTTTAATACTCATCTGTGTGATATGAACTGTCAGGTTGAAGACTTTTTAGGGCCGGCGAATTCTTCCAATCCTCATTTCGAGCATACACAGTATGGGGAATGTCTGGAGGATCTTTTGGCTGTAGTAGACCTTATTGAACCCAGCTCTAATGCAATAGAGGCGAGGATCCCCACTTTTAAAGCTCGAGGGCGGGATACTATAATAGATTATATATTTATCTCCCCCGTTTTATCATCCCAGGTAATTTTTTACAATGCTAGGTGGTCCCATTTTAGTGACCACAACCCAGTCCTACTAGTGCTGGGCAGGGGTTGTGGCCTAAAGGGTAAGCAGGAAATGCAACGTACTGATACCTGTCTAAAACCATCTGATCAGGGAAGGAGGCTAAAATGGGCCAAAGTAATCCCGGATCTTTTCTTTCAGGATCTCTGTGAGAAGGCTGAGGACAAGCTCGCATTCTGCCTTGACAAATCTAATCGGGGGGTTGAGGTACTCACAGCTTTTGAAGGCATTTGCGCGCAGGTAGCGTTAGGCCTCTCCTTGCCCACTAGGACTCGGCAACAAACTGGTGAGAGATGGTTCGATAGTAACTGCTCTGAAGCACACCGTAAGTTGGTAGTCATATTGAAACAGGACCCACGAGACAAGGTTTATATAGCCTCATTAAGAAAGTTGTATAAGTCCTCCCTAAATACCCGTAAAAATGAAATCAAAGAGGATGCATGGAATGAATTATTAGCAGTAGAGGTCCTAAAGGATAGCTCTAGATTTTGGGCTATTGTAAATAAACCTTTTTTTTCTGGAATCGAGAATGCCCCCCTAGAATGTAACATCACAGAAGCACAATGGTTCTCCCATTTTGAATCTATATATAAGGCCCCTGCCACTTTAGATTCACCTGCTAGTTTAGAACATACAAGGAACCCCCCTGAAATGGTTTTTAATGAAGGTGAAGTAGAACTGGCAATAAAGCAAATAACTAGTAACAAGGCCCCTGGACCGGACGGTGTCCCGGCCGACTTATATAAACAAAACCCAACTTTTTGGGCCAAAATTTTGACAAAAGTATATAATTTGTCAAGTCAACAGGGTTTCCCGTCATCGTGGTCGTCTTCCATTATCATCTCAGTTTTTAAAAAAGGACAGAGAGGGGACCCACGTTGCTACAGGCCGATATCTTTAATTGACTCTGCTGTAAAAGTATTAGGGAGAGTGATTTTAACTAAGTTAATGGACTGGTTGAACGAGAATGGTGTTTTAACAAACCTCCAATATGGTTTTAGACAAGGAAGGTCTACACTGGATCAATGTTTAAATCTACACTTACTAGCAGGGAAATACACATTGGCCAAAGCGAGGACATTACAGTTGGCCTTCATGGACCTTTCCTCGGCTTTTGATCTGGTAAATAGATCGAAGCTATGGTCCATTCTGATAGATATGGGAATAGATCAATGTTTAGTTCACTTGGCTGACTTACATAGGGATCTCTCCGCAAGGGTGAGAGTCAACCAAGAAGGTAATTGCACAAAGCACTTTAGGTCCGGAAGAGGCGTCCGTCAGGGCTGTATTTTAGCTCCATTGCTTTTTACTCTCTATATAAATAATTTAGGAACGTTTTTTGATTCCGCCAGCTTAGATATTCCGCAAATAGGGGACAGGGTTATCCCTGTGCTCCTATACGCGGATGACGCTGTATTATTGGCCAGTACAGCTGTAGGGCTTCAGAGGCTTTTGGACTCCTTTGGGGCTTTTATGAAATCATTGGACCTAGTAGTTAACATAGCTAAATCACATACAATGACCATGGGTCAGAGACCAAGAAAGTCAAAAACTTTCTATTGCGAAGGCGCAGAGCTGTCTAGGGTGACCTCTTTCACCTATCTGGGGGTACTATTTGACGAGAGGGGCTCGTGGGTCCCCCAACAGAAAGCTAAAAAAAAACGCGATGGCAAGGTCTACGGCTGCTGTTCATGGTTTTGCTCAGCGATTGGGGGCCAGGCCAATCGCAGCTATGCTTAATATCTATAGGTCTAAATGTATAGCCATTCCAATGTATGGATCTGCCATCTGGGGTTACAAGTTGGTGGAGGGGTTACAGACAGTCGAAAATAAGTTTCTACGCACTCTTTTGTCTGTCCCCCAATCTACCTCTACTTTTGTAATACATCAAGAGTTAGGTGTTATTTATGTATCAGATTGGCTGAGGCTGGCCCCGGTGGTTTGTTGGCTTAAGACCTGGATTAATCCAGAATTAACTCTGAATCATGAGATCATTAGGGATTGTCTCTCCATGGAGCGAGTTAGCTGTATCCCGTGGCTACAACATATTAAGCAAATCCTATATAAACTAGGGCGTCCAGATCTCTTTGATTTTCTGGAAAAAATAAGAAAAGAAGATCTGGTGTGGGTAAAAACACATTTTTTGAATTTATTGTCGGTAGAGAGAGAGGCGACTGAGCTAACGAAACCCTCAGTAAAAGCCTATTTTTTGCTAAAAACCTCTCCCCAGATCGAATCTTACATGACAATTGTCACTAAGCCCTTCCATCGCTTGCTTTTAACTAGGTTTCGTTTTAACTTGATTCATTTTTTACTAGCCGATTCGCAAGGTTGGAGCAGGGTGTGTGATTTAGGCCCTTGCACATGTGACAACTTTTAAACCCAGGACACTATGCATTTTATAATGTTTTGTGATCATTATAGTGTTATCCGTAGCAGGTTTTTACTTCCAATTTTAAGGGGAAAAGGTTTTATAGAGGTTAGACCTTCCTTACTTTATCTTCAGATGTTGAATGATCCATGGGAGATATTTAACATTGCAAGTTACCTAGTCGCCGCCGTTAGACTCAGGAGAAAACGGTATTTCCTGACAAGCGTTTCGAGAGTACCTGTTTGACTAAATGATTACCGTTTTAATGCTTGCATTTTAATTTTGAATTGTTTTTTAATTTTTATCTTAGTTATCTGTTACCATATATGTATTAATGGCAACTCGGGCTTTTTATGTGTCAATGAAATCTGACTCTGTAATGTTTTTTAGGTCGCCCATATTTATTGATGATTTCTATTTCAGATGTTTTTATTGTGTAGTGTAATATGTCGTATGTGTTGTACTTTTATGGTTTTTATTAACCGAATAAAGTGGTTTGACTGACTAACTGACTGATTGTCCCCTATGGCACTTGTAATACATGGACGGGATATTTTTCACATTTTGACAGAGTATCCTATCTGCCAAACTCTAAATAAGGTTCTAGGTCTTTACAAAACTGTTGCAGCCTATCCCACACCTCACATCATTAGACAATGGTTTCACTGTCTGATGGGCAAGGACATGTCTTATCCACTTGTCAGAGAAATTTCTCCAGAACTTCCTATAAAAAGGTATTATGTTCGAAAAGGTTTGGCAATTTTCTGGACTGCTGATAAGCTTTTGGGCTTCTCCATTGTGTGCCTTTGTGATGTCAGACTACTCTTAATGTCACCTGCGCCATTATCTTCGAAGGGGTAAGGCTCCTAAAGTACTCTGTAAAGCAGGCATGTCCAATGTAGGCCCAATAGAGCCGGATGCATTGCAGATTTTCACAGATTTTCTGTCAATTTAGAGTCATTAAAGTCTAAATGACTCTATTTAAGATTATCCAATCAATATATCCTGAAAATCTGACATGGATCCGGCTCTTCTGGCCCTACGTTCGACAGACCTGGTACAGAGTATATGGCGACATCTAAGTCTTTGTGAGTGTCACTTCATATTCAGTGTCCCGTCCAAGTTCCGTCTTTGATGGAGTTCAGGAAGTATTGATACAGTTCACTTGAAATCCATCATTGTTAGCATTAACTTCATGTTGAAGTAATTTACAGGTAAATCTCCATCTTTTTTGCTTTATAGGACGAGCAGAGCACTTTCCATCTTTTATGGAATGGCACTTCGTGATCATTGTTGGTCCCTTCCTCAATAATATATAATTTATTTTATTTATTTGTTTATTTCACATTCTTAGAAAGCACAGCTCTAGCTAAGGTATTTGTTAGTGCACTTTACATAAGGAACTTTGGACAGGGTAATGGCTCTCCAAAATGGGGCTGACCAGAATCTCTTTACACTAACATGGGAAGAGAAAACACAATAAGTTAAAACTGATATTAAATTCAGCACCAACTGGAAGAGCCAAAACATCCAAGCAGAGTGGGTCCTGTGTTTGAAGGGAAGTCAAAGCAGCAAAGGCAGTTGGGGAGGAGTATCGAGGAAAGGTGAGGAGAGAAGATTTGGTAGGTATTATAAAACCCTGTTTGATTGGATGAGTAAACATAGTTTTCTGTATGCAATGGCAAAATCCCGTAATTGTTAGTGTTAATTCCATGTCACTGTACCATCACAGCCTACGCCATCTTTGATGGAATTAACACTGACAATGCTGCACATACAGGCAAAAGATCCATCTTTTAGTGTTATGTTCATTGTAATATGTAAGGAGAGCACCACCATCTTTGATGTGGCGATTACAAACGCAGTTCTGTGTATACATGTCTTTGTCAGTGGTACCACTCTTTTAGTGAGAATTAGGGCTTGTACGATCTTCAAACAGGCTAGTAAAATTACAATTCTCTCTATGTAAGGGACAACCCAAACTTGTTAGTGGCACTTCCTTACTATTTGTACCAACAGGACCTCCTATTTTACTAAAGTGTAGAACATGCAACTTATTCTTGCATAAAATGTATTTTGACCAGAGAGAACTTTGTAACTCTAATTCCTAAAGATGTACTCCCCTTCAGATTCATGGAGCTATCACAGAACCTGCACTTGCAGATTATTTTCTCCAAATTATTTACTTGCCGTGTCTCCATTCCAGCTCCCATAGAACCTTCAACCCATATCTGTGCTCTGATGAATATTTAGAGATATATCTGACCTTATATTGATTTTCACTACAGTGGTAGAAGTGGCACTAATAGCACAGAAGTCAGACAGAGAGCTCTGTTTATAAGTACGGTCTCCAGTTTTCATTTAAAACCAATTCTACCTGATAAAACACCACTGGAGGGAATTTGCTTTTCAGTAGAAACCAGAAAACACTGGATTTTGCTGCACTTTTACTGGTTTGACACCCACAGGTGTCAAACAGTGTAAATACAGCCCCTACCTCTAAGCACTTTTCTGTGATGACTGCTCCTGCCAGGACTCATTTGAGCCATGGTAAGCCACTTAATATGCCATTTTAGACATCTGCAAGGTCCCAGGACCCCATGGATCTAATTTCATTCCCATTTTGAGACCATGGCTCACATCATATGGCTTCAGCTCACTGTATACTGCATGTTGCTGTGTAGTGGCCAGCAGGTTCTCAGCTGAACTCTGAGCAGCATCATAGTCCAGGGCAAGGAACATTTCCATGATTCCATCCTCCTACATTGAGAGTGGGACAGAGTTTTGCCTTGTGAAAGCTCATTTATCAGGATTGTGGCAACAAAGATCACTGTTCATATAGATGCTTCCAGAATCAATATCCTCCCATAAAACACTACACCTTACACTCCTGTTCTTAGGTTTACACTGTGATGGTCCAAAATTCTTGCCTGTAGGAACTGCATACCTTGATACATTAGAAACAGGGGCAATATCATGAACATGCTCAGTGAACATGCCCCATGCAAAGAGGTCCATGAGATGGTTTTGGTAAAACTGTGCTGCTTTCAGTGCATAAATTGACTCAGAAAATGTATAAACTGCAGGCAGTACTGCTAATAGTTTTCTAGTATGAGCTGTAGCTAGTGCAGTTTACAAAAGAAAAACTAGTGCATAGACCGATTCTGAGCCTGCACGGTGATGTAGCTACAACACCAAGATCATCAAGTTCAACTTTTGACACTTGGCAATTTTACCTGTACAAAACACTGTGATTGCATTGAACAAAAACATATTGAGCTGGGCTTCTTCTTTTCCCCAAGATAGAAAATGCACCATACCAGTGCACACTGCTCAAAATACAAAGGCAAACTGCCTGGTGTCACATTCTGCCTTTTCGCTGTGCACTTTTCCCCTGCTAACCAGTAGTAAAGTGCATGTGCTCCCACTTTAAACACAGTTAAATTGTCTTATTCATAACTGGAACCATTATTTGCCTCTACGTTCCTAGAATATAATGTAGAAAGTGCACCCAGGGCCTGGAAGTTAAAGTGCCATTTGAGGACTGCAGCACCTGTTGTGAAATCCACTACACTGGTAGTGTAAACATGACTTCCAATTTAAATATTTGTAAGTCACTCCTATGAAAACCTTGTAGTCCACAAGGTAGGGTGCAAAGTATTTAAAAGTGAGAGATGTAGTAATTAATTATTACTGTGTCTCTATAGTGACAAGGACGAAAAGGCTAGTTTCACTGTGGCAGTCCTAACTGCCATATGTAGAAACCTAGGGCCTGATTCACAGAACTAATCTGAGACAAAATCCTAAACTTACTACTTTTGGTATTCACAGAAGGCATTTAGTAGTAGTAAAGTTAGGATTTTGTCTTAAGTTTGACTTAAGACAAACTTAAGACAGACTTAAGACAGACTTAAGTCAGACTTAAGACAGACTTAAGACAAACGTAAGACAGACTTAAGACAGACTTAAGACAGACTTAAGACAGACTTAAGACAAACTTAAGACAAAATCCTAACTTTACTACTACTAAATGCCTTCTGTGAATACCAAAAGTAGTAAGTTTAAGATTTTGTCTCAGATTAGTTCTGTGAAGCGGGCCCCCAGAGTGCAGATTAAAAACGTAATATTGCTAATTCGGTAAAGGGACCAGTTAGAAAAATAATTAAACAACTATTTTAAATTATATTAAAAATCCAATTCAATGGTGAAGTCAGATTTTAAATAAATATTAAGGAAATGTAGATTTTAGAAAGTTACCTTTTCCTAGCCTGAAGCTTCTTGAGATTAACTTGCACTAGCTCTCCAGCAGTAGCAAAGCCAGTGATTACACTTGAATAGGTGTGAAAGAGGTGTGAATGTGTCCCAGGAGCAAACAATAGGCTGACATAAATCTGAATGGGCAGAGATTATTTCTCTGAGCTCGACAGAATATGCAAGGTGGGGGCTATGGGCCTCCTTTTTATTAAATGAAATTGTATTCATTGTCAAGTGACAGACAGCACCTTTGACTTATGCCTTCCGCTCAATAATAACATAGCTATATATGAATTCTGTAACAATAGAATCCCAAATTTCTCCCTACCCCAAAAAAACCCAAAGCCCACCCTCAGATAGCTACAAAACTATAACAGTTGCCCAGAAATTCAACCATTTATGCCTTAACTTTCACCATACCATCTTTCTCATAGTAATTTATCAAACATCATGTCATGCACTTCCAAATACCAGTCCATGAGTATATGAGATCTCATAGACTTTGGACATCCTAAACCTAAGGCTCCTCACGAAAGGTAATCCACCAAGGGGCACCATGTGCTTTCTTATTTGTTTCCCATAGCACTAAGTTTCCAGGTCAACTGTTCTATTGCTGAAAGCAACTACAGCTTGCCTAACCAATCCCTTATTGTTGGAACCTCAAGGGTCTTCCATTTTGAGCTATTAGCTGTTTTAGTGCCAATAACAATCTCCAGTCCTTTATAGATAAATTTATGATCTCCTTAGGTCGAAAGCAAAGTATAACAGTTGCAGGATTAGCCCATGTCTGATATCCGAGTTCCCCCTTGATATGGCTCATGATTTCCTTCCAGAACGTTTTTAATTTTGGGCAGAACCACCATATATGCAGCTCACACCCCCTATCGTTTGCATTCCATCCAGCACTTGCATTCCCATACATATGTTTCAACTTCACTGGGGTGACATACCACATTGTGGGCCTATTTTTGACAACACAGTGTCAAATCCTGCTTCACGGGTCTGTTGAGCCTTAGGTAACACTAGGGGACCACTTAAAGGGGACAGAACAGGATGCCAAGGAAATGCTTGTGGATCCCCTGTCTAGTTGAACATGGACCCTGCTTTTGTCCTACCAGACATACATCTCTGGGTTTGTTGTACATACAGTGCCTGCTTCGAACTGGATTTTAGTGTTTGATGTGGGATGACACCAGGATTACTATAGTACATTCCCCACTCACATCCCACAGCCTCAGAAGCCAGGCTTAGTGTGGATGAAGACCTTTGCCATCTTGGAGATTAGCTGACACATTGCATTGTGGGCTTGTTTGCATGAAGGTAAACAGAAGCTTCTTCAAAAGTAGGTAGGTTGGGCCTGGAAACTTTAAACCCATTGGTTAGGGAGGGGCCACAAGTCACCCCTACCCACCAGCTAGTACCAGCCATAAATGTAGCATGCAAAATCACCCTCTTCAGCACACTTTCTGGACCTGTGGAGGATCAGAAGAGGACTGGACTTGCTCCCTCCTAGACTCAGGGCAATGAAGTGGACTTTAATTGTCAACTGACTTACCTTCTGTATGGGCTATAGGGAAACAACCAGCTGCAAGAGGCCATGTCATGGAAGTACACAGCTGAACAGTGGCAACTGGACCCGGCCTGGACCCTGCTGTTGGCCTCTGATTGACACCCTGTGCCCACATGCTTGGTAAAGATCAATGCTTAGAGGTCATCAAATAAATACACAATCCCAGAGATAAGGCCCTATAATGTAAAATAAACATTTCAGTTGTGAACTACTCATGCAAATGACCCAAGGAATCCTACAGGTGCTGGAGCTTCTTTATAACCATAGCTGCTTCTTCATATTGAAACACAATTTGTTTTTAACAAGGCCCCTATAGCTAAAATAATGCATATAAATATTTCTTCGCAAGTTTCTCCTGTGTAACCAGGTAGAGCAGGAATAAGCCCAGTCCAGACTAAAAAAACATTTATTAACCCAGTTCTTTCTTGGTATTTCAAGGCAAAAAACAGTACTGAGCAACAGTGGCTTGCTGTAACTGAGCATTAACCTTTTATTCGCTACAATCAAACTTTAGTGGGGTACAAACATATCTCAATTCATGCACGTCCTTTACATCAGGTAGGACTGGACTACTGAAAAGAGGGGCTTTGAGTACTGGGAAATTAAACATGCAGGGAGCTGAGACAAATAAGAAAAAGTTACTTAAGGAAATTCAATGAAAGATACAAATAAGGAAGTTAGGTGCAAGAAATAATGAAGAATTATTGACAATAGAAATGAATGACGTAACAAAGGAAATAAAAGCAAATATCTTTATAAGCCCTGGGAAACATGATGCCTGTGCTTATGTATGGAGTAAAAAGCATAAACACTGATAACCACTGATTTTTACAATTTTTGAAAACATTGGAATTCACTGAAAACATCCCACCAGCCTACCATATTATATAACATATAGAAGCTGAAAACTCAAAACCCTATTTACAACCATTCACCAATAAGCGCTCCACAGCATGACACATTGGGCTCACTCAGTTGACTGCCCTTTTAGCCAAAAGGTGGAGAGGACTATTCACGAACTGCACAGTGGTGGAAATCTCTACATGCACAAGTATACGTTTTTGTAGAAAATGTGGGAGCGACCTTTGGGAGTGGTTGGAAAATGGGTAAATCCTACTGCAAAATAGAAGGGCTTAGGAAGGAGTAAGGAGAGGTTTAGAGAGAGACATGCTGATACAAACACCCACAAATAAAATAGTAAGCAGTGCAACTCTTCTAAAGTTACTGCAGCCCAAACGGTCATAAAACAGTCATAAATAGGGCTCCCGGTTTTATGGTATTTTGTTTTTTTTACATTTCTGTCTGTATTTATCCATATTTATTTTTGGGACATTTTATCTGTATTTATCCATATTTATTTTGGTTTTTGTGTATAAATGAAGTTGTAAAACTGTACATTTCCACATTTATTTAACAGATAGACACACACTCATACTTTGATGTCTGTCGTGATTTAGCTATTTAAGCCGCTAAATATTACAGTACATCCACTAAATATTAGCATTATACCACAAATGTATGTTAACATATGCTATTATTTAAAGAAATGTCATCCTGTTTTTTAATTTCCCATCTGCTCAGCTGTTGGGCTACAATTCATGAAAGACAGAACGGAGAGTCACCTAAAAGAAGCACAATTTTCTGTATTTATCCACTTTTAAAAATAAATGCAGACAGAAAACACATTGTTTTCTGTCTGTATTTATCTGTAAAAACCCATAAAAACGGAAAACAGGGAGCCTTAGTCATAAATCTACTCCAGCATTGGATTAAGTCTAGCACCACAAATGGCCACTCCAGTGCTCAATTTGTAAAAAAGTAAGGGCCAGGGCCCTCATCAGGAGCCCACTGCAGCTTGCATCATCCATTGACCTAGCCAGCGCTGCCAATGACATTACCAATACAACTACTAACCATCACACTCCTACAAATGTGACAATTCAGACTATTCCAAGCCCCCAAAGGTATAAGAATGGGTTGGGCGGCAGGTATTATCTATTTTTATTGTATATTGAACTGTTGTTGTGCTCATCGCTAAATTAGATAAACAGCCCCACCATGGGGCAGATTGTTATAAGTGCCGGTGCCAAGCACCTGAAACCACAGGTTCAAATTAAGCACTGGGTCACCACCCACAGATGCAGCAACACAGTCCCATAGAAAATAATGGAAACAGGGACTTAAACTAAAGCTCCACATGAAATAATGTTAAAAAGGTAACATTATTTTGACTTTACTATTAAATATAAAAGTTTATATTATTTAAAAATTTAAATAATTTATAATTGAAAAAATAACTTACTTAAAAAATGTAACTTTTATTAAAAAAAATGTAAATCGATGTAAATTAATTGCATTCAGTAAATTAAATATTCATTAAATTTCAACATGCTAATGTGGATGGATTTTTCAGATTTTATTTAAAAATACAAATGGTAAAATAAATTAATATATTTTAATTATTTAAAGATTTAATATAGATTTATTTTGATGCGTTAATGTGTCGTAACATTTTGCTTTGTTAATACTAGATTACAAAAAATTACTATAGGTTTAATTATAATTTTATTTTACCATAAAAAATATTCATATATTAATTAAATTAAATTAAACTATAGCAAGCTTTTGCATACTTTACTTTAGGGAGATCTCTGCCCCAGTGGTGATCTCCCCCGAGTGTAAAAAATGACTAGTAGTACCTTTAAACTTGTAAATTTACTCTTAGTTGTCCCCACCCCTTGATTTGGGGGGTGGAGACATGTAAGTGAACACATAGGTGTAAATCTGCACTTCGAAATGGTGACTAGAACAAAAGTGTAGATTTACGCTTATGTGTAAGAGTAAATTTACAGGTGAGTAAATCTAAATGTATACATTTGCCTTTGTGAATAAAGCACAGCTTTTTCAGTGCAGTCTCACTCATTTCATCAGAGTTAAGCTACAGAATAGGAGAAAGTTGTAATACCCATCACTACATCAGTTGCAAAAGACGCAAACCAGGGCACTCAGCATGGATGATAGAATGTGTGACACGTTTTGGACTTTTATAAGATGCCACCTTCTAAAGTTGATTTTTAAGGATTTCTTGAAACAAGAGCATGGCAGCTCTGGTGCCACAAGTGAACTGTATTGCTCTGGGCACTTCATCTTTGAAATTGTGCCCATAAAATGGGAATATGTTATCGAACTATGGAAAAATTAGTGTGTTTAATCCATGATCGCAGCTCTAGGTAAGCTTCAACACACAAATCGAATATAAAGCCCCATAAGGCTGCCTAAGTGCTAGCGAAGCATGTCCACGTGAAGATGCCTGAGACTGAATGGTGCCATAAAAGAACTTACTACAATCACTCCTCCACCCATCTTGAGACTGTGCTATCACAAGCTCCAATGTAAGATGCGTGAGTCGCTCATGACTAATTCAGAACATTTGATGAATGCCTGCAGGTACTGCTTCACCCCCTCTGATGTCTGACTATGTTTATACTCTGCCCCATAAGACAAATGGGTGGAGTCGGATGTTCCATGAAGGCGCCTGACCTGACTATGGTAGCTCAGCCTTGATCTGCCGAAACACTAAGGGGCCGATTCCGATTCGGGCCGGAAATCTCTCCGACCGAGCCGGACTCGGAGAGATTTCCGACCGAATCGGACTCTGGCAGCCCGACCGAACGAGTACGATGCGCACGTATGCCATCGGACTCGATTCGGTCGGACTCCCATTGAAGTCAATGGGAGCCTGTCGTACAACGCGTACGCGGGCTCCCATTGACTCAATGGGTGCGAGGCGAACAAGGGCGCCCCCTACAGCGTGTACGCGGCGAAGCGACTCGCGCCGTACACGCACAGGTAGGGGGGACCCATGGGTCCCCCCTGTGCGCGGCTACGCGTACAGGGGGGTCCGACACGGACCCCCAAAGTACGGCTCCGACTGCTCTTTGGAGCCGGAGTGCGTGGCTCGGTCGGACTGCTCGCGGCGCGCATCGTACTTACCCGGCCGGGGAACGTCTCCATTGCGCGGTGCGAGTCGAGTCCGAGCGAGTCGGTCGGTGCGGTTCGACCCGGGAACGAGTCGGTCGGAGCGGTCGGGACGCCCGGACGAGTCGGTCGGCGACTCGCATCGTACTCGCTCGCCCGGACGCGCGTACGAATCGGTCGGGAAATAGGGCTCCGAATCGGATCCGGTTAGCCGAATCCGATTCGGAGCCCTACCGGCCGAGATCGGAATCGGCCCCTAAGTCTCCTGCATCGATGTGCAAATTTGATAGCAATACAATGCAATACAAGGAAAGCTGTTTTAAAGCATCACAACCAGGATGGGGGTGGGCACTAAGATTTGACCATGCCCATTACAAGGGAACTCAACTGGCTCACACTAATGACCCAATGACCTTCAAGACGCTACGCCACACCCACAAACATATTCACCCCATATAAATACAACACCAGAGCACTGAATTATTCCTACATTCCGTCAACCAAAATCAACTCGACGTTCCCAGAAAATGCTATAAATCCCAAAGCAAGAGGTGATTCGCAATTCAGTGAACTTCAACACCCATAGTGAGGCAAAGTAGCTGGCTTCAGAAACAAAATAAAAACGTACTTATTTTTACCACGTCCCTTCATGTTCCGCTTGTGTTCCCGAAACATATTCAGGAGCAAGGATTAGTCGCACACTATAATAATAATAATAATAATAATAATAATAATAATAATAGGCAAGCTTGTAAAGCGCCTGGTTACACCCACTGATGTGTCCCCGCGCTGAGGTACAGACTCGATAGTTGTAAGGGACGGAGCAGGAGGGAGAGACTTATGAACAGAAGAGCCAGGTCTTCAGTTTCTTCCGAAAGAGTGATTCCGATGGTTCAGCATGGAGGAAGAGAGGGAGGGCATTCCAGTTCTTGGAAGCCAGATAGCTGAAAGACCGAGCTCCCATTCTGGCTTTTTTAACTTTAGGAACCTTAACCAGATGTGTTCCGGATATTCTGAGGCAGCACGTCGGATTGTAAGGAGTAAGCAGATTGTGCAGGTAACTAGGACCTTTCCCCTGCAGGATGCGATGGCTAATGCACAGGGTTTTGAAGAGAATTCTGTCCTTAATTGGTAACCAGTGTAGGTCCGCAAGAGCCTTCCTGGTGGAGGTTCTCCTGGGGAGCATCAGAACAAGGTGAGCAGCTGCATTTTTAATGCATTGAAGCCTAAGAAGACCTTTATTTGTTGCTCCCAGGTAGAGAGCATTTCCGTAGTCCAGTTGGGAAGTTACCAGCGCATGGACTAGGGTTTTCCTGGCAGAGGTGGGGAGCACATCTAGAGTTTTCCGAAGTACTCTCATGGTTCCAAAGCACGTCCCAGCCACCTTTCTGGTGTGAGCCTCAAAGAGAGATTGGAGTCTAACCACACACCCAAGTGTTTAACTTGTTTACTTGGGGAGGGAGTGGGACCCAATATTTGAGGTCACCATGCCGATGACCAGATGGAGGGAGCTTTTCCACCACTAGGATCTCAGTTTTGCTGCCATTAAGTTTTAGGCAGTTATTAGTCATCCAAGAGGACAAGTCCTGCAGGCAATCCGAGAAATTAGTGGCTGCTATATCGGAGGCCTGTGACAGCAAGACAACTAATTGTGTGTCATCTGCATATGACACGATGGTGACTCCCTGCCGTTCTATAATCTCTGCCAAAGGTGGAATATTGAGATTAAAAAGAGTGGGGCTCAATATGGAGCCTTGAGGGACCCCTTGGGACAGCACAATGCTTTTGGAGAAATGTGGTCGTTGAGCCACCTGAAAGCTGCGATCCTGCAAGAAGGCTGTCATCCGTTTAAGTGCCGCTTTGTCCAGCCCACCAGCCCTGAGACGCTGTAGAAGCAGTTTGTGGGAGACTGTGTCAAAGGCCGCCTGAGGTCCAAGAGGACCAGGGCCACTGTCTGGCCTTCATCCACAAGTCTGCGTATTGTCTCAGTTGTAAGAAGCAATGCTGACTCTGTGGAGTACGTGGCCCTGAAGCCCAATTGTGTAGGGTGAAGTAAGCTATGCCGATTAATATGAGGCGTTAATTGAGTGTTAACCACTTTTTCTGCTATTTTGGCAAAATAGGGCAGGAGTGAGATAGGGCGGAAGTTCTCCAACTGACTCAAGTTGGCACACGGTTTTTTCTTTATGGGTAGGACAACTGCTTGTTTCCACCACTTTGGGACCTCACCATTAGCAAAGGAAAGTTCAAGGAGCTGTCTAATGTAGGGCGTTACAATCTCCAGGCCTTCTTTCATGATTTTGGTTGCCGTTGGGTCTGCGGGAGAGCCGGATTAAATACTTAAGGCAATGCTTTTGAGATCTTCACAAGAGGGAGTATCAAATTTGCAGAGGCGGAATGCCTCCTCCACATTGGTCCTCTCCACTTGGCAGAGTATCCCATTGTGAGCCTTATCCGGAAAGGTGGTGTAAATTTTAGCTACCTTTTCGGCAAAAAAATCAGCCATTTGATTACATGCTTCCATTGAGCTGACAGTAGGAGTTACAGTTCTTGCAAGTGAAGATATATCTTTGAGTATGGTGAATAGTTCTTTGGAGGAGTTCTTCTATCCGAAGTGAAATGGTATATTCCTGACTCTTTCCTTGGGAACTAGGCCTTTTTAATGTTTCTGGGAGCATTCTGGGGATCCTTTTAGGTGGCTACCTTAGGACCAACATTGCTCGGGTTTTTCTCCTGTCAACAAACCCACAGTTCCTCAAAGTATTTCCACTTGCCCAAGTGTCTCACAGTCTTTCCTCACGCATCGCACTTGCTAGGGTGGGTGGAAAATTGCTCTGATGGGCTGTAGGAAGGACAGCTGTACTCTGCATGCTCTTCCCAAGCCGGGAAAGCAACTGAGACAGCCCTTACTTACATGGCCTGAGTGGTTAAAAGAAGAGTGGCGAGGAAAAAGCTTGAGACACCCAAATGCACTCGAGAATTACTAAGAGAACCCAAGGAGTGCCCTGACCACGACCAAAGCCAGGACTAACTAATACTGCAGCTGCTGTGTTACCAATCCCACGAATCTCTAGAAAACCCATAACCCAAATCTTTACAGTGTTAATTAGGCATGAAGCTGCCTTTACTGGTGAGTGTTTGGGAACTATGCACCTCTGCTAAGAGTGTTGGCAGAAGCAAGAAGTGCAAGTGGACAGTGGTGCTGCACTGTTGCAAGGAAGGAATCTACATGACATGAGCAAGAGGGCCTGAGCGCCAGTGTTAACAACAGGCTGGGGACAGACAAAGTCTCCCCTAGTGATGGCTGATGAACTCCATTGAGTGAAATGAAGAGGGTTTTTACGTGAAGAAATGCAGAAGCCACTCTTTAAATATTCAAAATCTCTAATGGAGAACATATAGCACACATACATTCATGCGATTAGCTATATGTCCTTTGAAAACAACGGGGACCGCGCTATAAAGGAATTTACCCTCAAAATCCCTGCACAGGAAGGATCAGTGGGTGTGCACAATCTGATTGAGCAACACCTGCTTTTCAGTTTCAATGGTTTCAGTAGAAGCTCAGAATGATATCTAAGTATAGTAGTAGTGCCGTGCAGTTTTTTAGGGCAGGCCAGCCTTTTAGGGGCAGAATGCAAAAAAAGTGGAAAACGAAAAAAGTGAGAAATGAAAAGTGAGGAAAACAAGATTAAAAAAACTTAGATTCTTACTAAATGTGTTCTCACCTTTTACATTTTCCGTGCAACATATTCTTTCTTATTAAACATATCTCACTTCACAAGTTTCAGTTAAAATGTTCTCACTTTCTTAGCTTTAAACCTAGAATTTTGGTTACAATCGATTTGCATGTGATTGACTTCATTCAATAACAGTGCAGACAAGCCAAAATGATGGAATGAAATATTGTGGAGACTGAATACCACAAATATGATTGAGGGCCTGATTTAGATCTTGGCGGACAGGTTATTCTACCACAAAGGTGACGGATATCCCGTTTGCCGAAATATAAATCCCACGACGGATATCCCATCTGGGATTTATATTTCAGTGGACGGAATATCCATCCCCGTTGTGACGGAGTAACCCGTCCGCCAAGATCTAAATCAGTCCATAGGACAAGCATTTCCACCCATCACATTATTTGTAGAGGGGAGTCTTAAACGTCATTGTGACATACGAATTCAAGCTGCACTTCCCTGATGTAGCCCATCAAGATGGCAACACATCTGGAATGTCTTTCTTTTTTCTGTTCGTTTGATGTGGCCTAGCAGTTCAGGCTGCACTTCTCCTTGTGTGGTGGGTCAAGACTGATTGCCTATAGGTGGTCCCATTTTACGATGACGTAGATTAAAAATGAAGGAATGGAATGACAACACCCCATGAGGGGTAGCAAGAGTTATATAAATGCTAACTTTTTTCCCTCTTTTATCCCTCCACTATCCTTTTCAATCCAAATAACTAACGTATCCACCACTCAAACTACTTTCATATTTCACTATACTAATTCACCACTAATCCTTTATGGGTTCCGGAGTAGCATGCTACTCGCCGAAAATGCGCTTCGACGCCTCGTCAGGGGTAGTAAGCGCTATATAAATGCAATTACAATATAATACAATATGAGACAACTTGCCTGTGGTTAAGATTCACTCAGACATTGCCGTCCATCGCTACCTCTGCTGCTTCAAAAGTCTGCATAATTCTCACCAATACCATTTGACTGTATACATCACAGAGTCTACAGAGGTTTTTTAAAGTCTTGGGCATGTTCCACAGAATGGTTTGAGCAGCAGTGCGTGAAGTGCTGCAAACCCTCTCTGGAGACTTTGCGATTGTCAGCCAGGAGCCGTAATGGTGTGCCAATGTTTGTAGGATGTCAGCTGTCATCATTGTTTAACCTGCACTACTTAAGCATTCAGTCTGATTATCCTTCTGGGCGTTGTTTAACTGAACGCTTCATTGCATTACATCGAGATCCCCCACTGAAAAGCGTGTTATTTTCAATCAGTGACTAATACAATTTACTCACTCACTGGTCTTAAACCAGATACCCCTCTCAGCAGCCATGCACATATGGCACAATGCAATCCAGTGAGCAAGACTCTGGTGGCTGAAATGTAGCTCCGAAACCGTTTTACTTTTAATTTCCAGGTGCAAGATGTAAAATACTCTCACTTCAATATCAAATTTAGAATCGCACAAACAAATATAAACCAACCAAGTTGATGGTAAGTCAATTTGCGGTTCAGGAACTCAACGGTCAAGAAGAAAGACTCCAACCGATGCGCGCCATTTTGAGACTAATTACATAAAAGGCAAATAAACATAATTTTCATAGAAGGACCATGATTAAAAACAGAGGTCACAAGGATACATTACAGACGAATCTATTTTATCCAAAAACAGGAATTCTCCTAGCGTATCAAATCTCAAAATTACCCTTGGTGTACCTGTTTTGTGTAACATGCAACCAGAAGTCTAGCACATGGAGCTACAATACATTAAAGCTACTGCCAGCATTTGCACATCAGAAATGGCCACAAGAGGGTTACCAATTTCAACAAGTAGCCAACCAGTGTTCATTGCTAAGGCGAAAGAAATGTCTGAACAGAAAAATAAAATTTTACCTGGAGCTACGTGTCATGTTTCGGTAGGAGTTCCCTCTCCCCCGATCACCAGGTATGTTTGTGTGCTCGTTTGTACCTTCACTCGTGCGGAACATTTTCCCTCACTTCCGGGTTACTGGCGGTTGGCGGTTCAGCCTTCCTTGCTGAAACCACCACCACGTCACTCAGCGCTTCCGGGGGAAGCCACTTAAACTCAGTGATTCCCCTCGGGTCGGCGCTTCGTATTAACGCCTGTGCCTGGACAGACACCTTCGCTAGTATTTCGGAGCTGCGCAGGAGCGCTGCCGTTCTTCTTGTTTTTCTCTCGTGACATTCAGAATATTCTACCTTTTGCCTCAACGCGCTGGAGCGCTTGTTAGTTATTTTGTTATTTTGTTTTGTGTTTTACGATTAGAACCAGACCGCGCTGGAGCGCTTGTTAGTTATTTTGTTATTTTGTTTTGTGTTTAACGATTAGAACCAGACCGCGCTGGAGCGCTTATTTTTGGGTTCAAGTTTCACCACACAGGAGTGCTTAGTTCCTTGGGGTACATTGCGCAGGAGCGCTAATTTCTTTTGTGGGTCATTTGCGCAGGAGCGCTGATTTCTTTTTGGTGTGCTTGCGCAGGAGCGCTATTCTGTCTTACCATTGAGGACTTCAGAACACATGATGTCCAATTATGAGGTAACTGCTGTTTTCCGCATGAGTGTATGGTAGTGAGTGGAAGAGGTTGTGTTTTGGGCTGATAGTAATAGGTGTCTCCTTGTTTCTCTATGCAGTTGGTGTCCACAGTTAATCCGAACTGGAGGACGTCCTCTACCGGTCTTCCGGACACACTCCTGCAATCCCAGCTTTCCTCCCCGCTCCCATCTTTATCCTAGTTGTTTTCAAGGCTCGACTGGGGTAAGGTGGGTACTAGGGTGATAGCTCATGTCATCTCTGCGAGAACTCTCCGCAAGAAACAGGTAAACTTGTGGGGCTACCTGACAGAATACGAAGCCCAAGTTTAACCACTCGCCCGGACGACATGACCGAGGTCACACTACAGGATATAGCAGCTATGCTTGCTACTATACAAACAGAGAACCTCAGCTTACGCCAAGACATGACGGCCCTACAGGGTCAGTTGGCGGCCGGGGTTTCAGGTCCCTGGGGTCCTTCTCCCTCTTCTAGGGTTCGGCAAGAAGGGTTGCTACGGCCACCGCAGTTCACCTTTGAGGGTTCCTCCTCTACTACGCAACAAGAGAACGCCATACACGTGATAGCTCCCCAGCCCGTGCAACTAGCTCCTCCTGAACGTTTCTATGGCGACAGTGCCAAGTACAGTGTCTTTCTTCACCAGTGCCACTTACATTTCATGGCCAGAGCAACAGCCTTTCCGGATGACGCATCCAAGATCGCCTTCATCCTCTCCTACATGGGTGGCGACGCCGCCCAATGGTCCATCTCCCTAGTGGAAAATGACGACCCCATGCTTTACAACTTGCCGGTTTTCAAGGAAACACTACGACGGATGTTCGCCCGTCACACCTTTGTTCAAGCCGCAGACAACGAACTACTCAATCTGAAACAAGGCAATACTGAACTGCTCCATTACATCACAACCTTCAGTAGACTCGTCATTGAAGCCCGTTGGCCAGAGACTAAGAAAGTATCCGTGTTTTACAGGGGTTTACGCGACGAATTGAAGGACTTGATATCCCAGATGCCTGATCCCCCTGACGAAATAGGCCCTTTCATCGACCTAGTGGTTAAGGTTAACTACAGGATCCAGGAGCGAAAGAGTGAGAGACTCAAAGGAGGCGACAATCGATTCCTGTCCTTCAAGGACAAAACGAAGGACGAGGCGGCTCCACCTAGCGACGCGCCAGAACCGATGCAAATAGGGGGGATAAGGGGACCTCTCTCCAATGAGGAAAGAGAGAAAAGAAGAAAACTAAACCAGTGCCTGTACTGCGGTAAAAACCGGCATTTTGTCAGGGAATGCCCAGTCAAGCCCACCCGAGCCAGAGGAAGAAGACCGTACGCTATACCTGTATCTAAAGTCGACAAAGCGGGAAACGAAGAAACCCAGTAGGTAGTGGGGTCCAGCTACTGGGTTCTTCATCCAACAAGACTACGACCCCTGCCTGTTTTAGTGGCAACCACCACCTGGGTGTTAAGGTGGACCTCCGATCATGGACCGGCCAGGTATGGCACGTTACAGCCCTTCTTGATTCTGGAGCCACCGGTAACTTTATCGACACCCGTTATATGAAGGATATGGGTATGGCCACGGTATCAAAGAAGACTCCTGAGGCAGTGAAGGCAGTGGACGGTACGGATCTTACCTCCGGTCTTATCCGGTACCAAACTGAAGATTTGGTTATGACCTTTGAAAATAAACATACGGAAACCATTGCCTTCGATATAATAGATGCACCCCAGTTTCGAGTTATTTTGGGACTTCCGTGGCTAGTGAGGCATAACCCTCGGATTGACTGGACATCCGGGACCCTAGCATTGGACTCAGCCTATTGCCACACCTCCTGTTATAAACCGACCGACTCCTCCAGCGTGCGTGCCGTACAGGCCCACGCTCTACCCTTGACAGGAATGGGCATGACAACACTGGAAAACGTACCAGAAGCATACATTGACCTGGCAGCAGTGTTCGACAAAAAAGGAGCCAACACCCTTCCTCCTCACCGTTCGTTCGACTGCAGGATTGATTTGATCCCTGGTTCCACGCTTCCTTGTAGCCGGATTTACTCTCTCACTAACAAGGAGAATGAACACCTCCGCTCCTACCTGGATGAATACCTAGGCAATGGGTTTATACGCCATTCTAGGTCCCCAGTATCCTCTCCTCTTTTCTTCGTGGCCAAGAAAGAGGGGGATCTCAGGACATGTATTGACTTTAGGGCAATGAACGCCATCACTATAAAGAATAGGTACCCATTGCCTCTGATTTCCAACCTGTTGGATCAAATGAAGAACGCCTCCATCTTCACCAAACTGGACCTTCGGGGAGCATACCATCTAGTCAGAGTCCGGAAGGGTGACGAATGGAAAACAGCATTTCGGACCAAATTCGGCCTTTTCGAGTACCAGGTCATGCCTTTCGGGCTCTGCAACGCCCCAGCGGCGTTCCAGTTTTTCATCGACGAGGTGTTGAGGGACTTCATTGATATATTTTGTATAGTATACATCGATGATATACTGATATTTTCACAGTCCTTGTCAGACCACGTCCAACACGTACGCGCCGTCCTCCTACAACTAGGACGACATGGTTTGTACGTCAAACTGGAGAAAAGCATCTTTCATACTACGACTGTCGAGTTCCTGGGACATGTCATCACTCCGACCGGCATCCAAATGGACAACAAAAAGGTAGAAGCTATCCTGAAATGGCCATCTCCTACCACAGTGAAACACGTCCAGAGGTTTTTGGGTTTTTCTAATTACTATCGTCGCTTCATCAGAGGTTTCTCCAGGATCGTCACTCCCATCACTCGTTTACTGCGCAAGGGGGTCCGTTACTGCTGGGATACAGAAGCCGAACACGCTTTTCAGGAGCTGAAAAGCAAATTCACTACAGCTCCCATTCTACGACAACCCGACTCCGAACAACCGTTTGTCGTGGAGGCTGATGCCTCACAAGACGCTCTGGGAGGTGTGTTATCTCAAAGGAACACCGGAACAGGTCTCCTACACCCTGTGGCGTTCTATTCCAGGAAACTCCAAGCTGCCGAACGCAACTACTCCATTTCAGACCGAGAACTCCTGGCCATCAAGACAGCGTTTGAGGAATGGCGCCACTACCTAAAGGACGCCAGACATCCCGTAACAATTTATACTGATCACAGGAATTTGCAATTCCTTCGCTCAGCCCGTGCCCTCACTTCCAGACAACTACGATGGACTCTGTTTTTTAATGAGTACGATTTCCGCATTACGTATCGACCAGGGAGGGAGAACGCCAAGGCTGATGCGTTATCCCGTCTAGAAGACACCGATGACATTGTGTCAGTCACCGAGCCGTTGCCCATCATTCCCGAACACTGCTTCCAGGGTGTGGTTCTAACGTCTGATTTTCTTTCCCAGCTTCATGACGACATGAAACAGACTGATCAGACATCCTTGGTAGAGAACCACACGGGTATAACCACACAGAACGGGTTCTTGTACAAGGACGACAAATACTACCTTCCTTTGGTAGCCCACCAACAACAGGCCCTGTTTACGTGTCACAACCATGTATTGTCCAACCATCCAGGCTATCACAAAACCATGGAACTGTTGCAGAGGCATTTCTGGTGGCCCACGATGGAAACAGACACCAGGTCCCATATCGCTCGTTGTACTGTGTGCGCCCAAGGAAAGAACTTGTCGGGACCATCTGTTGGGTTGTTACACCCCATTCCTGTTCCTCCTCACCCTTGGCACACCATCTCCATGGACTTTGTCGTAGAATTTCCAGCCACCGCATCTGGTTACACCACTATTTTGACCATAGTAGACCACCTCACGAAGATGGCTCATTTCGTGCCACTGAAGAAATTGCCCTCGGCAGCTGAACTGGCAGTGGTATTCCTGCAGAATGTGGTTCGTCTGCATGGCATACCGTCTGTGGTCATAACAGATCGGGGTTCGCAGTTCGTGTCTCGTTTCTGGAATGAGGTATGCACTGCCATGGGCATGGACGTTCGCTTGTCATCGGCATACCATCCTCAGACTGACGGTCAAGCCGAGAGGACTAACCACACCATGGAGCAGTACCTCAGTTGCTTGCTTCTGACAGTTGAAAAGGAATGGGCAGAGGTGCTATGGATGGTGGAATTCGCGTATAACAACAACATGCATTCCGCCATCGGCATGTCCCCCTTTTATTGCCTACAGGGCAAACATCCTAGAACTATGCCATGGGAAGAACCACAGAACAATCCCTTGCCCACGGTTCAGGCATACCATGCCAAGCTCTGCACTCTCTGGCAACAGGCTCGATTTGAGCTGGCCAGGGCAAAAGAAACTTACAAACAGTACGCAGATGATAACCGGAAGAAAGAGCCCGCATATAAAAAAGGAGATAAGGTGTGGCTTTCTATCCGTAACCTTAATGTGCACGGCCCCAAGAAACTGTTGCCCCGTTTTGTAGGACCCTATGTCATTGACAAAGTGATCAACCGTGTGTCCATGAAGCTCTTGTTACCTCCGCAGATGAAAATACACCCTGTTTTCCATGTCTCCCTTCTGCGTGCTGTTCACCCTGAGTGCACTGTGTCGGCTCCTCCCTCCCCAGTTCTTAGGGATGATCACATTGAGTACGAGGTCAGGGCTATACTGGGTTCCCGTCGTACCAGGGGGAGGCTTTTTTATCTAGTAGACTGGAAAGGGTACGGTCCAGAGGAGCGGTCCTGGGAACCCCTGTCTCATGTACGCCATGCTTCCCGGTTGGTTCGTGTCTTCCATGTCAGTCACCCTCTTAGTCCTCGCCCTGCCACCCCTTTGTGAGGCTGCTGTTGCGGGTGGGGGTCTGTTTTGGGCGGGGGTGCTGTCATGTTTCGGTAGGAGTTCCCTCTCCCCCGATCACCAGGTATGTTTGTGTGCTCGTTTGTACCTTCACTCGTGCAGAACATTTTCCCTCACTTCCGGGTTACTGGCGGTTGGCGGTTCAGCCTTCCTTGCTGAAACCACCGCCACGTCACTCAGCGCTTCCGGGGGAAGCCACTTAAACTCAGTGATTCCCCTCGGGTCGGCGCTTCGTATTAACGCCTGTGCCTGGACAGACCCCTTCGCAGGTATTTCGGAGCTGCGCAGGAGCGCTGCCGTTCTTCTTGTTTTTCTCTCGTGACATTCAGAATATTCTACCTTTTGCCTCAACGCGCTGGAGCGCTTGTTAGTTATTTTGTTATTTCGTTTTGTGTTTTACGATTAGAACCAGACCGCGCTGGAGCGCTTGTTAGTTATTTTGTTATTTTGTTTTGTTTTTAACGATTAGAACCAGACCGCGCTGGAGCGCTTATTTTTGGGTTCAAGTTTCACCACACAGGAGTGCTTAGTTCCTTGGGGTACATTGCGCAGGAGCGCTAATTTCTTTTGTGGGTCATTTGCGCAAGAGCTCTGATTTCTTTTTGGTGTGCTTGCGCAGGAGCGCTATTCTGTCTTACCATTGAGGACTTCAGAACACATGATGTCCAATTATGAGGTAACTGCTGTTTTCCGCATGAGTGTATGGTAGTGAGTGGAAGAGGTTGTGTTTTGGGCTGATAGTAATAGGTGTCTCCTTGTTTCTCTATGCAGTTGGTGTCCACAGTTAATCCGAACTGGAGGACGTCCTCTACCGGTCTTCCGGACACACTCCTGCAATCCCAGCTTTCCTCCCCGCTCCAATCTTTATCCTAGTTGTTTTCAAGGCTCGACTGGGGTAAGGTGGGTACTAGGGTGATAGCTCATGTCATCTCTGCGAGAACTCTCCGCAAGAAACAGGTAAACTTGTGGGGCTACCTGACACTACGTAAGTTTTTAGATCAGCACTGTTGAATAGGTACTTGTTAAAAATAAAATTCCATCTCTTTCATTTACCTGTATTAAAATTGAACAATTTTTTTCTACTTTCTCTGAAGTTTTTGAAAAATGTTGTTCTTTTTCAGACAATTTATATCCTTTGCTGATCTAGGAGTCTTGAAATATGACAAAGCCCCCACAACTGCTCTTTTTGAAGGCTAAGTTAAAAAAACTCAGAAAAATGTCTGAGTCTAAAAGAAAAATCCAGTCTTTAAAGTCCAGCAAACAATTAGTAAACTCTGGAATTAGAATGTGTAGGTTTGGCTTACCTTTTATAAATAAATTGTGGCTAAAACAATGGCCAATGGTGAGGGCTAGTGGGTTTATGCAATTATGTGGCTGTTGTATTTACTGTATAATATGGATGTAACATATTTGCCACATAATTTGCAGATTAAAAAAAAATGTTTCTAGCTCAAATGACTGTAAATAAAACTGCCGAACAATATGTCACATAATTTGCCTAGTTTTATTCCGTTATTTAGATAGTCCTGATGCTTAATTTGGCCCTCCATGCTGCATAATCCTAGGAGCCCTAACAAGGGGAATGATGTAGAGAGTGGTTTGGAGGCTGTCATCATGATGAGGAAATCCATATTTCACAGCGAACCATGACATAGTTTCCATATTTCACTTGTGTTTGCTTTGTTCGCCCTAAGTTGGCAGGGTATGCCCAGACGTGGGTCCCTTGCTCACTTTGCCACTGGATTCAAGCTAGCCTGGCCGATGAAGGGTGTTACCCAGAAACCGGTCCCTGGATGCTTGTTTCCGGTTCAGGGAAGACCTGGCTTGGCAGTTCGGGCTGGACTGTTCCCATGAGGCACCGGGTCAAGACTGATTTGCATATAGCTGGGTCTGAACTGAGGTGGCGAAGTGAGCTAAAGAATGATGATGGATTCAACCCAGATCTGTGACTGGGGGAGTGTCTGAAAAGTTTCAGCGCTCCGTCCATCATCTCCTTGTGTTTGCTTTGTAACATATTTGCCACATAATTTACAGATTAAAAAAAATGTTTCTAGCTCAAATGACTGTAAATAAAACTGCCGAACAATATATCACATAATTTGCCTATTTTTATTCCGTTATTTAGATAGTCCTGATGCTTAATTTGGCCCTCCATGCTGCTTAATCCTAGGAGCCCTAACAATGGGAATGATGTGGAGAGTGGTTTGGAGGCTGTCATAATGGTGAGGAAATCCATATTTCACAGCGAATCATGACATAGTTTCCATATTTCACAGTTGCCTGTGAAATATGGGTTTCATCACTTCATAGAGGCATTTCCTTAAATGGCCCCTCTCCAGATGAAAAATGACAAGCAACTAACTCTTATCCTGGTAGTTCTCATCATCTAAGTGGGTGAACATGTAAAGCTCATCTGCAATGGCATGGTCAGTACCAGGTCTGTGTTCCATTGTAAAGTCCATACCCTAAATGGAAACGGACCACCTCAGCAGTCTGGGGTTTTCTCCTCTCATTTGCATCAGCCTGTGGTCAGTTTGAACTCTGAAGTGAGTCCCAAACAGGTAGGGTTTCAGCTTCTTCAGGGACCAAACCACAGCAAAGGCCTCCCTCTTATAGGCACTCCGATGCTGCTCTCTGGGGAGGAGTCGCTTACTGATGAATGCAACTGGCTGATCCAGACCCAAATCATTCACCTGTGACAACACTGCCACTACTCCATATTCTGAAGTACCTGTCTGGACAATGCATTCCTTACTAAAATCAGGTGCCTTCAGGACAGGTGCTGAGCACAGAGCTTCCTTGAGGGTGTCAAAAGTCTTTTGACACTGCTCAGTCCAAATAGCTTTTCTGGGTTGTTTCTTGGAGGTTAGTTCAGTTAGTGGTGCCACTATGGTACCATAGACCCTCAGTGATCTCCTGTAGTACTCAGTCAGACCAAGAAAGGTTTTGTGCATTGATAGTATGTAATGTGCTATGTATAATGACCCTGCAGGTAGAACAGGGAATGAGGGATTAGCTTTAGTGCTAAATGCGAAGGGAGCATTCCAGGGATGTCAGTTGAATGAAAACTGGTGCAGGGATAGCTACGCTCGTGTTATAGGGATAACCTCTTGGAATAAATCTTCTTACTTACCTTTGATTGACATGTCATCTTTACAGGGGTACAAGAATTGGCGATGAGGAGGCCAGTCATTCTCTACAACTACGTGAGGTAGCTCAGGACCCAGCAAACAGCTGCACCTTCATTGTCCAGTGACGGAGGAGCTCAGAAGGACGAGAATTCTGTTTGAATTTCATTGCAGGGAGGATCGCATCCTGTGTCGGTATTGTTGTGTCCTTCTTTCTTGTGTTTGGAGTGCAAGGCCGTAAATTGTATGGGGTGCAGGCCAAGTCACGGTGCGAGCTGAGGAAAGGAGTCTGTTTGGTGTGAGGCGAACTATGGCTGTACGTGCTTGTGAACGCACCTGTTGTGATGGGGTCCTGGGGACCCGAAGGCCAACCCTATGCTGCGCACGTCGAAGGCTGTGCGCGGTGTGGGGGTTGACAGCCTGCAGGGGGTTTGGTCACAGGGCCTGGCGGGCCAAGCCCTGTAATCAACCCCGCTGCACACAGCCAAAGGTTGTATGCAGCGTGGGGTTGGCTGCCTCCAGGGAGTTGGAAGCAGGTCCTGGCTGCAACAGAGGCCATGTGGCTAACCCCACGCCACCCACGAGTTAAGGCTGTGCATGGCATAGGGTTGGCTGCCTTTGGGTGGCTGCCTGCGGGGCATTGGATGCAGAACCTGGCTGGAAGCAAGGCCCTGCAGTCGATCCCATGCCATATGCGATGAAAGGCCGTGAGCAGAGTGAGGATGGCTGACTGCAGGGGGGTCATTTGCCTTGTGAACCCTCAGGTGTGCATGGTCAAAGGCCATGCGCAGTGTGGTATTGACTGCCTGTAGGGGGTTTGCCGCAGGCCCTGGTCACAGGCCCTGTAATATGTTTTATGTATAGTCTTTGCCCTGTTGCAAACTTTTCCTGCAGAGAGAAAAAAAATGTGCGGAACATGCTGAACACAAGTCGTCACCTGCACACAGAGTTAGGGCCTGTTTATGAGTTTGGCAGTCCGATGGACAGCCAAACCCACGGTGGTGGTGTGGCAACTGCTGCACCGGCAGTCCGACTGCCGTATTATGATGTTGGCGGTTGGATCGCCATAGGACCTCTGCTACTCAGTAGCGGCCCGGGGTGGGAGTGCTGCCGGGCGGTGACGTGGGCTGGGGAGGGGCAGGGTGGGGGGTAGTAAACTACAGATTACGGCCGAATAGAGGTAAGTAAACATATAAATAAATAAAATGAATTTCGTTGCACGCGCTGCATCGCCAAATGGTTTTGAATAAATTCATATATCCAGCACTACACGGAGTGCCGTTTTCTGTTGATGTAGACAGAGACTGTACCGTATGAAATTTACGCCCGGGCATGACATGGGCACCAATGGGGTTTTGGATGCACGCTGCCGCACGCAACCACAGGAGATGATCTATCTATCTATCTATCTATCTATCTATCTATCTATCTATCTATCTATCTATCTATCTATCTATCAATCAATCTATCTATCTATCTATCTATCTCTATATATATGTGTATAGCGAGAGAGAGAGAGCGAGAAAGAGAAAGAAATAGATAGATATAGCCACGGGTGTCAAAGAGCTGAAGAAAATGATTCTACCATTTCTTCAACGAATGATACATTTTTTTTTTATTGTCTCTGGGAGGATGAAAGGCAGAATTAGTCCCTCTGAAATTGAAACATGGGACCTACAGTTTACACGCACATCTGGTGCTCATATATATTAACTCACGACCTGTATTAGGACCTGCAAGCATAAACCTATGAAAGACAGCAGCACTAGACAACTATTATTACCGGTCATGAACTTTTTTTCCTTCCTCAGAAACTATTACGCTTGACCTAAAGGCAAAGTTGTACGGCCTCGCCACAGCGCCTTCTGAAAATGTCGGCACCCGCCCTGGTGACAAACGCGCCCCTCTCGGAAGCCTCAGAGGTTCATAAATATTAAATTGAGACAAGCGGACGATATTGGAAAATGTAATACTGCGCTGAGCTTTCTGTCCCTCAGAGGGTTAAAAACCGACGCCCCCCTCAGCGAAGCCCCCACTGCAGATTGGTGAAGATATTACTCCAGTGCAGTGGCAGTCAGCCATCTCTGTATAATCTGATGAACCCCTTTATTAAATTTCACAGGCCTGTCTTCTTTATTAAAATTTCCCAGAATTCATAGGGTTACTGTCATATCCCTGCCGAATGCTAAAAGTGTTTTTTTCACCTTGGTAAATTCAGAGAGGTACAGGATCCTTCGGAACGTGTATTCTCGTTTTAGCCAATAACACGCGTTTTTTTTTCTTTTTCTTGTTGTGCCCACCTTACAGTGGCATATACATTTTAAAGTATCGGTGATGGAAATTCTAGCAGATTATTTTTTATTTCTCTTGGTGGGGGGGTGGGTGGGCGGGGGGTGGATTCTGCAGCCCTGGCCCCAGATCGAGGGAAGTGAAGTGGCAACAACGCACTTCTAAAACATATATATATAATATATAATATATATAAATATATATATCTACTTGGCGGAACGAGGATGTTTATGGAGGATTTTGAGAGTAGGGACTCGTATATACCAGGTTTGTCACCCGAACTATACAAGCGGAGAAAAGCAGAGCGGTCGACCTGTCTCAAACAAATTATACAAGGCGCCAACTAGCACTGCGAAGCTGCAGCAGTGGCATCTGTGCGCTATACAAACGCCAGGAACAGCGATGTTCGGCCCATAGGGTCCCATTCACGAAAACTTCTGTAAGCTACTTATTTCTCTGTCACACCTGTTATTCATATATTCATAAAACGTTTCCACTGAAAACACATAAATCACGGGTGTACAACGAAAGTGGCGTGAGCGATACTGCACGGAGTAAGACTGTCTGAGGTTAAGATAGCAGACAAGTATTTAATTGAACTTCTCAAATCCGATTTCTTCACATTTTAAATATTCTTTCATAAAATGTCTGTCTTGTCATTGGATGTGCGAAGATGCGAAGCATCAAGGCTCGCAATATTTTTTAAACTACCGGTAGCTATGTAAAGGGAGTAGCTAGCCATATATATTTTTAAAACCTATAAGGAACGGCCCACAGCATATGGGAGCCATCAGATGAAATAAATCAGGCGACAAATGTCTATAAACACACACATATATATATATATATATATATATATATATATATATTCAACATCTCTGTGTCTCATACAATGAGCAGCATTTTTTTTATTAAAAGTAATCTTTTTCCTGAACATGAGATAATCAAGGAAACCCTCATCCCGTTACGACTTTGCCACGAGTTAGTAAGTGTCAGTTTGTTGTCATGTTCCCCAACTATATGTCCTATATTGTTATTAAACGGGAAGCACAATTACTTTATGTTTACCATATATAACTGAGGGTTTTGTAGTATGCACATCCTGTACTGAGTGACTTCAAACTTGTTGGCTAAAGAAAATGATACTCAGTGAAGTAAAGCAATGGGCCGTATATAAATGGGCTAGGGGAGGCCCTCTTGATGGGGAATCAGGATTTTCCTATAGTTGCAGGTCGCCCAATACCAGCTTTATTATATGCGGATGACGCAGTTTTAATGTCACGCACCCAGGTTGGCCTTCAGCGTGTACTGAATAGTTTTTCTCGCTTTATGAACAACCTGGGTCTGAGAGTAAATATTGCTAAGACATTTATAATGCGATGTGGTACTGGCATTAAAAAATGCAAGGACATGTTCCTGTCCGGACAAAAAATTGCTGTTACCCCCCGATTCTCATACCTAGGTATCCCCTTTTCCAATAACGATAAATGGACACATGCCATATCTGTTAAAAATTGGCTTTTGCGCGGACCACTGCAGCATTAACCACTTTTGCTAGGAAACTGGGTAAAAGACCTCCGGTGGAGCTCCTAAAAATTTATAAAGCCAAATGTGTGTCCGTGGCATCCTATGGGAGTGGGATCTGGGGCTTCGCTGAGTTGTCACCAATCCAAAGGGTCGAAAATTCTTTTTTAAAATATTTCCTATCTGTCCCTTCTGGCTCCTCCACATATGTCTGCCACGCGGAATTGGGTCTGACGCACATTTCTGATCTAATTAAGCTTGAACCGGTACTCTTGTGGCACAGACTTTGGTCCAAAGATGAAACGAAGCTGAACCGGGAAATTCTATCAGATATTATGAAATTGGATGGGGCTTTGAAGATACCGTGGCTTAAATATGTTTTTAACTTTTTAAATGACCTTGGTTATCCAGAACTTTTTACTAACCCCAGTACCTCGAACTCTATATCAAGAAAGGACTTAAAACAGAAGGCTCTGTCTCTCTTGGAATCTCTGAGACTAACGACGGAGATATCAAAGCCTACCGTCCTGCACAATCAGCTGGTGTTAAGCACTTTCAAAATACAACCATACTTAGTCATTGTTTCTAGTGCTTATGAAAGATTTTTACTGACTCCGCTTCAGGATGGGAACCTTTCATCGTCTTGTTAGTTTTCCCACGACGCATGACTGGTCCCAATGCCTCCTGCCCTGTCCTTGTGATAATGTTTCCCCACAGACCACGATTCATGTCACCCTATTTTGTAAATATTATACTGCACCTCGAATTCTCTTTTAAAACCTATTCTCAAAAAATTCGGCCTACGCTATTGTCGCCCAGCTCTGTTAGCTCTGCAACAACTGGACAATGTACATGTTATTTTTAATGTTTCCAATTTTTTAAAAACTGTTTTTTATCATAGAAAACGTTTGGTATGATTGAATTAGGAAAGCTCTCTAGTTTAATATCTTTTTATCTGTCTAACTAATTTATTGTACCCATGAAATGTTTTTACGATTGTGCTTTTATGACTGTTTTGTTTAAACAATCGAATAAAGCTTTTCTGATTCTGAGTTAGCAAGTGTCAGTTTGTTGTCATGTTCCCCAACTATATGTCCTATATTGTTATTAAACGGGAAGCACAATTACTTTATGTTTACCATATATAACTGAGGGTTTTGTAGTATGCACATCCTGTACTGAATGACTTCAAACTTGTTGGCTAAAGAAAATGATACTCAGTGAAGTAAAGCAATGGGCCGTGGATCACACAATTTAGTCGTGTGGGGAGCCGGGATTTTCTTGACTGCATATTGTGCAATTCTTCCACTGCAGGGTTTCAGTCTTATCTGTTACACTGAAAGCCAAAAGTCTGTGCTTTGTGTTCACTTACTTTATGAATTCTTGTTAGTACATGGAGTTCAATCATTACACTTATCACGCCTTAAATGAAACCGACACTAGACACTGACACAACATGAGTAGTCGTAAGATGTAAAGGCGTCCTTTTCTGTTTGCAATGTTTCCACAGATACTGAAGACCAAACACAGTGACAGAGCATGTCTGTCCTAAGACATGCTGCACTTTGAAAGCGTCCCCTTGAAGCACTGTCAGCTAAAGAGCAACCTCTGAGGAGATCTCTCTGTTTTGCTAATTATATAGTTGTGGTCATTGAGGTGAAGAGCCCCCATTACAATTCTTTGGTCTTTCAGTCAGGCCAGCCAGCAGTAACATTAGCCTTGGAGAGCATCTCCTGCCTTCCTTTGCTCTTCTGACTCGCCTGGCATGACAAGCAACACGAGTTTAGGACAGGCTCCAAGACTCAGTGCCGCAAGTAGCAAAGCAAAGAGGTCTTGGAGCCCCCACAGAGTTTGTTCCTGAGCTCACCTCACTCAAGGGAATCTTAGCTGATGTCCAGCATGGCTTCAGAGAAAATGTGTCTTCCACTGTTTAATCTTCAGTTTCCACTTCAAAATCTATGGGTATATTGCCCCCCCCCCACCCCCAACACTCTGAAATCGGTAGGGTGTGGTGTGGGGTAAAATCCTCCTTTCCTCACCCCCATATTTAGTGCCTGAGGCTAAACCAGATTTGATGACCCCCCCCTTCACTACTCAATTTTAACTGAAACATATTTCTCACATCCTCTACTTGTTTTGAGGGTGAGACTGTCACACAAATTCTTTATTTGTCAAGTCTTTAGTGCACAGATGCGGGATGAACGCATCGCTGGCACCTTACACAAACAGTCTTTAAACACACTTTTCTTTGGAGCCAAGTCAAAGGGAGATCACTGCATGACCTCAATGTAGACAGCTCTATGTGCCCCTCTGTAGATCAGTGCCCTGTGCCTTAGCCCACCTTCCCCATGCTAAAGGACTGCCCAGCCTACATCCTACCCAAAATCTGTCCCTGTATCCTTCCTGTCACCCCTTCAATGCCCTTACTACCCGGCTCGACTTCTTGGCTCCCACTGGTGTTTCTCAGGAGGGTGCAGCCTCTGCCAGGCATAAGCATTTTTACGTCTCGACTGCCAGACAGTGTAACTTTTCTGGTTGTGAAAGACCTTTTCTGGGCTTACCAAAAACTTACAGTGGGCTTACAGCCCGCCCATTGCTTACCATTTATTTGTTTTATGGTCACCCTCATTTGCTTGATTCTTATTCGACGGCGTGGATTAATCTTCTTAAGTTTGCCCCTTCCTTGGAGCATAGCCTCTTTACCATCCTATTGGTTGGCTGGCTTGTATTCTTCTAATGCTCACTTTAAGGGAACTCTTTTTTCATTTTCTTTCAGCACTCAATGAGAGTGCATGTGTTTTTAATTCCTCTCTCTTGTGTGCTTCTCCCCACACTAAATACTCACCCAGCTCCTTATTGCTCTCTCCCTCATGTGCTGTTCACTCTCTCACTCAAATTCTTCTCCTCAACTCCCTATGTTGCTCTCGGCCTGGTGTCCGGCCCGGTTCTAGCGGGCGGGCCAGGTGGGCCAGGCCCACCCAAACATGACCTTTGGCCCTCCCAGTCGGCAGAAGAGGCCACGAGGACGGCCAAACATTGTGATGCTTTTTCACTTTGTTTACATTAATAATCAATCTGGGGTAGCGTTGTCACCTTTCCAAAAGGAAATACTGGCTATTTGTTGTAGTTTTAAGAGTGTGCACAGGCATGGACATGATACTAAATAGAACTATGAATAAAATTGCATGTATACATTTGTACCATGACTTTTCCGTCAGTTTCTACTATATTTAATAGTCAGAAATCTTTGCAGCTCTAGAATCCATTTAAAAGTTTTTCCATTTATATTTGCTGTTTGAATTAGGTACAGATAAAGGCTAAAAATTATTGCTTTAGTTGGTTTTGCTAATTTTTGTACCAGCTGGGACATTAAAATACAGGTGGTGCCAGTAAAAAATCGGCCAGGTGGCAACCCTAGTCAGGTCGGTGCAATTAAGGAACCTCTAGAACATATTTTAAAGTGCATTGTTTTTATAAATACTGTTCTAAGTATGCAATGTAAAGGGGAAAAATGCTGACTTTGGGTGATTTTCTCTATTTTTACACTGGCTGAGACATTAAAATATTGATGTCGGAAGAAAACGGCAATGTGGCAACCGTACCTCATGTCGGAGGCAAGCTGCAGTTAGGCGGTGTGCATGGGGGAGTGGGGACAGGGTGTTACCTGCCAATGATGCAGCAGGTGCAGTGGCCCCAGAGCTGTGAGCGTCATTTTGCACTTCAATTATCTAACATAACATGTGTATTTGTAAAGTTCACATTCATCCAAGGGTATCTTGGCACTGAATAACAGATGTTTATTGTTACCCAACTCAATGGTACTCATTTTATCGACTTCAGAAGGATGAAACGCTGAGTGGACCCACCATGATTTGAACCTGTGATCATGAGGTCGAACACAGGCCCCTACAGTGGACGCATTAGTCCACCAGACCCAGCTGTTTCTGTGTGTGGATTCTGAAGGTGTTTATGTATTTTAGTCTGTGTATGATGCCCACAGTAATATACCGTAGGATGTGGCATACATTATAACATTCCCATAGTGGCAGTGCATGCCTCATTGCATAAGCAGCCACAAGGGAATCATAAATGTCCGACCATTATCTAAGAATAAATGTGGTGGAATTATCCTCTTCAGATGAACACAATTTTTCATGTAAAACTAAGAAAAAAACGATTAATGATCTCCTTTCATATGACGTCAGCACCCTAATACAAGTGGTATCTAAAACAGACATTTTTCAATGTTGTGTTATTGTATTAGTCATGTTTTATTATGGCTTTTATTATAACTTCAGCGATGTCAATTATTGTGATGTCATGAGGGTGGCATCACTTTGTAGGAAGATTGAGGGTCAAAGGTCATATGATGTCACTTCTTGTGATTTCATTAAGGTCAAGAATGTGTGATGTCATTTTGGTGAATCAACGTCCATGTGTAACTCTAGGGCTTGTAGTCTACCTTCAGAATTGTTATAAATTGGGCCCGCATTGGCTCACCCAAACGCACCCGTGGCCCACCCAGATAAAAATTCCTGGAACCGGGCCTGCCTGGTGTGCTGCTTGCTCTCTCTCATCTGCTTCTCTTCTGCCCTCCTATTGCTCTCTCCCTTGTGTAATGCTTTTCCCCTCCTCCCCAGCTCACTCCCGTTGCAACCCCCACCCACTTCTCTGTTGCTGTCTGAACCCACTGTGGACCTTTCATATTTGTTTTAATTTATTTTTTGTTTTGGGGGTCCAGGCAGCTATCGTTTGCTAACGGGCTACTCTGTAGTGCAGAGAAAGCTTTTGGGCTACAAAAATATTTTTTTTTACTAACCGATTTAAGTAGCAGCTTGATTTGGTAAATAAAAAGCAAAGCAAATGGTGCCTGCATCATTGTGTTCAAGCACGCCTGTCTGGTGGTGCATTTGCACATACATATATCAACATGTATGTGAGTGCCAGCAGAATGGCATTACTACCAGCAGCGCCTGCAGTACTGTGCCTTTTCTCTTGTTGGTGATGCTGCACAGCATTGACAAAAAGCATTTTGCGTTTTTTCCCGAAGCTGAGCAGCATCGGCAAAAAAATTGGCAAAGGCAATAGGTCAGCAAGGGGAGACCTTTTGGCTTTGCCAGTGCTAGTTTCAGTTGAGAATGATATGCACAGTAAAATTTTGCAATGAGAAAGACACCCCTCCCCACGTGCAATTTCACATATTTTTTTGTTCTTTTTTTTCCTCCATGGGAAGTTATTTTTTCCTTTGGTGCAACCCTTCCCATACACCCGACCATGTCAGTGGGCGTTTCATTTGTCTGAAATGAGATTTACCCAGGCCGTTTGCTGGAGTAAATGTCTGTCCATTTTTAGGGAGGGAAAGTATTGGAGAGGTGTTTGTAAATGCCCACAGACTCACCAATTTGTGGATGTTCACAAAGTTACAAAGCAAACTACTTCCTAGCCTCGCTTAGTTGTTCGCAATTGAGGCGTACAAATAAGTACTGCATTTGCACAAGATATGTATCCTTTTGTGGATATTTGGCATGTGTAAGTGGAGTAATTTTTGGATGTGAACATATGTAGAAGAATAAACATTCCTTTGCGATTCTCTTTGCGAATTGAGCAATCACTGTGTGAAAAGGAGACACTTGCATTTCTTACTCAGTTGCTCAAGGGATTGAACAAACCTGAGTGGCCGTTGGGGCTTGTGCCAGAGTCAGAGGGCCTACCGAGAGATGGCTGGCCTACCTTTCTGCTCTTTGTTTACAGGTTTCTGGCCTTGCTCGAGCTGTGCTACACGTGGTGCAGAATCTGATGGGAAGCGGAAGTTCTATTGCAAGGCTGCCTTTTGAAAGTTCATGTCCCTGGATATAATGCAATGAGGCAGAATTAGACACAGGTCGGCAAAGGGTGCCAATGGAGATCTCTCACCGTTGGTGTGGTGTGGTCATAGTTATGTTGCCTGGTCATCAAGAGTGCTGCTGTGGTCCAGCGGGGCTTGGACAGTGAAGAGCAAGTTGTCCATATAGAAGCAAAGTGAAGGTGGGCTGAAGCCCTCAAATTTCAAGCTGGAGATGATGGCTGACTCTGTGGTTGACCACTGAGAAGAGAAATCCCTCAAGGTCTGTGTTGGCGAGTCATGCTTGCGTCTAGGGTTGGCATTATTGCCTTAGTCTGAGGATGGAGGAGTTGGTGAGGGGCGGTTGAAGCCTTCAGGGTCCATGTTGAAGGACTATGCCTGCACAGATGGTTGAACTGAGCTGCCACTGACCACCAGATACTCTCTAGTGGCCAGAGTGAGTTTCAGGTAGGTGGCAGATATCCCGGTTTGAGTAGAGCTGAGGCGGGCTGCCAGTCAGTGATGTTGATAACATTCTGAGGTAGAGTTATGTGTCCCCAGAATACTGGGTAGGATGACCAGGTGACATGGATTTGCTGAGGAAGTTCTGTTTTCTTTACCATCTGGCCATGACAACATTTAGTAAATTTAGCACATGTCCTGGTATTCAGAGAACACAGAGAAAGCCGCGTTTTCATGTGTCACAGTGTAGGATTAGTTAACAGCCCTTTCCAGAAAGAAAATTAACGTAGATGACATATTGTGTTGAAAGTTGCAATTAATTCCCTTCAGGGCCTCCTAGTGTGTTCCATGTTGGTGAGTGGTGAGAACTAAGTCTTACTGTATTCTTCGCTTGATTCAAAATTGTAGCCCAACTTCTTGGTTAACGGAATATCCCTGTTTTTAATTTGCAAAATGTGGGCACCCTAAAGTAGGGAGAGTCAGGTTTAGAGAGCACTACTCCCAGATGTCTGCTTCTAGATCCATTCCGGGCATATGAGAAGGGGTGCAATATATTATATACAGCCAGCAGAAAAAAAGGGAATCCTTGCTGCTTAAAAGAAATCACCTGAAACCAATGAAATCCATTAGACTCTAATTATCTGCTCCAAGACTCCACTTGAATCAACTAGAGAGGTCTCTATAGCTGTTCAGTAGGAGGGCAAAAACCTACACACCTTCAACCGGATCCACGGCAATGTAACAGCTTTCACAAATGCCACAGCATGACTTAGACACAATTTATGCACACTCTTAGGCATTCCTCATAAACATCAATATAGTGTCAAAAGTATAGATATTTTTGTTTAGAATTGGTATAGGTATCACTCGTAGGAGAGCAAGAACATTAAAGTGGGTGGGAGAAAGGGGAAGGTAAAATGGGGGAAAACAAGCCCTCAAGGCCACACTGGCAGATGGTGAGAGACTTGGTCTATGTAGGCTGGAGGAGGGGGATGAGATGCTGAAGTAAATAGGGGCTCCTGAAACCAACCAACCCTATATACTCTATAAATTATACCCTTCCTAGTATATTGTGCAAGAAATCGACGTGGGCAAGAAGGAGATTCACATCTCCTTATCGGGTGGTGTGTAAGATGTGTAGGGAGATGGATTATGGGTATCATCTGCTGTTCAGTAGGGGATCCCAAAACCTCTTAACTGTACTTGACGCGCCTTGTGCCCTGTATATGATTTTCTCATATAAAGCTAACCTAAGATTTGTTCGATCCATTGAGCAATTGAGTAAGAAATGCAAGTTAATCCTTTTCACACTGTAAGAGCTCAATTTACAAGCAATGGCCTGAATCACAAAGTCATTTTCAATGTTTACATGTCTTTATGGGTGGGAGGCTGAGTGGATTTCCAATAGTGAAGGATGCAAACCTTGGCCACCGCTTTTGCTGTTCCCATCCACCGGCACCAGGAAGCGGGCGCTGCGGGTATATCAGAGAGCGAATGAATAAGGACCAGTTTAATGGATGGTTGGAAACTGATCACACTATAAGTAGTTAGAGTGGACCATACCCCTGTGCAATAAGCAGCAATGTCGCTGCAGTACCACAATATAAGACATAGCGTACCAATAAAATGTCCACATCTCCAGCTGGACGAAGTGTGACTCGTGCTCACTTGTACAAGATGGGAAGGGGACCAATACCAATGATGATTATATGTAGTGAATTTGAGTGGTGTTTCTAGTGGGTTAGCGCTGTAAGTTTGCGGTACAGATGCCCACTCATCGTCTGTGTATTCTATCTGCAGTTTTCTTTGCCATTTATTTTTAAGGGCCATGAGTGTCATGTTGGGGTGCATTTCTATGGTGATTGTGTTGTATAACCCGGATATTGTACTCTAGCGGTTTCCCAGTGTGTCAGATAATCATGTATGTATGGGTGACATAGGTGGGCCTCTCGGGAAGGGGTGGGGGGGTTGCAGGGCAGGGAGGTTTGTTTCACAAGTAAGGAATGCCGTTTCTGAAAATAGTTGCTGGATTGTATGTATACCCCTGTCTACCCAGTGTGTCACAAGATTGCATGATGACCACCTATTTTGATGCTTGTGTTATGCCAGATTGGGGTATTTGCATGAAGGTAAGCATGCAGTTTTAATTATTTGTTTATGTATACAAGTTACAAGTTAATATGAATGATTCGGCACTAGGATCTATATGCCTCAGTTTTTGGGTATGAACTGCATGGACGTCGGCCGAGTCGAAACGGGTAGTTCGGATTTCCCATTTCACTGCGGCACAGAATGGGCAGTGGCTTGCATCTTATGGTAGTAATTATATTGCCTGAAGTAGCTGCAAGCCTGCATTGTAGTCATCTGAGATCAGGATCATAAGCCCCCCCCCCTGCCGAAGTGTGTGTGTGCAATGTGGGTGGGGTGTTTTTGTTCCAAACAAAAAGTCTTATATCTTGGTCTAGTGCATGCAGGATGTGCTGGGGACAACCATAAGGATTCCCAGTGTATAGATAAACCGCGGGGCGGTTACCATTTTGATGGTCTGTGTCCTTCCACAGAGAGGATAGCTGTAACGCTTCCCAGTGGTTAAAATCCAGACATTTGTTGTATTAAAGAGTTAACATAACATAACAACATAACATAACAGGTGTATTTGTAAAGCGCACGATTACCCGTAGGTGTCCTGGCGCTGAATAACAGATGTTTATTGTTACCCAACTCAATGGTACTCATTTTATCGACCTCAGATGGATGAAAGGCTGAGTGGACCCTGAGTTAAGGTTATAAATAATCATGTCCGTCAGTCCTCTGTTCAATAGAACCAGGGCCGGACTGGGAACTGAAACGGGCCCTGACAAACTGCTCGGCCAGCCCCCCTTGTGGGTGAGGGGTGGTGCGGCCGAGCCGTTTGCTAGGGCCGGTTTCGGCCGATTTTGTTTCAGGGGGCCGATATTGACGGGCCCCGGTAGCAAAAACTGCCCCACAGAGACCCCAAACCGGCCCCCACCTTGGCGGCCCACCGGGGAAACGCCCGGTGCCCGCTACGGCCAGTCCGGCCCTGAATAGAACCCCCATTTACTTCACACTTTTAGCCACTCATTGGAAGTTGTATCCTTCAACAGTAGTTTTGGTAGTCATATGTGACATCAGAAGTGCCTCAAACTTTGAACAATTAATCTTGCCTCAGAATACATTTGTAACTGATCAACTGGAATTACATTCAGAAAGAAAAAAGAAAAAAAAACAATAAAAGAAATGCTTGAAGGGAAGCTGGCCGGCAGACGTGTATATCAAATATTGATATAGTGCATAGAGTGGCGCCTCTGTGTGCTCCTTCTACATGACGGACACAGAGCGTTTCGGGAGATGGAGGAATTCTCTTCAGCAGTGCTTCATTTGAGCCAGTGCTCGGCACCAGCACTTAATTCTCAATACCAGCACTACTGACAGTCCACCACCTGGTGGTGCTGTCTGTCTAACTTTGAGATGAGGTTAACAACAGTGTTTGATAATTGCATATATGTTAAAAATGAATAATACCTGCCGGCCACAACAATCTAATAGCTTTGGGTGGCCCTGGAATAGCCTGAATTGTCACGATGCACGATGGTACGTTATTAGTAGCACTGGCAGGGCAATGGGTGGTGCAAGCTGCAATGGTTTTCTGAGAAGGGCCCTGGTACTTACCTTTTTTTTTTTTTTACAAATTAAGCACTGATTTTCAGGTGTTGATAGAGGTGCGGGTGAGGAGTGGGAATGAGTGAGAATAAAGAAGAACGTTAGAGAGAGAAAAAAATGACGAAAGCAAAGCAAGCCTAACATCAACACATTCAGGGGCATATTCACAAGCCCCTATCGCCAGAGGAACGTCACTTTTTTCGACGTTCCTGTGGCGATAGGGGCTTCACCCTATTCACAAGGCAGCGTTAAGCCACTTAACGTGGCTTAATGCTGCCTTGTGAATAAGGCCCCCTTTCATGCTATACTTAGCGTGAAAGGGGAGGGCAATGGGTGTTGCTGTGGGCGTTCCACCGCAACACCCATTGCTTCTGACGCTGCCTCCTATTCACAAGAGCAGCGTAAATAGGAGGCAGCGGCAGAATTAAGACCAGGGAAAACCTGGTCTTAACCTGGCGAAGCGAGGAGAAATGTTTAATTTCTCCTCATTTTTGCTGTTTTCATGTGTGCTGCGTTGTGCATCACACATGAAAACAGCAAAAGGCCAATGATTGTGTATGTACAGGAAGGTCCCCCTTCCTGCACATAAACAATCATTTTTTGAAAATGCCGTTTTGCAACTTCTGTGTGTGCTGCATTAAGCTGCACACATAGAAGTCACAAAACGGCATTTCAAGATTGTTTATGTGCAGGAAGGTGGACCTTCCTGTACATACACAATCTTCCCTTGCACGCAGACACCCTTGCACCATGGTGCAAGGGTGCCTGCGTTGGCGCTAAGCTGTTACACTTAGCGCCAACGCAGGGGGAAACGCAAGGCTGCACCATATCCTTGTGAATATGGTGCAGCCTTGCGTTTCTGAAGTGGCGAAGTGAGGCGTTAAGCCATGACGGCTAACGCCTCACTTCGCCACTTCCTTGTGAATATGCCCCTCAATCTTGAGAAGGAATGAGGGTCCATTTGAAAATGCTGGTAAATCACACAGCTCCAAAGAATGACAACAGAGATGCCTGAAAGGAAGCGTCCCAACACTGCCCGGGAATGAGTATCAGTCGTTAACACAGCTCAGTCACCTATTGAACAGCAGCCTGATCGCGGGTCTCCGCAGCATGGTCGCAAACTTCGTAATACACTGAGGTACCTCCGCAGCACTGTCCTGATGCACACCTAACACATCTGCTTGTGCTGAAATCTTAAAAAAATCAGCTTAGGACATGTTTTGCCTGTAGAGACTACAATAAATGTAGACCTGCCAGCAATGCTTAATTTGTGAAAGAAAGGGTGCCGGTGCCAGTGCGGAAGCTCTGTTCAGATCCCGAGGGCTGGTACAATTGAAGGCAAGTGCGCCACATACCAAGGCTGGTAGTCTTTAATCCACTACCAGACACTCCCTGCCTCTTGTTCTCACTCGTGCTGGTTCCTGCTTTGTCCGTTATGAATGTTTTGCCATCTTTCATTTCCTCCTTTCTTGCTGTGTGTGTGTTTTTCTCTCTCTCTTGTGCTCGGGAAACATCTGATGTGGAAAAATATGTGCCGGTCCCCAAAAAGAAGTGTCGGTGCAACCACTGGCTCAAATTAAGTACTGCCTGCCGGCTTCTAAAACGAGCATTGGCATAGCCAATAGGTCTCGCCTTTGGGACCTTATAATTGTTTAGCCAGAGCTAATGGCTTTTCCAGTGTCTTTAAGCTATGTTGTAGAGCAGCGTGGCTACTGTGCTGCATGTTGAAAAGTTATAATAAAACGTGTTATAAGCATTTTTTCCACCTTATATATAACCAAGAAGATATTATGTACAACTGAACGACCCTATTTAAAAAAGAATTAACATAAAAAATGCCTTCTAGTTTTTTTGTCCTTGCAAAAGCTTTTTTTTTGTTATGGGGGGGGGACATAAACAACGGGAGGGTGGAGGTTGGGAAATAGTAGCTGAATTGCAAGAGCAGCGGACGGACACTAGAGGAGAATCAACAGATGCCAGATTCCGAGGGCAGACTGCACTTATGGCAATGGAGCACATTAGAAACGGTGTGGACAGAGTCTGAAATCAGCATAATATAATATATATAGAAACATTGAGGTCAGAGATAGAGAATGAAACACTGAGGTAAGAGGGTGTATGTAGGGGAAAAAATAAAACTGTGAGACAGAGTTAGTATGAGAGAAGAGCAATAGAACAGAAAGAATGATACCCACAGGAAGGACAAAGGGTGACAGAGAAAGAGAAACAAGAGAGAGTGAAAAAAAGAAAGAAATTGTGTGTGTGTGTATGTGCTTGAGAGAGAAACAGCGGAAGCGAGAGAGAAAATGAGTGAAACAGAGAGCGGGGGAACAGATAGTGCATGTCAGAATGAGAGTGACCACAGGAGAGAGTAAAAGAAATGGACGAATGCCTGGGTGATGGTCAGACAGAGAAAGAGCTTCAGCAATTATGTAAATAATGCCAGTGATGGAAAGTGTTCCAGGGCCTGTGTTTTTCCTCTTTTAATGGAAACCTCCCATCAAACAAATAGAACTCGTATTAAACTGTAGTGCTGTTATGTATTTTGAAAACCTTTACATTGTGATTTTACAGGGCAGGCCTTTAAAACGAATGTATGACAAAACTACGAATGCCATTGCCACACGTGCCATTACAATGCGGGTATTACAATGCAAGTGCCATTACCACGCATTGCCATTAAAATGCAGGTTTTTACCACGCATATGCCTTTACCACGCATGCCTTTACCACGCAAATATAAGTATTTTACAGGTAAGTATAAAACCTTTTTATGTATATAAAAAGGGTTTAATCTTACCTGTTTAATATTTACATTTCTGTGGTAAAGGCATGCGTGGTAAAGGCATACACTTGGTAAAAATGTAAAAGGTAGGTACAAACTCTATCTGTGTACACACACATATATATATATATATATATATATATGCAAATACCCAGTGCAAGATGGTTTAGTCAAATTTCAGACACGCTGTAGCGATGACTGAAGCTTCTATGCGCTATGCGCTCATTAGTTGAACGCAAAGCATTATGTGAAATTATACACGTATATTAGCCATAAGAAGTGAGGCAAGACTCGTGATATCATTAACGATGTCTAAGACCCGGTCTAATGTTGCCAAGATGGTCCAATTCTTATTATGGATTTGATTACACCAGTTACAACATGGCTACCGATGAGCAATGGTTGTCTTTAAAAGCAAACCTGCATTCAGCGTGTTGTAATTGTGGATTACATTTGCACTGATGTTTTATTATTCACTGAGAATGGTCACAAGTATGAGCAAATTATGTATTATGTCAAATCTCTTGCCGTTAATGGATGTTGACTGACAGCCAACATGAATAATGACCAAGAAGGCCCAGCCATTTTTTGCTCTTTGCATTCCCTTTCTTTATGTTTACCATGTATTTAATGGTGATTTGAGAAAGCGATCAGTGTCGTAACAAAGGTATCGGATGGCACCGAAACGCGTTGATGCAGCTCCTCTGCTTTGTGGAGTAAATTAAACAGTGATATCAGCTACATTGGAGTGCCGTGGCATTCTTTATTTGGCGAAAGCCGTTGTGTGGATATATATATATCCGAAAATCCCGATTTTGTGATGAACAAAACAGGTCGGGCACAGACTCCATATATATGTAGATATATATTACCTACTGGCGATTGCCAGTAGGTAGTTATAGTTAGGACCTAGTTTCCATAAGAACAGCGTTTTTCATTTGTCAATAACTTGGCGTTGTTTGACGATTCCTGGCGAAATTTCCAAAACTAGTATGCCGCTCACTCCAGCTGCTGTCTAGAAAGTTCCGTGGTGATCTGTCAAGCGGGGGCCGAGAAAAGGATGGGGGTCTCAAAACGCATTTTTGTCATGTTAATTCCCATAGAGATTTTAGACACAACTACAGCCCAAACTGCTGAACAGAATTACACCAAATTTGGCAAAAAGGTAGCTATTGGTCCAGAAAGCAACCTTTTTGTAAATTGGCATAAATCTGTTCAGCAGTTTTTGAGATATTGAGAGAAAAACCTAATTGTATATATAGGGACGCATATCCTCTGAGGATCTAACAGTCCTCATGCTGAAATCTGATTGGCTGCCAACACTTCAAACCAGGAAGTGTTCGAAGTCATCTTGGGACTCGGCTTGAGCCAAGTCCCACAAAAAACTTTAAAGAAAAGAGAAGGGGGCAGGGTAGGAATACTCTGAACCCCTAGGCCTCTTGTGGGGGTTAGGGACCCCACAAGTGGATCAAAATTTATAAATTTTTTTAAATGGCAGGAGCTGTGCTAGAGCCGCGGCTCTTGCCAAAAAATAATAAAGAAAAGATGCGGGGGCTCCCGCGCTTCTTTTCTAATAGGCCCCTGGGTGGGCCAGGTCCCGGGGGCACATGCAAATATGTGGAGGAGAGTGGCACACGGGCACCCCTCCTAGGGCTTATAAAAGCCCCGGGGACCGCCACCTCCCCGGGGCACTGGTTATAATGTATGCAGAGGTGCCTGCAAGGCACCCCTGTGCCCTGGGGACCGCCACCTCCCCGGGACTAAACTTAAAATTAATGCAGGGAAGCCAGTGCAGCCTCCCCCTCAGCCACAGGGACCGAGGACCACCACCTCCCAGGGGCTATAGATAACAGTAATCCGGGGGGCCCGTGCTGCCTCCACTGCAGCCCAGGGACTGCCACCTCCCCGAGGCTTTATATAACATTAATGCAAGGGCCCGTACGGCCTCCCCCGTAGCCCTGAGGACCGCCACCTCCCCGGGGGTATAGATAACACTAATGCGGTGGGCCCGTGTGGCCTCCACCGCAGCCCGAGGACTACCACCTCCCCAAGGCTTTATACAACATTAATGCAAAGGGCCGTACAGCCTCCCAGGCAGCCCCAGGGACCGCCACCTCCCCAGGGCTGAAATAAATTATTGTAGGGGGTTTGTTACAGACCGCCAGCCCTGGGGACCACCAGCTCCCCAGGGCTAATTTCTATGATAGAATGGGGCCACGCCACCCACCGTTGTGGAGCCATTTCTGGCTCTGGGGACCGCCACCCCCCAGGGTTGGCTACTGCTATGTCTTGGGGTGCCCACCCCTGGGACACAGCTGTTTGTTCTGGCTTGCCGGAAGCTTTAACTGCTCCTGCAAAGCTATAGCAAACACTCTGCTTCCAGAAAGCGAGAGCAGTGAAAATGCTCTCACTTGCTGGAAGCGGAGCATTCATCTGTTTCCCTGCCCGCTGTCTAAATATATAGATATATTTTAAAATATAGCTATATTTTTATAACTCAGCTTTAACGCCCACAACCAATCAAACCCATACCCACCCTAAACCCTAAAATTACCCTTACCACCTAAAAACCCATACCTACCCAAACCCTAAAATTACCCTTGCCACCTAAAAACCCATACCTACCCGAAACCCTAAAAATACTCTTCCTACCCAAAAACCCATACCCACCCTAAACCCTAAAATTACCATTGCCACCCTAAAACCCATACCCACCCTAAACCCTAAAATTTCCCTTGTCACCCAAAAACCCAAACCCACCCTAAACCCTAAAAATACCATTGCCACCCAAAAACTCATACCTACCCTAAACCCCAAATGTGCCCTTCCCCAGAATCCTAAACCCACCCTATAATTACCATTCCCACCTAAAAACCCACACCTACCCTAAACCCTAAAAATACCTTTCCCACCCAAAAACCCATACCCACCTTAAACCCTAAATACACCTTTGCCACCCAAAAACCCATACCCACCCTAAACACTAAATACACCCTTGCCACCCAAAAACCATACCCACCCTAAACCCTAAAAATACCCCGCCACCCAAAACCCATACCCACCCTAAACCCTAAAAACACCCTTGCCACCTAAAAACCCATACCCACCCTAAACCCTAAAAATACCATTGCCACCCAAAAACTCATACCTACCCTAAACCCCAAATGCGCCCTTCCCACCCAGAATCCTAAACCCACCCTAAAATTACCCTTCCCACCCAAAAACCTATACCCACCCTAAACCCTAAATATACCCTTGCCACCCAAAAATCCATACCCACCCTAAACCCTAAAAATACCTTTGTCACCCAAAAACCCATACCTACCCTAAACCCTAAAATTACCATTGCCACCCTAAAACCCACACCCAACCTAACCCCTCAAAATACCCTTGCCACCCAAAAACCCATGTCCACCCTAAACACTAAAAGTACCCTTGCCACCCAAAAACCAAAACCCACACTAAACACTAAAAATACCCTTGCCACCCAAAAACCCATACCCACCCTAAACCCTAAAATTAATATTGCCACCCACAAACATACCCATTCTAAACCCTAAAAATACCCTTGCCACCCAAAAACCCTCCATAAAACCTAAAATTGCCCTAAGAAAAACAAAAAGAGCCTTACCTCAGTATATATATATATATATATATATATACATATATATATATATATATGTAACAAAAAACGCCCAGAAGCTTGAGGCCGCACACAGCTGCAGGTGAGTTACAAACTCCATTTGAACCAAGCAGGCAGCTTAACATCCCTTTGAAGTGCATGGCCTGACGCGTTTCGATGCCGCTGTTTGCATCTCCTCAGAGGCCGTGTCAGCGGAGGTGATTTATGGCTGCCGCATTTCCCCTGCGTGTTTGTGGTTAGTGAGCTATCAGTGCTCCTCCCTTGGTGGAAGTTCATTTTCAAATGCACGTTCAAATGGAGTTTGCAACTCACCTGCAGCTGTGTGCGGCCTCAAGCTTCTGGGCGTTTTTGGATATATATATATATATATATATATATATATATATATATATATATATATATATATATATATATATATATATTTTTTTTTTCAAACAATTGCCCTGAAGCTTGAGAAGGCACTCAACAGCGTTCCGTGAGGTGCAGCTTGTCTTCCTGTTCCAACTTGAAAGCTTCTAGCCTCTTCTTCTTGGGCTGCTGGAACATGCTATTAGCAGCTCACTTTATTCAATTTCCAGTTTTGCTCATATCACTTCTGGCCCCCAGTGGGCGTGTCGCTCAGTGCGATCTTATTTGGTGCATGATGGGACATGAAGTCCATAATGTGAGCTAATTTATTTTCTTTGGTAAGTTCCCAATTAAAAAGCAATTTTAATCCTTAGTAGGTGTCAGAACATTGAGACCTGCTCAATTAGCACTTTGAACGCTGTGCTGTAACGATGTCAAACAGTGTAACATCACAGCCTCTGCCTGCTGGCGATGGTGCTCTTCTCCACGGCCGGACCGCCGTGTGGAAATATTTTCAAACAATTTCCCTGAAGCTTGAGAAGGCATTCGACAGCGTTCCGTGATGTGCAGCTTGTCTTCCTGTTCCAACTTCAAATCTTCGTGCCAACGCGTTTCAAGGCTTCTAGCCTCTTCTTCTTGGGCTGCTGGAACATGCTATTAGCAGCTCACTTTATTCAATTTCCAGTTTTGCTCATATCACTTCTGGCCCCCAGTGGGCGTGTCGCTCAGTGCGATCTTATTTGGTGCATGATGGGACATGAAGTCCATAATGTGAGCTAATTTATTTTCTTTGGTAAGTCTAATGTGCGTTCCCAATTAAAAACAATTGCTTTTTAATTGGGAACGCACATTAGACTTACCATATTCACTGAAAAAACCATAGGTTTCAGGGACGTTATAGTTACAAATTAGCATTTAAAAAACCTTTGAAATTCACTGAAAAAACCATAGGTTTTAGGGACAGTTATAGTTAGTTGGACATTGCACTCGTACAAAACCCGTGAAATTCCCCGTTATAGTTAGTCCAGCTAACTATAACTCGCGCCCCGCAATGCACTGCTGATGACGTCACATATTACATCACTCATGACATGGTCAGTGACATCACTGATGACATCACTGATGACATCTCAAATGACATCCCTGATGACATCACTGATGACATCATCCAGTGACTGTGTGTTTCTGTAAAGTTTAAATATTTTTAATATATATAGGAAAAGACGTATTGAAGAATGAGTGGGTGTGTAAGTGTCTGTATGGATGATTTAGTAGGTGCGTGACTGACTCTATAAGTGAGTGATTTAACGTATCTTACTGAATGCATGGGTTAGTGACTAAACTGGGTGAATGTCTGTATCCGTCTGTCTGTTGCTGTGTAAGTGGCTGCATGTGTTTGTGAATAGCTACATGAGTGTCTATATGAGTTATTGAATGCTTGTCTGAGTATCTGTATGGGTGCCTGAGTGTTTGTGTGGGAGGGGTGTGTGCAACTCTGTGCATAGATGTGTGAGTGGGTGATTCACTGGGTGGATGGTTTCAAGAGTGCAACTGTGATAGACTGTATGGGTGGGTGTGTGTGTGTAAGAGTGTGTTAGTGAGTGAATGTATGTCCCAGTGGTACATGTGTGAGTAACTACATATGTGAAAGGCAGTATATATGTGTGTTGGAGTATATAAATAGCTATAAGCTAGAGTGAGTGATTGTGATAGTGGCTGTATGGATGAGTGTGTGCTTGTATCAGTGATTGTATAAGAGCGTAAGAATGTGCTACTATTTGTATGAGTAAGTGAGCTGGTGTGTGTATAACTGTATAGGTGAGTAAATGGTAGTGTGTTTAATTATTTGCATGACTGACTAGGTGTGTGAGTACCTCTATGGATGTGTGGCGGTGTTTGAGTGTCTATATAGGAGTATGAGTGCATATGATAGTCCTGTACTGAGTGACCGTAAGTATGAGTGACTGTACGGGTGAGTGAGTGGATGTGTGCGTAGACCTAAGAATCAGTGAGTGGGTATGTAGTTATTGGTGTTGGAGTGTCTATGGTTTTGCGAATGGCAGTCTGTAATTTAGAGTGGGTGTATCAAAGGTTATATTAGAGTGTGAGGAGGTGCATCAGATTATCACGTGGATGATGTCATCAGTGATGTCATTTGAGATGTCATCAGTGATGTCATCAGTGATGTCACTGACCATGTCATGAGTGATGTAATATGTGACGTCATCAGCAGTGCATTGCGGGGGCGCGAGTTATAGTTAGCTGGACTAACTATAACGGGGAATTTCACGGGTTTTGTACGAGTGCAATGTCCAACTAACTATAACTGTCCCTAAAACCTATGGTTTTTTCAGTGAATTTCAAAGGTTTTTTAAATGCTAATTTGTAACTATAACGTCCCTGAAACCTATGGTTTTTTCAGTGAATTTCAAAGGTTTTTTAAATGCTAATTTGTAACTATAACATGTCTGAAACCTACAGTTTTTTCAGTGAATTTCAAAGGTTTTGTAAATGACAATTTTTAAATGTATTAATTGTTATATAAATTTTTTTCATACTGATTTCCAAATTTTTAGAAACAATTTTTTTTTACATATTTTATTTTTTAAATTACATTGTAATTACATTATACATTACATTACAAAAATACTTTCTCAGAATGAATTACTTTAGTTTAATTACTTTGCACATAGGCAATAGACTTTTAAGTACAGTAGTTACAGTTGTTGCAATGGGCAACACATTTTCAAACACAATGCAACATTCAGCTCAATGTGAATTTCTAGTTAAATGCAATTAGTTACTTTATGGATTACTTTTCTAACCACATTATTGGATCCTAGATTCAGTCCTGGGACATCTCCTGTAAACAGTTGAGTAAAAGCGTTTTGGTTACAGTCGTGATTTTTAAGGAATATTATTGTACTTTAAAAGTTCACACTTAGAAACTTTTTCTCATAGAATCACCAATGTTATCCTATGGAAGGAAATTCACTTAGAAGTTAAAAACTGTTATCGTTACTTTTTCTTACTCAGTGTTGGATCCTGGATCCAGCACTGGTGCATCTCCTGTAAACAGTTGAAAGAATGCGTTTAAGTCATACAGGCGATTTTTTAGGAATATTTGTAGTTTGTGAAAATCGACACTTTGAAACTTTTCTGCTGAAAACCAGACAATGGATTCCTATGGAAGGAAATTCAAGTTACTGGTAAGTACGGTTAAAATTACTTTTGAGGATCAGTACTGGGCTGAAAGATGCAGCACTGAGGTCTCTCCTGATAACAGGTGTGTAAATCGGAATTCGTATTTCGGCTGATTTTAGAGGACTATTTTAAAGTTCCAAAACTCCACACTTAGAAGAATTTCCAAGTGAAACCAGTCAATGTTAGCCTATGGAAGGAAATTCAAGTTACTGGTAAGTACGGTTAAAATTACTTTTCAGGACCAGTACTGGGCTGAAAGATGCAGCACTGAGGTCTCTCCTGATAACAGGTGAGTAAATCAGAATTCGGATTTCGGCTGATTTTAGAGGAATATTTGTATGTTTCAAAAATCAACACTTAGAAACTTTTTCAGCAAAAAGCAGACAATGATATCCTATGGAAGGAAATTCAAGTTACTGGTAAGTACGGTTAAAATTACTTTTGAGGATCAATACTGGGCTAAAAGATGCAGCACTGGGTTCTCTCCTGATAACAGGTGAGTAAATCGGAATTCGTATTTCGGCTGATTTTAGAGGAATATTTTAAAGTTCCAAAACTCCACACTTAGAAGAATTTCCAAGTGAAACCAGTCAATGTTAGCCTATGAAGGAAATTCAAGTTACCGGTAAGTACGGTTAAAATTACTTTTGAGGATCAGTACTGGGCTGAAAGATGCAGCACTGAGGTCTCTCCTGATAACAGGTGAGTAAATCGGAATTCGTATTTCGGCTGATTTTAGAGGAATATTTTAAAGTTCCAAAACTCCACACTTAGAAGAATTTCCAAGTGAAACTAGTCAATGTTAGCCTATGAAGGAAATTCAAGTTACCGGTAAGTACGGTTAAAATTACTTTTGAGGATCAGTACTGGGCTGAAAGATGCAGCACTGAGGTCTCTCCTGATAACAGGTGAGTAAATTGGAATTCGGATTTTGGCTGATTTTAGAGGAATATTTGTATGTTTCAAAAATCAACACTTAGAAACTTTTTCAGCAAAAAGCAGGCAATGATATCCTATGGAAGGAAATTCAAGTTACTGGTAAGTACGGTTAAAATTACTTTTGAGGATCAGTACTGGGCTGAAAGATGCAGCACTGAGGTCTCTCCTGATAACAGGTGAGTAAATCGGAATTCGTAGTTCGGCTGATTTTAGAGGAATATTTTAAAGTTCCAAAACTCCACACTTAGAAGAATTTCCAAGTGAAACCAGTCAATGTTAGCCTATGAAGGAAATTCAAGTTACCGGTAAGTACGGTTAAAATTACTTTTCAGGACCAGTACTGGGCTGAAAGATGCAGCACTGAGGTCTCTCCTGATAACAGGTGAATAAATCGGAATTCGTATTTCGGCTGATTTTAGAGGAATATTTTAAAGTTCCAAAACTCCACACTTAGAAACTTTTTCAGCAAAAAGCAGGCAATGATATCCTATGGAAGGAAATTCAACTTACTGGTACGTACGGTTAAAATTACTTTTGAGGATCAGTACTGGGCTGAAAGATGCAGCACTGAGGTCTCTCCTGATAACAGGTGAGTAAATCGGAATTCGTATTTCGGCTGATTTTAGAGGAATATTTTAAAGTTCCAAAACTCCACACTTAGAAGAATTTCCAAGTGAAACCAGTCAATGTTAGCCTATGGAAGGAAATTCAAGTTACTGGTAAGTACGGTTAAAATTACTTTTCAGGACCAGTACTGGGCTGAAAGATGCAGCACTGAGGTCTCTCCTGATAACAGGTGAGTAAATCGAAATTCGTATTTCGGTTGATTTTAGAGGAATATTTTAAAGTTCCAAAACTCCACACTTAGAAGAATTTCCAAGTGAAACCAGTCAATGTTAGCCTATGAAGGAAATTCAAGTTACCGGTAAGTACGGTTAAAATTACTTTTGAGGATCAGTACTGGGCTGAAAGATGCAGCACTGAGGTCTCTCCTGATAACAGGTGAGTAAATCGGAATTCGTATTTCGGCTGATTTTAGAGGAATATTTGCACAATGGTGAAGGGAGGGGCGGGGCCTGAGGTGACATCTGTGCAAACGCGCCCCGTGGCGCGTTTTAAGTTGGGGGATTAAGTCCCCTTGAATCATGAGGGTCCCTACGGGCCAACTAGCCCACCAGGAACCTCCAGTATGCGCCAGGGGCTGCGTTGCAGAGACATGTACAGAGGCCACACCCCTTTTACACCTCTCTGCAACGCAGCTCTGTGGCGCTTTCTGGACGTACCTGTTGGGCTAGTTGGCCCCCAGGGACCCTCAGGATTGAAGAGGATTTAATTCCCCATCTTAAAACGTGCCACGGGGCCTGTTTGCACACATGTCACCTGAAGCCCCGCCCCTCCCTTCACCACTGTGCAAACACGCCCCGTGGCGCGTTTTAAGTCGGGGGATTAACTCCCCTTGAATCCTGAGGGTCCCTGGAGTCCAACTAGCCCACCATGTTCCTCCAAAAGCGCCACAGAGCTGCGTTGCAGAGAGGTGTAAAAGGGGCGTGGCCTCTGTACACCTCTCTGCAAGGCAGCTCCCTGGCGCATACTGGAGGTTCCTGGTGGGCTAGTTGGCCCCCAGGGACCCCCAGTATTCAAGGGGAATTCGCCTCTCTGCAAACGCGCCAGGGGGCGCGTTTGCAGAGTGGTGAAGGAAGGGGCGGGGCCTGTGGGCCCGATCGTTTTTTTTGTTTCCTGAAGGGGGCCGTGTGGCCCCCTTCCTTTTTCCTATTTTTAGGCCCTGGGGACCCCATCCCCCAGGGCCTTACCCCTTTTTTAAATTAAAATAAAAATAAAAAAACAGGAAGGGTGCCGCGTGGCCCCCTTCCCTGGGCCTGTATTGGCCCCGGGGACCCCATCCCCCGGGGCATGGCCTCTTTTGTTTTTATTTGGAGGGGGCTGCGTGGCCCCCTCCTCAGGCCATTTAAGGCCCCGGGGACCCCATCCCCCGGGGCCGGCCTTGCACTTTTTTTTTTTTTTAAACTGTTTGTTACTTTGGGGAGGGGGCTGCGTGGCCCCCTCCGTGGCCACTTATGGCCCCGGGGACCCCATACCCCGGGGCCTGGCCTCTCGTTGGGGACTGTGGGGGTCCCCAATCCCCCACAGTCCCGCCGGCTCCCCGTGTCCTACGGGAGCCGGCATTGCTTACACATGGGGAGCTGCTAAGATGCAGCTCCCCATGTGGAAAGCTATCGGCTTTGGATATTGGAAGAGAGAGCAGGTTTCCCTGCCTCTCTTCCAATATCCAAAGCAAGTTTGCAATGACAGGACGGGAGCCGCGAGGCTCCCGTCCTGTCATTGCAAACAGCAGTGTCCCGGGGTAGGCACCCCAGGACACTGCAGGAGCCGGCCCTGGGGGTGGCGGTCCCCAGGGCCACCACAGGCTCCAGGAGGGGGCCGCGCGGCCCCCTCCCTACATCGAGAAAGCCCCGGGGAGGTGGTGGTCCCCGGGGCTTGGGGGTCCAAACGGACCCCCATTTTCATTTTTCTTAGTGCCCCGGGGAGGTGGTGGTCCCCGGGCGTGTGGGGAGCTGGAGCCCCCCACACAGGTTTTTCAAATATAAAAAAGAAGCCCCGGGGAGGTGGTGGTCCTCGGGGCTGCGGGAGGGCTCAGAGCCCTCCCGCACCATTATCCATAAAGCCCCGGGGGTGGTGGTCCCCGGGGCTTGGGGGCCCTTAGAGGCACCCCACACATAAAATGAACCCCCCAGCATGCCCCCGGGACTTGGCCCACCCGGGGCCAATTAACATCGAAGCGCGGGAGACCGCGCTCGATTTTTTTTTTCGGCAGGGTTCGCGCTCCCTGAACGCATCCTGCCGATTTAAAAAAAAAAAAAAATTTTTGCCCAGGGGGTCCTTGAGGGACCCCTGAGCAGACCTAGGGGTCAGGGTGTTTCTACCCTGCCCCCTTTGTGCGCTTTGCGCACTTGTTTCTTTCCCTCGGTTCTACCGAGGGACAAAATGGCTGCCAACACTTCCTGATTTGGAGTGTTGACAGCCAATTAACATAAAGCTCGTGCTCGGGAGGATCCGCGGCCCTAGATATACCTATCTTTTTTTCTTTTGATTTTCTCAGCAACTACTGAACGGATTTACACCATTTAACAAAAAGGGTTCTTTCTGAACCAAGAACTACCTCTTTGCCAAATTTGGTGTAATTCCGTTCAGCAGTTCGGGCTGTAGCCGTGTCTAAAGTTTCCTATGGAAAATTGCATGGGGAAAATGCGTTTTGGGACCCCCCTTTTTTCTCGGCCCCCGCTTGACGAATCCCCCCGAGACTTTCAGGGTAGGAGCGGACCGGAGCGGGCCACAAAGTTTGAAAATTTTGCGAAGATACGTCAACCGGCAAGAGAGTTATTTCAAATAGAATGTCGCGGATTTCCTATGGATAATAGGTTGTAACTATAACTATCTACTGGCGACCGCCAGTAGATAATATATATACTGAAAAAACCAAAGGTTACAGAGACGTCAAAGTTAGGCTCAGTTTTCGCTCATACAAAACCAGTGAAATTCAGCAGTTATAGTTAGCTGAGCTAACTATAACTCGCACACCTTCAATGCACTACTTATGACCGCACATATTACATCACTCATGACATGGTCAGTGACATCATTGATGACATCACTGACAACATCTCAAATGATCACTGACGACATCATCCAGTGACTGTGAGTGATTTTTAAAAAGTTTATGATTGTTAAATATATATACCAAGGTGTATCAGTGAATCAGTGGGTGTATGAGTGCCTGTATGGATGATTGAGTGAGTGCATTTCTGACTGTATAAGTGAGTGATTAGGTGTCTCAGTGAATGTATGGGTGCGTGACTGGTGGGGTGAATGTCTATCAGTTTATCAGTTGGTGTCTACGTGGCTGTATGGGTGTGTTAGTGGGTACGTGAGTGGCTATATGGGTGAGTTATTGGTTGTCTGAGTACTTTTATGGGTGTCTGAGTGTCTGTGTGGGTGGGTGAGGGAGTGTGTGACTGCCTGTATGGATGAGTGAGTGGGTGTGGGTTAGTGAGTGCATGTGTGAGGGGCTGTATGGGTGAGTGTGTGTGTGTATGGCAGTGTGGGGGAATGAGTGGATGTGTCAGTGGTATATGGGTGAGTAACTGGGTATGTGAGAGTGGCTGTATAGGTGAGTGATGGAGTATATGAGTGACTGTATGGGTGAGTGAGTACGTGTTAGTATCTGTATGAGTAAGTGAATGGGTGTGTGTGTGAGTTTATGAGTGGATATGTCAGTGACTGTATTAATGAATGAGTGGGAGTATGAGTGGCTGTATGGGAGAGTGAGTGGATGTGTGTGTAGATCTATGAATCAATGAGTGAGTGTGTAAGTACTGGTATGGGTCTGTGAATGGGTTTATGAATAGTTGTGTGGAAGTGGGAGTGGATGTATGAAAGGTTATATGGAGTGTGTGTGGGTGCGTCAGTGATTCTGTGGATGATGTCATCAGTGATGTCACTGACCATGTCATGAATGATGTGTTATGTGAGGTCATAAGCAGTGCATTGCGGTTGGCACGAGCAGAATTTAATTGGTTTTTGTACGAGTAAAACATGACCTAACAATAGCGTCCCAGTAACCTTTGTTTTTTTCTGTGAATTTCTAAGGTTTTTTTAATTCCATTTGCTAACTATAACGTCTCTGTAACTTTTGTTTTCTTTAGTGAATGTCTAAGGTTTTTAATATGCTAATAACTAACTATAATGTCCCTGTAACCTATGTTTTTTTTCCAGTGAATTCTTATGGTTTTTTTAAAGTCTAGTCGCGTTTGCAGAGTGGTGGATAAAGAGGCCGGGACCTCCAACCAGCTCTCAGGAATTCCGCTTTGTAGGACTTACTGGAGGTACCAGGAGAGCTTCTTGGCTCCCAAGGTGCCTCAGCATCCAAGAGAACGTCATGCTCCAACCAGTAGTGCGCCAGGAGGCGCGTTTGCAAAGTGGTGAAGAAAGGGGGCGTGGCCTCTGAAGACCTCTTAGCAATCCCACTGTGTGGGACTTACTGGAGGTAAGGTGCTGCGGCCAGGGCAGCTGACTTCGGAGCACAGGGTTCACGGTTCGATCCCCGGCGGCAGCTCAGCACCGTGTGACTCTGGGCAATAGCTCACTTAATTTCCACTACGGCCCCCAGCGCCTTGAGACCCGTAAGGGTGAGTAGCTGCGCTATATAAAAACGGACTTACTTACATTTTTTAACAGGAGGGGTTGTTCGTCCCCAAGGACCCTCAGCAACCAAGGGGACTTCATCCCCCAACTAGTAGTGTTCCAGGAGGTGCATTTGCAGAGTGGTGGAGAAAGGGGGTGTGGCCACTGACAACTTCTCAGCAGTCCCGCTGTGTGGGACATACTGGCGGTAACAGGAGGGGTAGTTGGCCCACAAGGACCCTCAGGAGTAAAATGGAGTTCATTCCCCAACCAGTAGTGCACCAGGAGGCGCGTTTGCAGAGTGGTGGAGATAGGGGGCATGGCCTCCAGCGACTTGTCGGTCTTTTTTAAAAATTATTTTTATTTATTCGAGGAGGGGGGGCTGCATGGCCCTTTTCCCTGGGCCAAATTTGACCCGGGGGACCCCATCTCCCGGGGCCAGGCCTATTTTGAATGGGGAGAGGGGCTGCGCGGCCCCCCATTCTGGGTCAATTTCGTCCCTGGGAACCCAATCCCCTGGGGCCCGGCCTTTAAAAAAAGATATACTTAATAACTTAAAGGTAGGGGGCCACTCGACCCCTCCTTCCAAGGGCCGGTTTCGGCCCGGGGGACCGCATACCACAGGACCTGGCCTTTTAAAAAAAAAGATTTAAATAAAGTTAAAGGGAGTGGGGCTGCTTGGCCGATTTCGGCCCGGGGACCCCATCCCCCATGGACCAACCTCAATTGTGGGTGCCCTGGTCCCACCCAGGGCACCCACTCTGTTGGGGACCCTGGGGGGAGCCTCAAGGCCTCCGCGGTACCTGCCAGCTCACCACCTCCTGCGGGAGCTGCCATTGCTTTGACAGAGAGGGAGCTGCTAAACATGCATCTCCCTCTCTGTCAAAGCAATTGTGCTCTGCTTCTAGCAAGCGACAGCATTTTTTGTGCTCTCGCTTGCTAGAAGTGGAGCACAGTTTGCTATGGCTTAGCGGGAGTGGTAAAGTTCCCACCAAACCATAGCAAACAGCTATGTCCTGTGGGTGGGCACCACGGGACATATCAGGAGCCGGCCCTGAGGGGTGGCAGTCCCCAGGGCCATATTTGGCTCCCGGAGGGGTGCTGTGGGGCCCCCCTCCAATCTTTACTTTAGCCCTGGGGAGGTGGTGGTCCCTGGATTGGAAGTTTGCAACGGACCCCCTCCATTATATTTTTAAGCCCCAGGGAGGTGGCGGTCCCCAGGGATGCAGAGGGCCATGCGGGCGCCCCAAATTTTGATAAGTTAATTGCCCCGGGGAGGTGGCAGTCCCTGGGGCTGTGGGTGAGCCGCGCAGTCCCCCATGCACTTCTATAATTCATTGCCTTGGGGAGGTGGCGGTCCCCAGTGCTGTGTGGGGAACCGTGTGGTCCCCCTGCATTTTCATAATTCATAATTCAAAGTCTCAGAGAGGTGGCAGTCCCTGGGGCTGTGGGGAAGCCACGCAGGGCCCCCGCATTTCTATAAGTTCATTGCCCTGGGGAGGTGGCAGTCCCCTGGGCTGCGGGGGCCATGCGGGCCCCCGCGATCTATAACTCATTACCCCGGGGAGGTGATGGTCTGGGTATTCCTACCCTGCCCATTTTTCTTTATTTTCACTTTTTTGGGGGAGAATCGATGAAGCCAGGACCCAGAATTTCCTTGATGTACATTGAGGTAGCTGTGCACGAACATATCTTTAGGAGACCTACTGTTCCTGTATGTTATTTGCGGGCGCAGACTCACAAGATGTCTGATCACCTGATCAGATTTAATCAAATCCCAGTGTTCATTGACCATCCGTCTCACTGAGTCTGACTCACAGTTAAAGGTAGTGATTAATCTGACGGTGTTCTCCCCCTGTTTCCTGGGCTTGGGCTGCAGATTCTCTCTTTCCCTCCCTGCTACCTTTGTGCTGGCACTTTTAATGACTTTTGTTGGGTAGCCTCTTGATCTAAATCTAGTCACCATCTTACCTTGTTCCTCCCTAATTTGGTCAACAGCAAGAATGAAATCAAATTGACTTTTACATATTATGTGATTTATTTGGTGTCCTCTCTTTTTTTTGTACTCTCTGGTCTCTCTCCTCTCAGCTTCACTCTTTCCATTCATTATCATATTTTTCTCATCGATAGAAAGCAGTGATATAGGGGTTTTCTCTATGATTTAGAGATGATTAGTGGCACAGCAGCTGCCAGTTACATCCAAGACCCACAGTTTTGTGCATTTTTTCTTGATATCTTTTCATTAAGAAACTGCCCGTACTGATTTATGCATATTTATTAGAGTCCTGGGCTCAGGAGTTAAAAATCAAACAAATATATGTTTTGGTGGATAGTGGAGAGCATGAAAAAATGCCGAACAATATAAAACGGGTGTTGTACTTATTATTTTTTTCACTTAAGTTACCGTTGTGGGGTAATGAGCTTTAAAACAATGTTTATTTAGAGAAAAAGATGATTATTACCTTTGAATCAATGAATTTGACAAAGTAGGATGGGTTGAGGAATGTTAACCCACATTGGACTCTGTTTGTTTTCTTGTGGACACACAGTCACTTGATAATTATCTTATTTTTTTATATGCCTAAAAGATTTTCTCAATTAGAGATTTTTCCAATAATTGAATTATGACATCCTTGAAAGTCAGAAAATTAATTTGAAATTATGTATATGACATCCTGGCTCCATCTGTAATAATGATGAAATTACACTATGTGCTGTATTTTGAAACTTCTAACAATTGTAGCTCGAATGTCAGAAAAGGTATTACCCCAGACTTTTTACTATGTCTCTTGAGGAAATGGTTTGTCACTGTTTTTTAAAGGAATTTGGCACAATTCACTAATGCGGCTTTGACAAAAAATATGTGGGTTTAGCGAGAGCGGGAGCTTCCTACCGAGGGTGGACCGACAGCAGGTACGTGAGAATTGTTATACGCAGGAGAGGAGGTGTGCACAATACAGGGAAACTCTACTGACATTGATCATTTTAGAGTATTCTCGTATTGGGACAGATTAAACAATATACAACCACCAAGCATGTCCGCCGACACGCTCAAAAGTAGAGAATCAGCGGCAGAGGAAATGTTCTCTGAGGACCCTGTAATTATACAGAGTGCAACCAGGGATGCAGATGGGGAAAACAATGCAAGAATTAAGGGACTAAAGGAGAATTATCGGACGCTTGAAAAGCTGAAGCGGCAAGAACAATCGAAATGGTGGGAGGCTCGATCGTTACAGAGGTACCTGGATGTGGGGAGAATTCCCAGGGGCCTCCGTATTATGATCGCCCCCAGTTATGAAACAATGAATCCACTGATGATGGCTGAGTGGGCGCAATGCAATCTCGAATCCTCCCGCAGACTAGTAGTGATACTAGTTAAGTATGCGGAGATTGACAGAACGGATCTTCAAACTAAGATTGAATCATTGGAGCACGAGATTCAACAACAAGGGGATCCTCAAAGTAGACAGAAATTACATGAGGATATGACAAGTAGACTCAATAAAGAAGAAGATAAAATTAAAACGAGAAAAACTTACAAATTCAGGCGTGATAGAGATGACTACGCCAATGGACAAGTGTTTACTTTCGCACGGAGATATGATTCACTGAGAACAGTAACAGCTAATCAACGACTACAGGGTGCAAAGACCAAGGAAAGAGATCAACACCAAATGGAATCTGTGTCAATGTCAGATTTAAGCTCTGCACCCGATAGTGAATCAGAAACCGAAACATCAAGGAGGAGACAGGAACAGAGTGCTATAAGACTAACGTTGGGGGAAGAGCTGGACATTTTAAAAAGAAGTCGACAAGAAACACTACGACCACGAAACAAGGGACCTGTGGCAGCAGGGACACCAAGAGGAGAAGGGGGAGAAGACAAGCCCAGAGAAAAAGGAGAGAACAAGAAGAGGGGGCGAGGTCGAGGGAATCGCAGATAGAGGATGTACATCCAGATAATATCACTATAGCAGATTCCAATACCACTTCTCACAATACTATTATAGATCTGGCCAATATTAATTTGACTAAAGCAGAGCAGCAATTATTGTCATTAGGTTTATCCTTTTGCCCGGAATCTAACTTTGACTATACACAAACCAGGGCAGATATATATAAATTTATTAGAAAATTAAAGCTTACTAAATTCCATCTACTTAAAACAGCTAAGGATAAGTCAGACCGTAGTGAGACATTGAGTATTGAGCCAGAACCCTTAGGCCTTTTAGTCTCGGATTTAAGCTTGTTACAGGATATGCAGGAACTGCAATTGGGACATAGTAATTCTGCTCTTGGTTCTGATACTGGAGCCTCGCAATATGTCAATGGCCATGAATATGATAATTTGCCAGCAACAACTGCCAAACCCAGCACCCCCTTCAAAGTCAAGTCAAAATTTGTACCCATTATGCCTCGAGATTCTTTGGATATTTTTAGTGATCAATTGGTGGCCCAGATCAAAAGGTTGAATCATTCAATGAATAGATCCAAAACCAAATCAACTCACCAAGAAAGAAGTTACCAATCACTGATAAATAAATTGAGTAAGGACAACAAAGTGGTCATAAGAAACGCAGACAAGGGAGGAAATATAGTACTTTGGCCCTTGGAGCAATACCTGGAAGAAGCTCACAAACAGCTAAATGATCCAGAATGTTACCGGAAAAGTTCAATGTTCAAATATAGACAAACTCAGGAACAATTTTTCTCTCAACTACTTGCATGGAAAAGTTTGGGTCTAATCAATTGGGACGAATACAAATTTTTAAAGAAAGAGTATCCAACTACACCGGTTTTATATTTTGTCCCAAAAATACACAAAAATATAGATAGACCGCCAGGCAGACCCATCATAGCCGCATGCAATGGGCCATTAGAAAATATGTCCCGGTACATAGACTATTTCTTACAGGAGCATGTTGTGCATTTAAAATCGTATGTGCAAGACACCAGTGATTTCTTGAGAAAAGTCAAAGATATAAACTGGAATGTGAACTATTTACTTATAGCACTAGATGTTTCGTCCCTTTACACGTGTATTAGAAACAGGGATGGAGTCAGGGCTGTGGAATTTTTCCTCTCCAACAGACCCATACGATATGCACAACACAACAAAATGCTTTTAAATATGTTGCTGTTCTGTTTGGAAAACAATCTTTTTACCTTTAATAATCAAATGTACCAACAAACACAAGGAGTTGCCATGGGGGCCAGCTTCTCCCCCAGTTATGCCTGTTTGTTTATGGGATGGTGGGAGGAGTTGGTCCTAATGAGAAAATATGAACAAACATTCCTAACTCAGATCATAAGCTGGTTAAGATTTATAGATGATTTGTTTATTATATGGAATGGAACTCAACAAAGTGCTATGGACTTTATAGATCAGTTGAATTTGAATGATGTCAACCTTAAATTTACATATTCCATCAGTAAAACAGAAATTACATTTTTAGATGTGCAAATCAAAATAGTGAACAACTGCCTCACGACCACTTTATTTAGGAAACCTACGGCAGGCAACACGTTATTACATGCATCTAGTGCACATCCTATTCACCTTATTAACAGCATCCCATATGGTGAAATGCTACGGATAAGACGCATATGTAGCAATGAGGATGATGCAGACATTATACAAGCACAATGTCGCAACCGCTTCTTAGCAAGGGGATATAAGACCAAGGTAATTGAAGCGGCTATAACAAAATCAAAGCAAAAGGCGAGGTCAGACCTGCTAAAGTATAACAATAAGTCTGAAGACAAAAGTAAAACTATGGAACCGATCAGACTTATATTAGGTTTCTCAAAACAGGAAAAACAACTTCGAAATATCATTAGACGGAATTGGCCCATTGTGCGTGATGATCCGATCATAGGCAAATTATTACCTATTAATCCTTCCATTACTTTTAGAAAAAGTAACAGTATGGGAAATGCATTGGTAAGAAGCAGCCCAGAAGATCAGGGAAGAACCACATGGTTATCAGCAAGGAAAGGATTTTTTAGATGCACTACATGTAAAGCATGCCAACAGGGTGTCAATACCAGTACTTATCGCACTGCATTCGATGATAAAATACGCAACATTACCCAACACCTTACATGTAAGACTGAATTTTCAGTATACGTGTTGGAATGTAGTTGCAAATTAAAATATATAGGTAGCACTAAGCTGGCAGTGCATAAAAGAATTTTGCAGCACATGAGGGCCATCACAAATAATGATGCTAGTTACCCGGTCGCTAGACATTTTAAGGAGTTTCACGATAGTGACCTCAAACATCTTAAATACTATGCTATAGAGTCGGTTCCGCCCCATAAGAGAGGTGGTGATCGGGAAGGCAAATTAAGACGCCTAGAAACAAGATACATTTTAGAATTCGACTCCAAGCACCCAGGAGGTCTGAATAATACAGAAGATTTGCACACCTATTTATGAATGCGAGACCCTATTAATAATCACACAAATATTACACAAAATTTATAATGTCGCATACAAACTATTAATGTGATTTTAGGAGGTTTTATTATCATCATCATCATTTTTTATGGGTATTTATATGATTTTATTATTGTATGGATTCCTATGATATTTAGATGTAACTCTCCCATTGTGTTTTAGGATGATAGCACTTGCACTATATAAATTCTGATGAGTCAACAATATGTAAAAGATATGTGCCACAATTAGACATCTATAGGTTTGGCGATTTTATATAGGTTCTGGTTAGAGGTAATATCTCTCATCTATTGCATTTATGAGATCTGATTTTGCACATATTTATATTTATTAATATAATATTTATCTACAGTATTTTATGAATATATTTATTGTGAGAATATATATGAATTTTATTAATTCTTTGAAATTTTTGAAAAATATTTTCTTTGTATATCGTATTTTATGTATTTTAACAGTAGGAGGTTGAATCAGTATCGTAATTTAAATATAGATGTTTAAAAATCTCACATACCCCATAAAATCAGGTTTTTACAGCTGCTTGATCCCACCTACTGATATTGATTGCATTGATTTCCCCTGGCCCTATTGAATCTGCATCCGTAAGCATATGTCATTAAGACAATACCCATAGCCCATTATTATATGGGAATATACGGATGTGCTTACAGATTTAATTGATTAGATCAATTTATGTATTTATACATTTATAATGAATATTATATTGTCGTCCCAGAAAATATCATAACGGTTGTACGGCAATATATGGTATACAGCACATCCTTTCTTTCTTATATATTTTTATCTTATTTATGCACTTCATCCATAGGGCTTCACTACACTTATCTACTACACATATGCACTTTAGAAACTTTTTGCGGACATTAGATAGATAGACTCCGCCTGTTTGGCAGCAAAGCATTCAAGCATATATTAGGCGGACCAATTTGCCTTTGTAGAGTTGAGGCAACTTTACATAATTCAGCATTTCAGGGATCTGTATGCAGAAAATGTTAAACAGGGAGATTTATTGTAAATATATACACACAAGAATTTTAAAATATATACAGATTATTTTAAATATATACACACAAGAATTTTACTTATTTATAATGTATAATTCCAGAGTATAAAATGTATATAGTATGTTGTCTATGTCCTTTTATGCAAATTGAGCACTAGCACTTTAAATTAGTTACTCACAGTTTGAGCCGTGTCATGTGATCAAGGCCGAGGTACGGCCGAAACGCGTCATGGCGGACTAGCTTGGTGGCAATAAAGAATATCTTGCACTGATTTGGGACTACGCTCGTTTTTTCTTCGAGGATACTTCAAGCGAGAATCTGCAATATATACATATATATACATATATATATATATATAATCCCAAAAACTTTTGTCGATCCACAAAAAGCCAGCTCGAGCCCAAATGCATAAAGCATGAAATTATTTATTTAAACATGTAACAAGCAAAACGCTTGTTTTGATTGTTACATGTTTAAATAAATAATTTCATGCTTTATGGATTTGGGCTCGAGCTGGCTTTTTGTGGATCGACAAAAGTTTTTTGGATTGCATTAGAGGTTCGCGACCTCACTCGAGCCCGCCGCCGCAAAGCGGCAGAGAGACCCACGACTTCAGTGGTTGGATATATATATATATATATATATATATATATATATATATATATATATATATATATATAACACTTAGGGGCTGATTACGATGCTGCCTGTAAAGGCTCCGACCGTCCTGGCCGCATCGTAATGGGCTGCTCGGTTCGGTTTGCTTTCCGACCACTGCATTATGATGCTGGCGGTCGGAAAGCAAACCGGCCGGTCATTCCGGCTGGCTTACAATGGGCTCATGGAGCCCGTCAGCCAGTCGGAGCCGGCTCGTAATCCCAAAGGGTGGGCGTTTCCGCCCTTTGAATTACGATTCACAGTTTCCGACATGGTTTCCATGCCGGCCTGTCCGACATGGAAACCATGTCGGAAAGCATGTTTGGTGGCCCCCAGCTGGGCCCCCTTGTGCGTGCGGCATCTGGTTGGGGACCGAGGGGGCACCTATGGTGCCCCCCTGTTGATCCCTGTACCTTGTGGTAGGCACCTTGAGGTGCCTGCCATGGGGTGCAGGGATGACCAACAACTCCCATTTCTCAATGGGAGCTCGTGGTACTGACGTTTTACAGCCGTAACACGAGCTCCTATTAAGAAATGGGAGTATGCGAGCGAACAGTGTTCGGTCGCATTGTAATTGGCCGGTCGGGACCGCCGACCGGAGGTCAGTCCGTCCCAGGACCGAGACAGTGTTGGGCGGACGCAAGTCTGCCCGACATGGTAATCAGGCCCAAAATACTTACCTTTAAAAAACCTACCTTAAAAACGCATATGCCTTTCCCACACATGCCTTTACAATGAAATTCGTTATAAATACATGCATGGTAAAGGCATATTTGTTGTAAAAATGTGTGGTAATGGTTATGTGTGGTAATGGCACTCGCATTGTAACGGCCGCATTGTAATGGCAACGCGTGGTAAAGGACGTATTGGAATGGATGTGTCCCCATTAAAACACTTTACCCTAAGAAGATACAAATAGGATTGTGAGCATACAATGGTGTATTTGCTCCATGCATTACTTATGATGCACCGCAATGTTTACAAAAACTGACACTGTTGAAGACTGCATGAGGCATGTTATGCCACTTCCAAGAGATGACTACTCAGGGATCTTTAAAATAGCATAATATTTGAAAAATATAATTTGATCCCGAGATGAAGCTCATATTGTCTGTAAAAAGCAATTTGACTCGTATGCAGTTGCTTATGTTGAATAGGAAATTGGTTGTTATGTGTTTGTCACTCTTTAGTAACGATGAAGAATGATGCACATCTCCAGCTGGCAAGGCCTATTTGAAAGTCTATTTTATTCAACACTAATACCTCCTTTTTATTGAAATACCTCTATAGTGCAAATCTAAAAGAAGAAGTAAACATTAAAGATGACCTGCCAGACCTTGTAAAACAATCCAATATTTTCATGTAAAATCTTTTCTCTATTCAAAACCATTTTTTTAAAACAAGTATCAATTCTGTGAACAATGAACACGTGAACAGTCAATATTGTGAGAGTACATCGAGGGCCTGGGCTGTGCATGGAGATTCATGGGAAACAAAGGACGCGTGAGAAAAACATCACCAGGGATCTGTTGAAAAAAATGCAACGACTAATGGAAGAATTTAGAAAAGAAAGAGTTGAACAGGTTTTCTGTCTTTTCCGAATCTCTTGCTGCTTTTGAACTTATTTGTAAATTGGACAGTTATTTCTGTGCTGCTCCGGTGCAAGTGAATGTGAAGAGTTGGATAGAAGCCAGACACTAAAGACGTGTCAAGAATGGCTAAATAGTAGAAAGCTCTGATTATTCTTTTAAAACCTCCCACTTTTCTCTTATAAAATTATTATTATTATTATTATATGATCTTATAAAGCGCACAGCTACCCAAAAAGGGTTTCCCGGAGCTAAGCAAAGGAAAAAAGAAATCAAGAGTAACAGCTTAAAACAGCCAGTGGCCGTATTATGTATTGGCATTGTTTGCGCCCAGCGCACCTTTGAAAATGTGCGCCCGGCGCAAACAATGCCAATGCGCCCCATTATGGTGTATGCTCTGCCTCCAGGGCAGCCTCGAACTTGCGCTGCCCTGGGGGCAGCGGATTCATGTGAAAACACGGAGCAGCTGCCTGCACTTTCAAAGGGGATTAGAGATCCCCTTGCAGGCGGGTGCAGTCAGTGACCCGCCTGCAAGGGGATGTCTGGGGGGGTCCATGGGACCCCCCTTACCCCCCTGCAGAGGGCTGCTGTCAGGAGGCGCACTGACTGTGCGCCACCTTTTAAATGGCACACTGTCAGTGCCCTCCTGCGGGCTTCTTTGACTCTGCGCTCCTGTCTGTAATATGGCGCAGGCGTAGAGTCAAAGGAATTCCCTCATTTGCATAAGGCACGCCCCCATGCAAATGAGGGAACACCCTCTGTTGATAGCGCTGGTGCTTTAAGTGCGCTAGCGCTATCGGTATTATAGAAGGGGACGCAAAAGCGCCTGCGCCCCCTTCTATAATACCAAAGTGCCCCGGGGCGAGCACAGCGGGCGCAAATGCCCGTTGCGCCGCTGCGGCAAGTTATGTAATACGGCCCCAGGTCTTCAGACCTTTACGAAAAGCGAGAAGACAAGTGTAATTTCTCAAGGACTCTGGAAGGAAGTTCCACAGTTTCGAACCCAAGACTGAAAGAGCGCCCTCCCATACCGGCCAAGCGAAACCTCGGTATAGTGCAGAAGACCTGGTTCAAAGACTGTGAGCCAATGAAGCTCATGGAGAAGATGTGAAACTGCAGCACGCTTCGGGAGCAGAAACAGCAGTCTAGCTGCTGAGTTCTGGACTATCTGTAGACAGCGAATGGACGCCTGATCTATTCCCAAGCACAAGATGTTACCATAGTCCAGTCTAGACAATACTAGAGCTTGGATGCCTATCCTTTAAAATGTTGGCATGTATTGTAACCACACTGAAAATCTGCAGATGTAATACATATGCAAACTCAAATCTTGGTAGCTATGAAACCCTAATCGTAGTGTTTGAAGAATATGCATATTAATAGGGAGGACTAAATTGCGCCCCAAGATGTCCACCCCTCGCACCCTCCCTGCATAAAATACACATTATGTCCTTACCTGCATGAACCACGCTGAAACTGGATCTCTTCAGTGCTTGCAGCTTACCCGCCCGTTGAAAGATGTACCGTATTAGCTAATGCACTTTGAAATATATGTATTTCTTGTTTAAAATCCCAACTTTCTAATTAACATACTATACAAATATATGTTGTTGAAGAGAATTTTGTTCGATATCGAACTATACTTCATTTAAATCCCAACTTATTTTAACAGATTTTCAGATATACATTGCATCCAAATAGTTGCTTTTGGCTTAAAGTTACCGGGGCTGATTTATTAGAGTAATTTTATACATGGAGCCAATGGTATCAGATATTACAAGCAGGTAAGCAGGCGTGAGGCTAACGCATTCTGAGGCGACCATCTTAGAGCCAGGCATTTGGCTCATCTGGCAGAACTAACTAGCGTTGCCAATCAGCAGAAATAATTTATGGATCACTAACCCAGCCTAGTGTAAAACATGCTCTGCAAGGGACACTTTTACCTGGAACAGTGTGTAAACGTGGAGGTGAAAAAACACTAATAATTAGTGCTCTGCAAGGGACACTTTTACCTGGAACAGTGTGTAAACGTGGAGGTGAAAAAACACTAATAATTAAATTTGAGTGTATTGTCGTGTGTGCAAATGAGCAGCGGTGTGAATGACAGCTGCAATGGCTGGAGGTTCAAATACTCATTTGTAACCCTCTACATACTCTTAATGTTTGTGATCTGCTGGGTCTATGGTCGCCATCTCCCTGCAATGTGTCAGGAAACCGTGTGTGCAAAGATGGAGTTCTGAGTGCTGCCCACCTCTCCATCTGACATTGCCACTCATGGTGTAAAACCTGAGGCTGCCAAGGGTATCTAAGGCATGTGACATGAGACAACTCCTGCCAGCCCTGACTAGTCACCAGTACCATCTGTGGTGAGACATGTAGTGGCTCCTTTACCACTGAAAGTACAGCTTGGAAAGTCCCTCCAGGTGTTGGTGAATAAGCCAGAACCGGCTCAAAGATCCACATGTGACCTGTGCCAGTCTGGCAGTTCCTTCAGATTTGGGGAGTCTGCTCACTGCAGCCCTGGTACAGGCTTCTGGGAGCTGGGGGCAGCACAGCTCCCAGCTTTCGTTCGACCCCTCCAGTCCACAGTACCTTGGAAGCCCTAGCCTCTGAGCCCATGTATATACAGCATTACATTATGAACTATGAGTCCCAGAATGCAATGCGCTGTTGATGAAAAAGCCAGAGTTTGACAGCTGCCCCTTTGGGCACCCACTGCCGGCCTGCGGGTACCTCAGCATGCCTTCCACGCTGTCCAGTGCAGTTTAGCGCTCCCCTGGGCACCCTGAAGCCCAACAGGCTACTGGGTGGCAGAGGCGGACCCCCGTGATGGGAGTGTCCCTCACATGCATCGCCCATGGCCTATCTAACATATGGAAAGAGAGCTGTATGAGGATTGGCTTTGGAAACTGTTGTCAGGTGTTCCACGATGGCAGGCTCCGCTGAGTCATCCGTTGTTTCGGATTGGCTGCGGGGATCTTGCCGGATACTAATTGCCTGTGAAATTAAGCAGCTTGAATTAAGATCTCTGATTGGCTTAGGGCCCTTTTATTATTGTCTTTAAGGCAATCAAAATCTTTGAATTAGAATGCCTCTTAGCCTCAGCGTCAATAGGTCATATGATTGGCTGGCCAGGGTGACCCTTTGCATCTGCACAATTGTCAACAGGCACGATTTATGTGGGTGATGCCCGATTTTCTGTCTTCTGCCTGATATTGAATCTGTTTTAATGTTAGTCATTCTCTATATCCCCTGTTGGCATGTGTTCATAAATAACCAAACATGCTTCCCAAAGCGCATACACACTCCCTTAAAGCTAGAAAATAACGATTTTTAATGCTGAGCACATTTCCACCTCTTTTTAACGAGAGAGCGCCTGCACTTACTGCAGAGCAACCCCATCGCAGCAGCTCCGATCGGAGCACAACAGCTGGTCTTTTCCAGCTTGGGAGGAGGTGGGAGGGACGAATGCTGCAATAAAATGGAAGCAGCTATGGGCCTGAAGCACCCACAGTGTAACATGAGCAGGAAAGAAATAATAAAGTAGTCCTCCAAACCAAGAGATAAAGAACCAAAGCGTAAAAATACAGTACTTGGTCACTGCTCCATCGGAGGAAACGAAAGTGAAAAAGGAGGGACAAAGAGTAAGGATTAACCACTAGCAAGCAAGAATTTTTAAAGGACACTGAAACAAACAAATGAAAAACAGTGGGTGGGCTTTAAGCCCACAAAGAAGTATGCAAGAGGTCTTGAATGCTCGACCTAAAAACTTCATGTGTGTGAGCAGTGGGCAGGGCCTTGGAGGGGCGGGGCTTAGTGCGAGCACAGCCTGAGGCACTTCTACCCGCCCCCAAACCCTCAACACACAAAATAATAACTTCTAAGCCTGTTGGAAAGTCTTCACACCCTGTAATAGACGTCAACTGTGCAAGGCCTCAAAACATGTATTGGAAACTCACTCTGTGAAGAGGTTTCCAGCTCATCTATTGTGCCACTGAGCAATATGGCTCTTCGCTAGGAGGCTACATGAAGTAAGCCAACATACTGTGTTACACATTGCCACCATGTGAGTTGGCAGGTCTGCTAATGGTATCAATTTCATATTTCAGAAAAATTTATTGAACGCAATATTTACAAAAAAGAAGTTGATTATAATTTTTCTTCAAAATTAGAATATATTTTGTTACTTAAAAACGGCTTGGAAGATAAGCATTGCCACTGGGATTGCGTAGATGTCTCCGGGATACCTAAAGCATAACCTGCAAATTCACTTCAGGGAAAAGATGTTGTCTAGTGGCTTAGATGCAGGCTTTGGAATCGGGAAACCTGTGAACAGATCCTGGTTTTCAGAATTGGCCATACTGCGTGATATTTTGCAAACCACTTGTCTCTCAGTGCCTCTGCTCAGTGATCTGCATAAAAAGGGCCACACAGAAAGGCCAGGGCCAGTCTTAGATCAACAGCACTACAAGCAGCTGCCTTGCAGCACTACCACAAATAGCCACAAGAGGGCCCCAGATTGCAACAAAAAGGCCATTTTGCTGGGGGGTTTGACAGAGAAAGTTGGAAAGTGAGCGCCCAAATGGCAATCGTAATTTTTCCTGGTGCTCTGAAAAAGTTTTGCACTGGAGTTGGGAAAAGGGGAACCTTTTGCAGCATGCAATGTATAAGAAAATGAATAAAGGTACAAGGTAACCCTCAGCATTAGTGATTTTCCCAGCATTCCAGTAACAAGGGCAGATGTATGTGATACTTATATAGCATGAACCAAGACCAAAGGGAGTTGAGGGCTGCAATGGGTCTAAGGGAAGTGACTAGAGAGGAAGGATGGCTATAAGAGTGACACTGAGTTGTTTTTTCATCATGATGTAGAGTTCTTTAAAGAAGTGTATCTTAAATTGTAGTAGGGTTAGGGTAGTAATGGTGGCAGTGACAGCCAGCAGTGGCAGCCGGCGGCAAACAAAACAGGTAGGGCAATGGGCGAATATGCAACCCACTGACAGGCACTCATTAAAACCAGCAATAGCAGCCAGTGGCAAACTGAACAGGTGGGGCAATGGGCAAATATGTAACCCACTGACAGGCACTAATTAAAAGTAGCAGTGCCCTTAGGCTCAAAGCCAAAGCTCTCAATCGTGGTCTGTTCTCAACAATGTTTATAACAGGCAATGAATGAGAGCTCTAGAGTTGGGACAGAAGGCACTGCTTGTTTCTCGCAGTGCCTGTCAGTGAGTTAAATTAAATTAAAATAAAGATTTACTTCCCCACTGCTTCTCTTCCTCTCAGCAGTTAATGGCTCCTCTGGCACAGGCAGCAAACTCCCAGAGCCTCGTCCAACTCCCCTCTACCAATCCTGGCATTGCTCTCATGCGGTTCAGGCAGCATGAGAGAAGCACCAGAATTGGCTGAAGCGTGCTAGTTCGATGCCCCTTAAAGCACTGGGGGCCTGTGCATTCTCTCCATCCAGCTGTCTAAGACAGCTCGGGTTGGAGTGTTTAAAGTGCGCATATCAGGCTGGCTGTCGCAAGACTGCCAGCCAAAGTGAAATATGCACTTGAAACTGAAGTGCACACTATTCCTCCCTGCTGCTGCCCCGCCCTCAGATTTTGCTGCTGCTAGCACAAAAAATAAAATGGTAATAAATCTGTTTTATTACCATTTTATTTTGTGTGTTTTCTGCTCTACAGCGGAGGGTGATGCTTCTCCACTGTCAAGGAGGCACCGCCGCTGCTGAGAAGTCATTCCAGATCCAGGGTGCAAAGATGGAGAACACATATTGCATTGTTTTGCTTCATTTCTTCATCTCAATTCTGTTGGAGTCTTGTCTGTGGATATGCTGAGAGCCACTATAGATGGTGAATTTGTCAGCCAACTATACAGGGTGCTGGTCGTCATGGCATTATAGATAATGCACTTGGCTTTGAAGAAGCTGTGTGTCGGCAAGAGGAGCCAGTCGAGTTCCATTAGGGTGGGGGTGATTTGGCCATATTTCTTCAGGCCCTTGCTGAAACACGCCTGAGTCCATAGTCACAATGGGACCAGTGCCCTCATGGGTTGATCTAGCGGCATTTTTGTACTTGTGTAATGTCACTGATAGGGCAACTTTCCCCCCAAAAAGTTAATCCACCATAGCTCCTCCCTGGAACGTTTTGGGGTGATCTTTGAAGTGGAAGCTGAGAAAAAGGGAGTCCAAAAATGCAACTTCCTTTTGTAATTTCCATAGGGCTTTTTGAAAGGCGATACAGAGAAAACCAGTGAAGAGAATAACACCAAATGTAATTGATTTGTAGAGTAATTTGAACAGCAGTAGATTTGGTGATGTCTGCAGTTATGTCATCAATGATGGCATTTGAGATCCCATCACTGATGTCAACAATGATGTAATTGAACATGTCATGAGTGAGGTGATATTTAAGTTCATAAGTATATATATATTCACTGAAAAAACCATAGGTTTTAGGGACAGATATAGTTAGTTGGACATTTCACTCGTACAAAACCAGTGAAATTCCCCCGTTATAGTTAGTTCAGCTAACTATAACTCGCGCCCCCGCAATGCACTGCTGATGACGTCACATATTACATCACTCATGACATGGTCAGTGACATCACTGATGACATCACTGATGACATCTCAAATGACATCACTGATGACATCATCCAGTGACTGTGTGTTTCTGTAAAGTTTAAATATGTTTAATATATATAGGGAAAGGCGTATTGAAGAATGAGTTGGTGTATAAGTGTCTGAATGGATGATTTAGTAGGTGCGTGACTGACTCTATAAGTGAGTGATTAAACGTATCTTACTGAATGCATGGGTTAGTGACTAAACTGTGTAAATGTCTGTATCCGTCTGTCTGTTGCTGTGTAAGCGGCTGCATGGGTTTGTGAATAGCTACATGAGTGTCTATATGAGTTATTGATTGGTTGTCTGAGTATCTGTATGGGTGCCTGAGTGTTTGTGTGGGTGGGGTGTGTGTGACTCTGTGCATAGATGTGTGAGTGGGTGATTCACTGGGTGCATGGTTTCAAGAGTGCATCTGTGATGGACTGTATGGGTGGGTGAGTGTGTGTATGGGTGTGTTAGTGAGTGAATGTATATCTCAGTGGTACATGTGTGAGTAACTACATATGTGAAATCCAGTATATATGTGTGATGGAGTATATAAATGGCTATAAGTGAGAGTGTGTGATTGTGAGAGTGGCTGTATGGATGAGTGTGTACTTGTATCAGTGATTGTATAAGAGCGTAAGAATGTGCTAGTATTTGTATGAGTAAGTGAGCTGGTGTGTGTATAACTGTATAGGTGAGTAAATGGCAGTGTGATTAATTATTTGCATGACTGACTAGGTGTGTGAGTACCTCTATGGCTGAGTGGCGGTGTGTGAGTGTCTATGTAGGTGTATGAGTGCATATGATAGTCCTGTACTGAGTGACCGTAAGTATGAGTGACTGTACGGGTGAGTGAGTGGATGTGTGTGTAGACCTAAGAATCAGTGAGTGGGTATGTAGTTATTGGTGTTGGAGTGTCTATGGTTTTGAGAATGGCAGTCTGTAATTTAGAGTGGGTGTATCAAAGGTTATATTAGGGTGTGAGAAGATGCATCAAATTATCACATGGATGATGTCATCAGTGATGTCATCAGTGATGTCATTTGAGATGTCATCAGTGATGTCACTGACCATGTCATGAGTGATGTAATATGTGACGTCATCAGCAGTGCATTGCGGGGTCGCGAGTTATAGTTAGCTGAACTAACTATAACGGGGAATTTCACTGGTTTTGTACGAGTGAAATGTCCAACTAACTATAACTGTCCCTAAAACCTATGGTTTTTCAGTGAATTTCTAAGGTTTTTTAAATGCTAATTTCTAACTATAACGTGTCTGAAACCTTTGGTTTTTTCAGTGAATTTCAAAGGTTTTTTAAATGCTAATTTCTAACTATAACGTGCCTGAAACCTATGGTTTTTTAAGTGAATTTCAAAGGTTTTTAAATGCTAGTTTCTAACTATGCCTACAGAGGTAGGACATGTGAAGAAAGAAGAAAAACGCACAGAAAGAAGCAAAAGAAATGCAGAAAGAAGCAACAGAAGTCCACAAAGACGAAGAAAAGAGCAGGAAGAAGCAAGACATGTGCAGAAAGAACCAACAGAGGAGCAGAAAGAGGCCTTGTTGCAAAATCATCCTGCGCCCTCAACTTTTTCAGACGGGTACTGGTGGTAACTGACTCGGACTAACCAGGCCTAGAGCCAGTGCTATGCTAAAAGACACTTAGAATACAGTGAAAACACCTCCATACACTAGGGAACACTATGCGTTGGGGTACCCCTGTCATTAGCATGACCTCCTCTGTAAGGCCCTAGTACATAATAGGGCAGGGGGATTAAAACTTCCTCTTAAAACGCGCCCCGGGGCGCGTTTGCACAGTGGTGAAGGGAGGGGGGGGGCCTGAGGTGACATGTGTGCAAACAAGCCTTGTGGCCGTTTAAAGTTGGGAGATTAAGTCCCCTTGAATCCTGAGGGTCCCTGGGGTCCAACTAGCCCACTAGGTACCTCCAGTAAGCGCCACACAGCTGCGTTGCACAGAGGTGTAAAAAGGGGCATGGCCTGGACCACCTCTCTGCAACGCAGCCCTGTGGCGCGCACGGGAGGTACCTGGTGGGCTAGTTGGCCCCCAGGGTCCCTCAGGATTCAAGGGGAATTAATTCCCCAACTTAAAACGCGCCACAGGGCGTGTTTGCACATATGTCACCTGAGGCCCCGCCCTCCCTTCACCACTGTGCAAACGCGCCCTGTAGGCGCGTTTTAAGTTGGGGTATTAGGTCACCTTGAATCCTGAGGGTCCCTGGGGCCCAACTAGCCCACCAGGTACTTCCAGTAAGCGCCACAGGCCTGCGTTGCAGAGAGGTGGTCCGAGGCCACGCCCCTTTTTACACCTCTCTGCAACGCAGCTCTGTGGCCCTTACTGGAGGTACCTGGTGGGCTAGTTGGACCCCAGGGACCCTCAGGATTCAAGGGGACTTAATCCCCCAACTTAAAACACGCCACAGGGCGTGTTTGCACACATGTCACCTCAGGCCCCGCCCCCTCCCTTCACCACTGTGCAAACGCGCCCCATTGCGCATTTTAAGTTGGGGGATAAAGTCCCCTTGAATCCTGAGGGTCCCTGGAGTCCAACTAGCCCACCAGGTACCTCCAGTAAGCGCCACAGAGCTGCGTTGCAGAGAGGTGTAAAAAGGGGCGTGGCCTGCACCGCCTCTCTGCAATGCAGCCCTGTGGCGGGCACTGGAGGTACCTGGTGGGCTAGTTGGCCCCCAGGGACCCCCAGTATTCAAGGGAAATTAATGCCCCAATTTAAAACGCGCCACAGGGCGCGTTTGCAGAGTGGTGAAGGGAGGGGGCGGGGCCTGATTCACGATCGCGTCTTTTTTTTGGTTTGTTTTTTTAGAAGGGGGGCTGTGTGGCCCTCCTTTTTTGGGCCCTGGGGACCCCATCCCCCAGGGCCTGACCCCTTTAAAAAAAAAAAAAAAAAACTGAACGGGAAAGGGGCCGCGTGGCCCCCCTCCCGTGGCCAATTCCGGCCCCGGGGACCCCATCCCCCGGGGCATGGCCACATTTTTAAAATTTTGTAAGGAGGGGGGCTGCCACGTACCACGCCACAGCCACATCACCCCCCACCTGAGGAACCTGCACTGGCTCCCCGTCGACAGGAGAATCTCCTTCAAACTCCTCATCCACGCACACAAGGCACTCCACAAGACTGGCCCAGCCTACCTCAACAGACGACTCCTCTTCTACGTCCCCAACCGCCAGCTCCGCTCCGCCGACCTCTCCCTCGCCACCGTCCCTCGCATTCGAAGAACAACCACCGGCGGCAGATCCTTCTCACACCTCGCCGCCAAGACCTGGAACACCCTTCCACTAAGCCTACGACAGACCCAAGACCTGCTGACCTTCAGGAGGCTACTCAAGACCTGGCTGTTCGACCAGTAGCAGCACCCCCCCCAGCGCCTTGAGACCCTCGCGGGTAAGTAGTGTGCTCTACAAATTCTGTGATTGATTGATTGATTGCGTGGCCCCCCTCCTGAGGCCTCTATTGCCCCGGGGACCCCACCCCCCGGGGCTGGCCTTTTTTTATTTTTTATTTTGGGGAGGGGGGCCGGGTGGCCCCCCTCCCTGGGCCACTACTAGCCCCGGGGACCCCATCCCCCGGGGCAGGCCCTATCCATTGGGGACCATGGGGGGAGCCCCAATGCCCCCACGGTCCCGCCGGCTCCCCACGTCCTGCGGGAGCCGGCATTGCTTTTCCACATGCGGAGCTGTTAACATGCAGCTCCCCGTGTGGAAAAGCAATCTGCTTTAGATTTTGGAAGAGATTCCAAAATCCATAGCAAACAGCAGTGTCCCGGGGGTGGGCACCCCGGGACACTGCAGGAGCTGGCCCTGGGGGGTGGCGGTCCCCAGGGCCATCACAGGCTCCAGGAGGGGGGCCGCGCGGACCCCCTCCCAACATTTTCAAAGCCCCGGGGAGGTGGTGGTCCCCGGGGCTCTGGGGGTCTGTAACGGACCCCCATATTTAAATATTTAGTTCCCCGGGGAGGTGGTTGTCCCCGGGACATGTGGGGGGCTCAAGCCCCCCCACACAGGTAATTTTTTTTTAAAAAACAAGCCCCGGGGGGTGGTGGTCCCCGGGGCTGCAGGGGGGCTGTGTGCCCCCGCAAATATTTGACAAAAGCCCCGGGGGGTGGTGGTCCCCGGGGCTTAGGGGGCCTTGGAGTCCCCCCAACATTAACAAAACAAAGCCCCGGGGGGTGGCGGTCCCCGGGGCTGCGGGGGGGACGTGAGCCCCCCGCAAATATTTATGGAAAGCCCCGGGGGTGGCGGTCCCCGGGGCTGCGGGGGCCTCCCTGGGCCCCCGCTATTAAATTTTCACATGCCCCGGGACTTGGCCCACCCAGGGGTTAAATATTAACGAAGCGCGGGATTCCGCGCTTCGTTTTTTTCCTTCACGGCGGGATTCGCGGATCCTACGCGAATTTCGCCGTTTAAAAAAAAATATATATTTTTTGGGCCCTGGGGGTCCTTGTGGGTCCCCCTGAGCAGGCCTAGGGGGTCAGGGTGTTTCTACCCTGCCCCCTTTTCTTGTTTTGCGCCTTAGTTTTTCTGTTTTCTTGTGCCTCGGTTCTACCGAGGCACAAGATGGCTGCCAACACTTCCTGGTTTGGAGTGTTGACAGCCAATTAGCATGAAGCTCGTGGTCGGGAGAGTCCGCGGATCCTCCGTGCCTCTAAATATTGAAACTTTTATTTTTGATTTTCTCAGCAACTACTGAACGGATTTACACCATTTTTAAAAAGGTCGCTTTCTGAGCCAAGCAGTACCTTTTTGCCAAATTTGGGGTAAATCCGTTCAGTAGATTCAGCTGTAGCCTTGCATAAAGTTTCCTATGGAAATTGATTTTTGACTCTTATTTTTTAATCTCTCTGGAATTACTGAATGAATTTACACCATTTTAAAAAAAGGGCGCTTTCTGAACCAAGCACTACCTTTTTGCCAAATTTGGTGTAATTCAGTTCAGCAGTTCGGGCTGTAGCCGTGGCTAAAGTTTCCTATGGGATTTAACATGGAGAAAACACGTTTTGGGACCCCCCTTTTTTCTTGGCCCCCGCTTGCCAAATCACCCGAAACTTTCAAGATAGGAGCTGACCGGAGCGGGCCATAAGTTTTGAAAATTTCGCGAAGATTCGTCAACCGGCGCCAAAGTTATTGGGAAAAGAATGTTACGAATTTCCTATGGATAATAGGTCCTAACTATAACTACCTACTGGCGACTGCCAGTAGGTATATATATATATATATATATATATATATATATATATATATATATATATATATATATATATATACATATATATATACACACACACACATATACATATATTTTTTACATATATTTAGTTGGAAATTCAAAAACAAAAAAAAACAAAAACAAACAAAAAATAAATAAATAAATAAATATATATATTACCTACTGGCGGTTGCCAGTAGGTAGTTATACTTAGGACCTTGTTTCTATTCAAAAAGCGTTTTTTCTTTTGCCAGTATCTTTGGCGCCGTTTGACAAATCTTTGCGAAATTTTCAAAACTAATGGTTCACTCAGGTCAGCACCTGTCTTGAAAGTTTCGGGGTGATTCGTCAAGTGGGGGCCGAGAAAAAAGGGGGGTCCCAAAATGCGTTTTCCCCATGAAAACCCCATGAACCCCATGAAATGCTGAACGGAGTTACACAAAATTTGGCATAAAGGTAGGTCTTGGTTCAGAAAGCGTGCTTTTTTTCAATGGTGTAAATCCGTTCAGTAGTTGCTGAGAAATTCTAAAAATAAAAATATCGATATCTGAGTGCCGGGGAGGGTTCGCGAACCCTCAGGAGCTTCATTCTTATTGGCTGCTAACACTCCAAACCAAGAAGTGTTGGCAGCCATCTTGTGACTCGGTAGAACCGAGTCACAAGAAAACAGTAAAAGAAAAGATTAAAAGCAAGAAAAGGGGGCAGGGTAGAAACACCTAGGGCTGGGGGGAATGGGGTCCCCGGGGCCAATAGTGGCCCAGGGAAGGGGGGCCATGCAGCCCCCCTTCCGTTTTGATTTAAAAAAAAAACAGATAAGGCCGGGCCCCGGGGATGGGATCCCCGGGGCCAAAATTGGCCTCAGGAGGGGGGGGCCGCGCGGCCCCCCTCCAAAATCATAATAATAAAGATGGGCAGGCCTCGGGGATGGGGTTCCCGGGGCTAAAATAGGCCCAGGGAAGGGTGGCTACACGGCCCCCTTTCTTTAAAAAAAGGTTTTGCCGGGCCCTGGGGGATGGGGTCCCAGGGGGCAAAACCGGCCTGGGGAGGGGGCGGCGCGCGCCCCTCTCCCTTTTCAATGTTTTTTTTTTTAAATGGCTAAGGCCCTGGGGGATGGGGTCCCCGGGGCCCAAAAGGGTTAATGGAAGGGGGGCCATACAGCCCCCCTTCCTAAAATAAAAAAACAAAAGAAACCCGGCAACTCGCCGGAGGCCCCGCCCCCTCCTTGCACACCTATGCAAACGTGCCTCCTGGCGCGTTCTGGGCTGGGGGATTAAGTCCCCTTGAATCCTGAGGGTCCCTGGCGGCTAACTAGCCCACCAGGTACCTCCAGTAAGCCCCACACAGTGGGATTGCTGAGAGGTGGGACAAGGCCACGCCCCTTTTTACACCACTCTGCAAACGCACCTCTTGGTGCACTGCTGGTGGGGCAATGAGGTCCTCTTGTGTCCTGAGGACCTCAGGACTAAATTGGACTTCATGCCCCAAGCAGCAGTGCGCCAGGAGGCATCTTTGCAGAGTGGTGTAAAAAGGGGGCATGGCCTCTGACCACTCTCAGCAATCCAGCTGTGTGGGGCTTACTAGAGATAACAGGAGGGCTAGTTGGCCCCCAGGGACCCTCAGGAGGCAAGGGGACTTCATCCCCCAACCAAGAGCGCACCAGGAGGCGCATTTGCAGAGTGGCGGAGAAAGGGCGCGTGGCCTGTGTCCACCTCTCAGCAATCCCACTATCTGGGGCTTACTGGAGGTATCAGGTAGGCTAGTTGGCCCCTAAGGGCCCCCAGCAGCGAAGGAGACTTTAATCCCCTGCCCAGAGCGCGCCAGGGAGCGTGTTTGCAGAATGTGGGCAAAGGGGGCGTGGCCTGCTATGAGTACTTACCAATGCTGCTGTGTGGGACTTACTGGAGGTAATAGGAGGGGTAGTTGGCCCTCAAGGATGTCCTTGGGGGCCAACTACCCCTCCTGTTACCTCCAGTAAGTCCCACACGGTGGTATTGCTAAGAGGTCTTTGGAGGCCACGCCCCCCTTTCTCCACCACTCTGCAAACGCGCCTCCTAACACACTACGGGTTGGGGGATGAGGTCCGCTTTACTCCTGAGGGACTTTGGGGGCCAAGAAGCCCTCCTGGTATCTCCTGTAAGTCCAACGCAGTGGATATCCTGAGCGCTGGTTGGAGGCTCAGCCCCCTTTCTCCACCACTCTGCAAACGCGACTACCAGTTAAAGAAGCATTTGTAATGTAATAGGTTTCGAATTTGCGAGAATTAGAGCTATTGGCGTTGTAAATGTAAAAGTTTTTTACTAATGTTTTTTGGAGTGGAGTGGATGTACGTTGTGTGTAGTGGAATTATGTGGTATGTTGTGCAGTGAAATTATGTGGATAGGAAGTATGTGGTATTTAGTGTATAGGAATTATGTAGAGTGGGATTATGTGTTATGGAGAGTAATTATGTGGTATGGTAGTCTGTGTTGTGGAGTGGTAACCTCAGGTTTAGTCTTCCTCGTTTCCATAGAAGCTAAACTATGAACTCAATGAGACAAAAAAAAGAAGGAATCACTGAGGAGCACTTCTGGACCTAGTCAGAGGTATGAGCAGGGCCACTGGAATTATGCGACTGTTTGGCTGCACCGACTTTCGCACAAATATACATTTTCCGCATTAGCCATATAATCCATCATCTGCTGCCTAATCTGCAGATTTGAACAAAAAAAGCCTTGTTTCTAGCTCAAACAGCTCAAACGTTACCAAAAATGCAGCGACAAGTGTTACAGCGTGGTGGAAGGTCCTTTGCAAACCTAGAATGGTCACCTGTTACTTATTGGTAAATGTGGGTGTTAAATTGGTACTAATGGTGTGCAAGCCACTCTTGCTTCTTTCTGCACCTCTCTTGCCTCTTTCTGCATTTCTGTTACTTCTTTCCGCACCTTTCTTTCTTTTTCTGCACTTCTCTTGCCTCTTTCTGCAAATCTCTTCTACTTTCTGCACCTCTTTTGCCTCTTTCTGCACCCCTCTTACCTCTTTCTCCACCCCTCTTCCCCTTTCTGCATCTCTGTTGCTTCTTTCTGCACTTCTCTTGTCTCTTTCTCCACCCCTCTTCCCTCTTTCTGCACCTCTGTTGCTTCTTTCTGCACCTCTATTGCTTCTTTCTGCACCCCTCGTGCCTCTTTCACACCCCTCTTCCCGCACCCCTCTTACCTCTTTCTGCACCTCTGTTCCTTCTTTCTGCACTTCTTTTGTTTCTTTCTGCACCTCTCACTTCTTTCTGTACCCCTTTTCCCTCATTATGCACCCCTCTTCCCTCTTTCTGCACCCCTCTTGCCTCTTTCAGCACCTCTGTTCCTTCTTTCTGCACTTGTGTTTCTTTCTGCAGCTCTCTTGCTTCTTTCTGCACCCCCTTGCCTCTTTCTCCACCCATCCACCCTCTTTCTGCACCCGTTTGCCTCTTTCTGCACCTCTGTTCTTTCTGTCTGCACATCTCTTGCTTGTTTCTGCACCCCACGTGCCTCTTTCTGCACCCCTATTCCCTCTTTTTGCACCCCTCTTGCCTCTTTCTGCACCTTTGTTGCTTCTTTCTGCACCTCTCTTGCTTCTTTCTGCACTCCTCGTGCCTCATTCACACCCCTCTTCCCTCTTTGTGCACCCCTCTTGCCTCTTTCTGCACCCGTTCTTTCTGCACTTCTTTTGTTTCTTTCTGCACCTCTTGCTTCTTTCTGCACCCCTTTTGCCTCTTTCTGCACTCCTGTTGCCCCTTTCTGCACCTCTGTTCCTTTTTTCTGCACTTTTTTTGTTTCTTTCTGCACGTCTCATGCTTCTTTCTGCACCCCTCGTATCTCTTTCTGCACCCTCTTCCCTCTTAGCACCCCTCTGCACCTCTGTTGCTTCTTTCTGCACTCCTCTTGCTTCTTTCTACACCTCTCTTGCTTCTTTCTGCACCTCTCATGCTTCTTTCTGCACCCCTCATCCTTCTTTCTGCACCCCTCTTGCCTCTTTCTGCACCTCTGTTCCTTCTTACTGCACTTCTTTTGTTTCTTTCTGCACCTCTCTTGCTTCTTTCTGCACCCCTCTTGCCACTTTCTCCACCCCTGTTCCCCCTTTTTGCATCTCTGTTGCTTCTTTCTGCACTTCTCTTGCCTCTTTCTCCATCCTCATCCCTCTTTCTGCATCTCTGTTGCTTCTTTCTGCACTTCTCTTGCTTCTTTCTGCACCTATGTCCCTTCTTTCTGCAACCCGTGTGCCTCTTTCTGTACCCCCTTCCACCTTCCTGCACCCCTCTTGCCTCTTTCTGCACATCTGTTCCTTCTTTCTGCACTTCTTTTGTTTCTTTCTGCAACTCTCTTGCTACTTTCTGCACACCTCTTGCTTCTTTCTGCACCCCTTGTGCCTCTTTCACACCCCTCTTTCTGCACCCCTCTTGCCTCTTTCTGCACCTCTGTTCCTTCTTTTGTTGCTTTCTGCACCTCTCTTGTTTATTTCTGTATCCCTCCTGCCTCTTTCTCCACCCCACTTCCCCCTTTCTGCATCACTGTTGCTTTGTTATGCATTTCTCTTGCTTCTTTCTGCATCTCTCTTGGTTCTTTCAGCACCCCTCGTGCCTCTTTCTGCACCCCTCGTGCCTCTTTCTGCACCCCTCATCCCTCTTTCTGCAGTCCTCTTGCCTCTTTCTGCACAGCTGTTGCTTCTTTCTCTACTTCTTTTGTTTCTTTCTGCACCCCTCTTGCCTCTTTCTGCACCTCTGTTCCTTCTTTCTGCACTTATTTTGTTTCTTTCGGCACCTCTCGCTTCTTTCTGCACCCCTTTTGCCTCTTTCTGCACCCCTCTTGCCTCTTTCTGCACCTCTGTTCCTTCTTTCTGCACTTCTTTTGTTTCTTTCTGCAGTTCTCATGCTTCTTTCTGCACCCCCTTGCCTCTTTCTCCACCCCTCTTTCTGCACCCCTGTTACCCCTTTCTGCACCTCTGTTCCTTCTTTCTGTACTTCTTTTGTTTCTTTCTGCACGTCTCTTGCTTCTTTCTGTGCCCCTCGTGCCTCTTTCTGCACTTCTCTTCCCTCTTTTTGCACCCCTCTTGCCTCTTTCTGCATCTCTGTTCCTTCTTTCTGCAGTTCTTTTGTTTCTTTTTGCACCTCTCTTGCTTCTTTCTGCACCCCTCTTGCCACTTTCTCCACCCCTGTTCCCCCTTTTTGCATCTCTGTTGCTTCTTTCTGCACTTCTCTTGCCTCTTTCGCCATCCCTCATCCCTCTTTCGGCACCTCTGTTGCTTCTTTCTGCACTTCTCTTGCTTTTTTCTGCACCTCTGTCCCTTCTTTCTGCAACCCCTGTGCCTCTTTCTGCACCCCTCTTCCCTCTTTCTGCACCCCTCTTGCCTCTTTCCGCACCTCCGGTCCTTCTTTCTGCACTTCTTTTGTTTCTTTCTGCAACTCTCTTGCTTCTTTCTGCACGCCTCTTGCTTCTTTCTGCACCCCTCGTGCCTCTTTCACACCCCTCTTCCCTCTTTCTGCACCCCTCTTGCTTCTTTCTGCACCTTTTTTCATTCTTTCTGTACTTCCTTTGTTTCTTTTTGCACCTCTGTTTCTTTCTGTATTCCTCTTGCCTCTTTCTCCACCCCACTTCCACCTTTCTGCATCTCTGTTGCTTTTTAATGCATTTCTCTTGCTTCTTTCTGCATCTCTCTTGCTTCTTTCTGCACCCCTTGTGCCTCTTTCTGCACTCCTCATCCCTCTTTCTGCACTCCTCTTGCCTCTTTCTGCACCCCTGTTGCTTCTTTCTGCACTTCTTTTGTTTCTTCCTGCACCCCTCTTGCCTATTTCTGCACCTCTGTTCCTTCTTTCTCCACTTCTCGCTTCTTTCTGTACTCCTTTTGCCTCTTCTGCACCCCTCTTGCCTCTTTCTGCACATCTGTTCCCTCTTTTGTTTCTTTCTGCAGCTCTCTTGCTTCTTTCTGCACCCCTTGCCTCTTTCTCCACCCCTCTTCCCTCTGTCTTCACCCCTGTTGCCTCTTTCTGCACCTCTGTTCCTTCTTGCTGCACTTCTTTTGTTTCTTTCTGCACATCTCTTGCTTCTTTCTGCACCCCTCGTGCCTCTTTCTGCACCCCTCTTCCCTCTTTTTGCACCCCTCTTGCCTCTTTCTTCACCTCTGTTGCTTCTTTCTGCACTACTTCTGCTTCTTTCTGTACCTCCTTGCTTCTTTCTGCACCACTCGTGCTTCTTTCTGCACCCTTCTTCCCTCTTTCTGCACCCCTCTTGCCTCTTTCTGCACCTCTGTTCCTTCTTTCTGCTCTTCTTTTATTTCTTTCTGCACCTGTCTTGCTTCTTTCTGCACCCCTCTTGCCACTTTCTCCACCCCTGTTCCCCCTTTTTGCATCTCATGCTTCTTTCTGCACTTCTCTTGCCTCTTTCTCCACCCCTCATCTCTCTTTCTGCACCTCTGTTGCTTTCTGCAGTTCTCTTGCTTCTTTCTGCACCTCTGCCCCTTCTTTCTGCAACCCTTGTGCCTCTTTCTGCACCCCTCTTGCCTCTTTCTGCACCTCTGTTCCTTCTTTCTGCTCTTCTTTTGTTTCTTTCTGCACCCCTCTTGCTTCTTTCTGCACCCCTCTTGCCTCTTTCTCCACCCCTCTTCCTCCTTTCTGCATCTCTGTTGCTTCTTTCTGCACTTCTGTTGCCTCTTTCTCCACCCCTCTTCCATCGTTCTGCACCTCTGTTACTTCTTTCTGCACTTTTCTTACTTCTTTCTTCACCCCTCATGCCTCTTTCTGCACCCCTTGTGCCTCTTTCTGCACCCCTCTTCATTCTTTCAGCACTCCTCATGCCTCTTTCTGCACATCTGTGCCTTCTTTCTGCACTTCTTTTGTTTCTTTCTGCACCTCTCTTGCTTCTCTCTGCTTCCCTCTTGTCTCTTTCTCCACCCATCTTACCTCTTTCTGCATCTTAGTTACTTATTTCTGCACTTCTCTTGCCCCTTTCTGCACCCCTCTTCCCTCTTTCTGCACCTCTGTTGCTTCTTTCTGCACTTCTCTTGCTTCTTTCTGTACCCCTCACGCCTCTTTCTGCACCCTTTTCCCTCTTTCTGCACCCTTCTTGCCTCTCTCTGCACCTCTGTTCCTTCTTTCTGCATTTCTTTTGTTTCTTTCTACAGCTCTCTTGCTTCTTTCTACACCCCTTGCCTCTTTCTCCACCCCTCTTCCCTCTTTCTGCACCCCTGTTGCCTCTTTCTGCACCCCTGTTGCCTCTTTCTGCACCTCTGTTCCTTCTTTCTGCACTTCTTTTGTTTCTTTCTGCATATCTCTTGCTTCTTTCTGCACCCCTCGTGCCTCTTTCTGCACCCCTCTTTCCTCTTTCTGTACCTCTCTTGCTTCTTTCTGCACCATTCTTCCCTTTTTTGTATCCCTCTTGCCTCTTAATGCAGTTCTCTTGTCATTTTTTGCACCTCTTTTGCCTCTTTCTGCACCTTACTTGCCTCTTTCTGTACTTCTCTTGCTTCTTTCTACACCTCTGTTGCTTATTTGAGCAATTCTCTTGCCTCTTTCTGCACTTCTTTTGCTTGTTTCTGCACCTCTCTTGCGTCTTTCTGCACCTCTGTTGCCTCTTTCTGTACCTCACTTGCTTCTTTCTGCACCCCTCTTGCCTCTTTCTGCACCCCTCTTTCCTCTTTCTGCACCTCTCTTGCCTCTTTCTGCACCCTTGTGCCTTCTTTCTGCACCTTTCCTGCCTGTTTCTGCACCTCTCTTGCCTCTTTCTGGACCTCTGTTGCTTCTTTCTGCACTTTTCTTGACTCTTTCTGCACCCTTCATGCCTCTTTCAGCACCTCTGTTGCTTCTTTCGACACTTCTCTTCCTTCTTTCTGCACCCCTCCTGCCTCTTTCTGTACCCCTCTTGCCTCTTTTTGTACCTCTCTTGACTCTTTCTGCACCCCTCTTACCTCTTTTTGTACCTCTCTTGCCTCTTTCTGCACCTCTTTTGCTTCTTTCTGCACTTTTCTTGCCTCTTTCTGTACCCATCTTGCCTCTTTCTGCCCCTCTGTTGGTTCTTTCTGCACTGCTCTTGCTTCTTTCTGCACCTCTGTTGCACATTTCTGCATCCCTCTTGCCTCTTTCTGTACCCCTCTTCCCTCTTTCTGTACCTCTCTTGCCTCTGTCTGCACACCGGTTCCCTCTTTCTGCACCCCTTCTGCAGTTCTCTTGCCTCCTTCTGCACCTGACTTGCCTCTTTCTGCACTTCTCTTGCTTCTTTCTGCACCCTTCTTCCCTTTTTCTGCACATCTCTTGCCTCTTTCTGCACCTCTCTTGCCTCTTTCTGCACCCCTCTTCCTTTTTTCTGCAATTCTCTTGCCTCTGTCTGCACCCCTGTTCCCTTTTTCTGCACCTCTCTTGCCTGTTTCTGCAACTCTCTTGCCTTTTTCTGCACATCTCTTGGTTCTTTCTGCACTGCTCTTGCCTCTTTCTGCACCCCTATTGCCTCTTTCTGCACCTCTATTCCTTCTTTCTGCACTTCTTTTGTTACTTTCTGCACCTCTATTGCATCTTTCTGCACTTCTCTTGCCTTTTTCTGCACCCCTCTTGCCTCTTTCTGCACCTCTGTTGCTTGTTTCTGCACTTCTCTTGCTTCTTTCTGCACCTCTCTTGCTTCTTTCTGCACCCCTGTTCCTTCTTTCTGCACCCTTCTTCCCTCTTTCTGCACCTCTCTTGTTTTTTTCTGCACTTCTCTTGGTCCTTTCTGTACTTCTCTCGCCTGTTTCTATAATCAAATGGGAAGTGCAAGCTGTCAAGTTTAAAGGTCTGCGTGCTCTCGTGACTGAGGTATATGTCTACTTGCGCATGTATTCTCACATGTGTTATGCATCTGAATATGGTAGCTTAAAAAGCGGGTAGCTTCTCTTATAGGTGGTCAAATCTTGTTAGTTCTGCTCTGTCATTCGGTTGCACAGGCAGACATGTCTTATGTATATATGTGTTATAGAGCCCCTCAAATATACTATTGAATACCCATGTGCCCTGTATTGTGAGCAGAAAGAAATGTATACACCTTTTTTTACACAAATATACAGAGTATGCTGTTTGAAACACAGGTATTCAAGTGTTTGTATGTTTATTTTCATTTAACATGTCACTAGGTAAAAGCATAGACACGCATGCATACCTTCACACACTTGGTCAGACTTACAACAGTGATATGCTTAGGATTGCTGTTTTATATTTGGTAGGCCTAACATTCTGAGCAGTCGATTAATAGTGAACCTTCAAGAGAAAAGTGAGGTTTAAGACATCTTCGGAGAAGGATTAGTAATTAGGGTACTTTGTATGAGTTTGTTGTAAGGTACAGTCAAAGTAGGCCTCTTTCTGCACCTCTGTTGGTTCTTTCTGCACATCTCTTGCTTCTTTCTTCACCTTTCTTCCTCTTTCTGGACTTCTGTTGCCTCTTTCTGCATTTCTTTTGCTTCTTTCTGCACCTTTCTTCCTCTTTCTGCACCTCTGTTGCCTCTTTCTGCACTTCTCTTGCTTCTTTCTGCGCCTTTCTTCCTCTTTCTGCACATGTCCTACCTATGTAGACATAGTTAGAAATTAGCATTTAAAAACCTTAGAAATTCACTGAAAAAACCATAGGTTTCAGGGACATTATAGTTAGAAATTATCATTTAAAAAACCATAGAAATTCACCGAAAAAACCATAGGTTTCAGGGACAATATAGTTAGAAATTATCATTTAAAAAACCATAGAAATTCACTGAAAAAACCACAGGTTTCAGGGACGTTATAGTTAGTTGGACATTTCACTCATACAAAACCAGAGAAATTCGGCCGTTATAGTTAATTGAGCTAAGTATAACTCGCACCCCCGCAATGCACTGCTGATGACATCACATATTACATCACTCATGACATGGTCAGTAACATCACTGTTGACATCACTGATGACATCTCAAATGTCCCCTTGCCTCCTGAGGGTCCCTGTGGGCCAACTAACCTTCCTGTTAGCCCTAGTAAGCCCCACACAGCTGGATTGCTGAGAGTGGTCCGAGGCCACGCCTCTTTTTTACACCACTCTGCAAACGTGCCTAGTGCAAAACTGCTGCTCGGGGGATGAAGTCCACTTTAGTCCTAAGGTCCTCAGGACACAAGAGGAGCTCTTCGCCCCACCAGCAATGTGCCAAGAGGCGCGTTTGCAGAGTGGTGTAAAAAGGGGCATGGCCTCGGACCACCTCTCAGTAGTCCCACAGTAGTCCCACTTACTGGAAGTAGCTGGACCCTTAGGATTCAAGGGGACTTAATCACCCAATCCAGAACTCGCCAGGAGGCGCGTTTGCAGAGTGGTGCAGGAAGGGGGCGGGGCCTCCGACGAGATGCTGGCTGCTCCTTTCTTTTTTAGAAGGGGGGCTGTGTGGCCCCCCTTCTCTTAATATTTTTTGGTCCCTGGGGACCCCATCCCGCAGGGCCTGAGCCATTATAATTTTTTTTAAATAAAAAACGGGAAGGGGGCCGCGCGGCCCCCCTCCCTAGGACGACTTCGGCCCCGGGGACCACATCCCCCAAGGCATGGCCACATATGTTTTTTTGTTTCTTATTTCCTTTAAAAGGAGGGGTGCCTCACGTTGGGGACCGCGGGGGGAGCCCCAAGGCCCCGCGGTCCCTGCCAGCTCCCTGCCTCCTGCAGGAGCTGGCATTGCTTTTGGGCAAGGGGAACTGCTAACATGCAGCCCAAAAGCAAATCTGCAAAAAGAACAATTGATGGACAGAATGCAGAACAATGTCATACATTCACCCCAGTACAGAGATCTGGGCCTAAATCCATCGTTTTTTTGCTAACCATGCCATTCTAGTTTGGACCCAGACATATGCAAATCAGTCTTGACCCTGCGCCCAATGGGAACAGTCCAGCCCGAACTGCCAGGCCAGGTCCTCCCTAGACTGGAAACAAGCATCCAAGGACCGGTTTCAGGCTTTCAGCCCTCATCAGCCAGGATAGCTTGACTCCAGTGGCATGGAGAGCACGGGACCCACGTCTGGGCATACCCGTTCCACTCGGGGTGACAAATGCAAAAAGAACAATTGATGGACAGAATGCAGAACAATGTCATACATTCACCCCAGTACAGAGATCTGGGCCTAAATCCATCATTTTTTTGCTCACCATGCCATTCTAGTTTGGACCCAGCCGTATGCAAATCAGTCTTGACCCTGCGCCCAATGGGAACAGTCCAGCCCGAACTGCCAGGCCAGGTCCTCCCTAGACTGGAAACAAGCATCCTAGGACTGGATTCGGGCTTTCAGCCCTCATCAGCCAGGATAGCTTGACTCCAGTGGCATGGAGAGCACGGGACCCACGTCTGGGCATACCCGTCTCACTCGGGGTGACAAATGCAAAAAGAACAATTGATGGACAGAATGCAGAACAATGTCATACATTCACCCCAGTACAGAGATCTGGGCCTAAATCCATCATTTTTTTGCTCACCATGCCATTCTAGTTTGGACCCAGCCATATGCAAATCAGTCTTGACCCTGCGCCCAATGGGAACAGTCCAGCCCGAACTGCCCAGACGTGGGTCTTGGGATCACTGTGCCACTGGAATCAAGCTATCATGGCTGAAGAGGGGTGAAACCCCGAAACCGGTCCTAGGATGCTTGTTTCCGGTCCAGGGAGGACCTGGCTTGGCAGTTCGGGCTGGACTGTTCCCATGAGGCACAGGGTCAAGACTGATTTGCATATGGCCAGGTCTAAACTGGGGTAGCATGGTGAGCAAAAGAATGATGGATTTAACCCAGATCTCTTGACTGGGGGTGAATGTTTTGATTTGTTCTGCATTCCGTCCATCAATTGTGTGTCTTTTGCTTTCTCGTCCTAAGTGTGCCAGGTATGCCCAGACGTGGGTCCTGGGCTCACTGTGCCACTGGAATCAAGCTATCCTGGCTGAAGAGGGGTGAAACCCCGAAACCGGTCCTAGGATGCTTGTTTCCGGTCCAGGGAGGACCTGGCTTGGCAGTTCAGGCTCGACTGTTCCCATGAGGCACAGGGTCAAGACTGATTTGCATATGGCCAGGTCTAAACTGGGGTGGCATGGTGAGCAAAAGAATGATGGATTTAACCCAGATCTCTTGACTGGGGGTGAATTTTTTGATTTGTTCTGCATTCCGTCCATCAATTGTGTGTCTTTTTCTTTCTCGCCCTAAGTGCGCCAGGTATGCCCAGATGTGGGTCCTGGGCTCACTGTGCCACTGGAATCAAGCTATCCTGGCTGAAGAGGGGTGAAACCCCGAAACCGGTCCTAGGATGCTTGTTTCCGGTCCAGGGAGGACCTGGCTTGGCAGTTCAGGCTGGACTGTTCCCATGAGGCACAGGGTCAAGACTGATTTGCATATGGCCAGGTCTAAACTGGGGTGGCATGGTGAGCAAAAGAATGATGGATTTAACCCAGATCTCTTGACTGGGGGTGAATGTTTTGATTTGTTCTGCATTCCGTCCATCAATTGTGTGTCTTTTGCTTTCTTGCCCTAAGTGCGCCAGGTATGCCCAGACGTGGGTCCTGGGCTCACTGTGCCACTGGAATCAAGCTATCCTGGCTGAAGAGGGTGAAACCCGAAACCAGTCCTAGGATGCTTGTTTCCGGTCCAGGGAGGACCTGGCTTGGCAGTTCGGGCTGGACTGTTCCCATGAGGCACAGGGTCAAGACTGATTTGCATATGGCCAGGTCTAAACTGGGGTGGCATGGTGAGCAAAAGAATGATGGATTTAACCCAGATCTCTTGACTGGGGGTGAATGTTTTGATTTGTTCTGCATTCCGTCCATCAATTGTGTGTCAAAAGCAAATCTGCTTCGCTTCATGGAAGCGAGAGCAGTTTTTCTGCTCTCGCTTCCATGAAGCGAAGCAGAAGTTTGCAATGACAAGGCGGGAGCAGCGCTCCCGCACTGCCATTGCAAACTGCAATGTCCCGGGGGTAGGCACCCGGGGACATTGCTGGAGCCGGCCCTGGGGGTGGCGGTCCCCAGGGCCATGAAGGGCTCCAGGAGGGGGGCCGCCCGGCCCCCCTCCCATCTTGTAAATAGCCCCGGGGAGGTGGTGGTCCCCGGGGCTGGGGTCCGCAATGGACCCCCGCACTTCATTGATCTATGCCCCGGGGAGGTGGTGGGCCCTGGGGCAGTGTGGGGGGGCTCGAGCCCCCACACACAGATTTTTTAAAAGTAGCTCCGGGGAGGTGGCGGCCCCCAGGGCTGCGGGGGGGCATGAGCCCCCCCACATTTAAACATTGAAGCCCCGGGGAGGTGGTGGTCCCCGGGGCTTGGGGGGGCCCGCAAAGTCCCCCCACCCATTATTTTCAAATGCCCCGGGGAGGTGGTGGTCCCTGGGGCAGCGTGGGGGGCAGGAGCCCCCCACGCTTTTATTAATAAATAAGCCCCTGGGACCTGGCCCACCCAGGGGCTTATTAAAACAAAACGCAGGACACTGCGGTTCGTTGTTTTTTTTCCAGCGGGATTCGTGAATCCCGCTGAATTTTTTTTAACAGGGTGTTTCTACCCTGCCCCCTTTTCTTTTTTTAATCGTTATCTTACCTTTTTTCTTGTGACTCAGTTCTACCAAGTCACAAGATGGCTGCCAACACTTCCTGGTTTGAAGTGTTGGCAGCCAATCAGAGTAACACTCGTGATCGGGAGGGTTCAGCCAATCAGATCTCACAATCCTGAAATATCGATATCTGTAAATGTTTAAATTTCTCAAAAACTACTTTTGGTCCAGAAAAGAGTGCTTTCTGGACCAAAAGCTACCTTTGCCAAATTTGGTGTAATTCCGTTCAGCAGTTCGGGCTGTAGCCGTATCTAAAGTTTCCTATGGAAATTAACATGGAGAAAACACGTTTTGGTACCCCTCATTTTTTCTCGGCCCTCGCTTGACAAATCACCCAGAAACTTTCAAGACAGGAGCTGACCGGAGCGGGCCATTAGTTTTGAAAATTTCGTGAAGATTCGTCAACCGGCGCCAAAGATATTGGCAAAAGAAAAACGCTTTTTGAATTGAAACAAGGTTCTAACTATAACTAACTACTGGCAACTGCCAGTAGGATATATATATATATATATATATATATATATATATATATATATATATATATATATATATATATATAGTGCAGCATCAAGAAATTCCTACAAAAAAGTTGTCACATATTGGAAAGGGATGAACATCTCAAGGAAGTCATTGCTAAAGGCCCCCCAAAAAACAAGATCATTGGGGGACACTCTCACATGACGATCCTGGAAAAGAAAGTAATTGGCTATCAAACAAAATGAATGGTTTTCTAGAATATAATTCCTGCAAAGCCTGCCAATATGGATTAAGCCAGAAAAAATACCAGACATATGAGGGCTGCATTATTACAATGCAGGACCGAATAACATGTGACACTGATTATGTGCCTTATGCATTGAAGTGTGACTGCAACAACCTATGCATTGGCAACACCATCAACAGATTGAGGATCAGGATACTGCAACATATGCGAGCCATAAAGAATGGGGATAAGAGTTACCCCATGGCCTGTCATTTTGAAAAACACCATGATCAATCATTGGCAGGCTTCAAATTTTATGGAATAAAGCATGTAAAGATGAACGCACGAGTAGGTAATAGGGAAAAGGAATTGAGAAGAGAGGAGTCGAGGCTGATTGTAACATTGGGCATAGAGACCCCTTTGGGCCACAACACTGATGCGGAATTGCATGTACATTTATAATCCTGTATGAACTTGTTGTATGTGGACCCATTATCCCTACTCTCCTCCACGCAGCATCCTTTGATCCTTTCAATATGAGCCAACATTACAGTGATCACCATATTGTTGATTATGTCACCTGCTTGTTGGGCTTTTTACCTTCATGAATTTAGGGAATATGATGTACCCCCGGTTGATGTTGAGAACACTTGCCTTATCATATACACTTGATGTACAATCACAATTGGTTCAGCATAGGTGTTAGCATGCAACACTTTAACTCCTCTATGGAATTCCCTCGTTAGGTCCAAGTCGAGATATCCACATGCGAAGGGGACGTTGACACTATTGCCCTTGACAGTTGTACGTGGAGTTAGGAACCTATTGGTTATAACTAAGGCTCCCTGTTTTCCGTTTTTACTGATTTTTACAGATAAATACAGACAGAAAACATTTATTTTCTTGTCAGTATTTATTTTTAAATGTGGATAAAAACGGAAATTTGGTTTCTTTTAGAGTAATTCTAAATACTGTCTGCCATGACTGCAAGGCCAATAGCTGTGTGGATTGATAAGTAAGGGGGGGTTAAAAAAGAAAGGAATTTTAGTAAAGAGGCTTTAACAGCAGTAGATATGCACAAGGTTGATACAGAAATGTGCATATTTTCATATAAGTGCATTGATTTATCTTCCGCGGGTGTTCATATCACTGAAACCTGCAGGCATTCAAGCATGAGTGCATATTTATCGGTTAAATAAATGTGGAAATATACTAATTTCAGCTTCATTTTTCCACAAAACCCAAAATAAATAAAGATAAATACAGATAAAATTAGCAAAAAATAAATATGGATAAATACAGACGGAAATGTTAAAAAAATAAATACCTTAAAACCGGGAGCCCTAGTTATAATTATATTCAGCACATGTCACTTGATTATACAATATAACTAATCATGAACCCTTTCGCTTAAATATTTTGGACATTGACACTAATGCCCTTAACAATTGGACATGGAGTGAGAATCCCGTGTTTACAATTGCATCAAGCACATGTCACTTTATCAAATGTTGAATAACAGTCCCCTTAGCAACATCCACTTTTACATACTTGTACAATTGCACTTACAATCGTTTTTACCTTGAACATCTCTAGAATAATAACACCTTAAATGGCGAATTGATGAAAGTCAATATGTGATTAAAACTAATTGCGATTTTTTAGTTGAAGGATGACGAATGTGATAACAGATGGATCCTCTGTTCGACCATGTTGGACTATATTTGGAGACATGAACAATTAACAGATATGAAATGGCAGTTTTGCACTAGGCCCTTTTGTACATTATGGAATGAGTTGAATGTATTTTTTATAAACTGGATTTAACATTGTTGATATCTATGGGTTACGCCATATCATAGCAAGATGTCTTAGTATAATAGAATGGAAAGCATCAGTCATATCACTTTACTAAAACGTGGAGAACTGCAACAATCAGTAGAGGGAACAAGACAATTTCAACATCTACATGAAGTAATTACTGGTACTGATCAATCAATTTCACCTCACGTGCTATAACTATGCAGATGACACACAAATACTCCTTCAACTGGAATGCCTCAAAGACATTGGAAACTCGCCAATTTTCAGTTGTCTAAGAGCCGTGGATCAATGGATGACTTGGAGCCATCTCAAATTGAATGGTTCCAAAACAGAAATACTCACGTGTGAAGATTGGAAACATTATGACCCGCTTGCCGTCTGGCCTGATGAACTGGGATCACCTGTCAATAATCAATATAGGGAGTGAAGAGGTATTGCTCCAAGAGCACTATGAGGTGGAAACGTCCTCCTCAAGTCAGTATATATGAAACAAAAAGGAACCACCCCAGAATGTAAAAAACGTGTTCTCCCAGATCAAGTGTGTTTCCTACAGTGGTGGGAAGCACACAGCTTTGTTAAAATACCCCTCACACACCAAAAGGGCCCTTGGTGTCATGCTTCATCATGGGGGTCTTCCTGCCCCGCTGCGGGACGGGGCGTGCTACAACCTGCGACTACGCGGGAGCACTGATTTTAGTGAGACAAAACAATGTGTAGTGTGGAATGTGAGTGGAAGGGTCAGGAGTGAGTGAAGGAGTGATTGTAAGTTAAAAAACACCTGGCCCTTATGGAAGAGAAAATTTTAATATTCCGTTCCCGGAAGTGGAGTGCATATCCTGTGGCGGGTGAGCGGTCTAGTTCTTTCAGTTGGACGGACGGTGCGCTCCTAACATGCACGGCCATCATTTGGGGCAACCCACTATCTTTTGTAGGAGCCTCACGTGAGCCATATCCTTAAATCCTCTTTTTAAATATTTTTACAGCGATTTCCAGTGACGGTTTCTTAACAGAAACGCGCGAAACCGGAAGGGTCTGTTTTTCTATTTCATTACCGGCATGACAGCATTAAGGGCGTTGCGCGGTCTAGTTCTAATTATCCCATCAATCACAGTTTTGGCGGCGTTTAGAACCAATTAAACAGAGTACTTAAGGAGGCTCCCACCGCGGACACACCGTTCAATGGAGCCGCGGGGAGGCAACAGCAAGGAGAGGCAGTGATCTTGACGATGTGAGTACGGCCTAGCCGGTCTAAATTCTGCGGGACCCTACAATGCAAGGCAGGATACTTTCTAATCCTTAACCAATAACTTTTCTTTTTCCGATTATGGGGCCGATTCCGATCTCGGCCGGTAGGGCTCCGAATCGGATTCGGCTTAACCGGATCCGATTCGAAGCCCTATTTCCCGACCGATTCGTACGCGCGTCCGGGCGAGCGAGTACGATGCGAAATCGCCGACCGACTCGTCCGGGCGTCCCGACCGCTCCAACCGACTCGTTCCCGGGTCTAACCGCACCGACCGACTCGCTCGGACTCGACTCGCACCGCGCAATGGAGACGTTCCCCGGCCGGGTAAGTACGATGCGCGCCGCGAGCAGTCCGACCGACACGCGCCGTCCGGCTTGAAAGAGCAGTCAGAGCCGTACTTTGGGGGTCCGTGTCGGACCCCCCTGTATGCGCAGCCGCGCGAGTCACACACAGGGGGGACCCATGGGTCCCCCCTACCTGTGCGTGTACGGCACGAGTCGCTTCGCCGCGTACACGCTGTAGGGGGCGCCCTTGTTCGCCTCGCACCCATTGAGTCAATGGGAGCCCGCGTACGCGTTGTATGACCGGCTCCCATTGACTTCAATGGGAGTCCGACCGACTCGAGTCCGATGGCATACGTGCGCATCGTACTCGTTCGGTCGGGCTGCACGGGTCCGATTCGGTCGGAAATCTCTCCGGGTCCGGCTCGGTCGGAGAGATTTCCGGCCCGAATCGGAATCGGCCCCTTAGTGTGTGACTATAGACACTCCTCCCCACCCCGTTCAGAGGCTCATGGGGCATTTTTCCTTTTATCAAAAGTATGTGCTCTAAACTTATTATTATTATTTTCTTTGCAATTGCTGTTGATCTACCTACAACTACAGGTGTTTTGCCATTTAGCTGCATTTAGCACCTGAGACCCGCATCCTGCGTTTTTTTTTACAACATAGAGTGTGTGTTTTATGTTAAATGTGTGTTTGTTTTTTGTATTGTCCTTTTTCCACCAGTAATGTACGACACTGATCCATCAAGGCAGATAGTGATAGTGGCTATATATCACAATTATCTATCACTTTCTCTACAGGTTTCCACATATTGTGAAGGATGATACATATATGTGTTTTTTTTTAATGTTTCGTTTTTCTCTTCCTGATTCATTTAATTAACATACCTATTGAGGTATTGTATTGATGCATGCTTAATATTTGACATGCTTTTCACGTACTAATATTTACTTGTATATACACGACCTGTACTCATATTTGAACATAGATTTGAGTGTAGAAGGGATCCTTTTGGTCCTGATGAAGAAGCCAGGGGAGGGCTTCGAAACATGTTGACGACATAGGAGAAACAGCTCATTATAGCTATGTATCTCCACCTCATTCCCCACTTTTAATAACACCAACCCCACGGAATATTAAAATTTTCTCTTCCATAAGGGCCAGGTGTTTTTTAACTTACAATCACTCCTTCACTCACTCCTGACCCTTCCACTCACATTCCACACTACACATAGTTTTGTCTCACTAAAATCAGTGCTCCCGCGTAGTCGCAGGTTGTAGCACGCCCCGTCCCGCAGCGGGGCGGGAAGACCCCCATGATGAAGCATGACACCAAGGGCCCTTTTGGTGTGTGAGGGGTATTTTAACAAAGCTGTGTGATTCCCACCACTGTAGGAAACACACTTGATCTGGGAGAACACGTTTTTTACATTCTGGGGTGGTTCCTTTTTGTTTCATATGAACTGGGATCACCGCCTAAAGTATCAAAGGAAGTAAGAGAACTCAGAATGACCATGGACTCCAAGCTATTGATGAATGCCCAAGTGGACAAACTAGCAAGATCAAGCTTTGTTACTATAAAAACTCTGCAACGAATCTTTCCCCATTTGGGATTTCCACACAAGGTCCAAGCTACCATCACCCTTGTTCTGTCCAAACTCGATTAGGCCAATAGCCTCTACCACGGATCAGCTTTAACGACCATGAAAAGACTACAACGGATTCAGAACTCGGCTGCCAGACTACTCTTGCATATCAAACCGCGAGACACATCTCCCCTGCCTTGAAAGTCCTGCATTGGTTACCGGTTGCCAGAAGATCCACGTTCAAGCTGCTTTGTATCACCCACAAAGCAATACATGGAATGGGACCGCTCTTCATCAGGAATAAAATCACCAAACACATTCAACAAAGGAAACTCCGCTCCCGAGTGGCACCTCGCCTCAAATTCCCAAGATACAAGAAAAAAACAATGGGTGGCACATCCTTCTCTGTTCAAGCAGCCAAACTATGGATCTCTTTACCCCCCAACATAAGATCCACAGACAACCACCTTATCTTCAGAAAACTACTCAAGAATTGGCTCTTCCCCATATAAGCACCGTACACAAACAGAAATTTACAGCATATCCCTCTGTATATAAGCATTTATTTGTACTATAGATATGTACCTATATATGTGTATTGCTTTGTATAAACATGTAGAATAATTATGTTTAAAAAACAAATTTTAAGTACAACACTTCAAAACCAGAGTTCATCTAATGCATCTTTAATCTACATATACTTACTTCCTTTATGCATCTATATACCTTCCATGTACTTGGATCTATATATTTATTACTTTCTTCTAATTCAGCATATCCAATGCACTACCCTATTTCTCACCCTATGCCTCTTCAATACATCTTCTACCTCAACTCTCTGACTCAACTCAAACCTCTTTCTACTACTCTTTCCAGTGCACTACCCTATTTCTCACCCTATACCTCTATCAATATATCCTATACATCCACTCTCTCATTCATCCCAAACCCCATACCACTACTATGATCCCCAAAATAACCCTTTCTAGACTGTCCCCTACTCTAGCCCTCCTTGCATCATCTGACACCTCTTTTACTATCCCGATCCGCCAAAACAAGCCTTTCTAAACTCTTCCCTCTGACTCTTCCACTCCACATCCCTTTTTACTCATCCCAAGCCTCCTCCTACGGCTATGACCTCCAAAAAAAAACTTCACTTTTCTATCCCTCCCCTATCCTTTTCAATCAAAATAGCAGGTTAACATGTCCACTTTCATATTTCACTATACTAATTCACCACTAATCCTTTATGAGTTCCAGAGTAGCGTGCTACTCGCCGAAAAAGCACTTCAACACTTCATCAGGGGTAGCAAGCACTGTATAAATGCAAACCTTTTTTCGCTCTTCTATCCCTCCATACCCTTCTCTATCCAAATAACTGAATAACACATCCACCACTCAAATTACTTTCATATTTCACTATACTAATTCAACACTAATCCTTTATGGGTTCCGGAGTGGCGTGCTACTCGCCAAAAAAGCGCTTCAACACCCCATCAGGGGTAACAAGTGCTATATAAATGCAAACCTTTTTCCCTCTTCTACCCCTCCCCTACCCTTCTGAATCCAAATAACTGACTAACATATCCACCACTCAAATTACTTTCATATTTCACTATACTAATTCAACACTAATCCTTTATGAGTTCCAGAGTAGCGTGCTACTCGCCGAAAAAGCACTTCAACACTTCATCAGGGGTAGCAAGCACTGTATAAATGCAAACCTTTTTTCGCTCTTCTATCCCTCCATACCCTTCTCTATCCAAATAACTGAATAACATATCCACCACTCAAATTACTTTCATATTTCACTATACTAATTCAACACTAATCCTTTATGGGTTCCGGAGTAGCGTGCTACTCGCCGAAAAAGCACTTCGACGCCTCGTCAGAGGTAGTAAGCACTATATAAATGCAATTACAATACAATACAATTATATGGTCCCTGCAACCTTTGTTTTTTTCAGTGAATTTCGAAGGTTTCTTTAATTCTATTTCCTGACTATAACGTCTCTGTAACCTTTGTTTTTTCCAGTGAATTTCTAATGTTTTTTTAAATGCTAATTCCTAACTATAACATCCCTGTAACCTTTGGTTTTTTCAGTGAATTTCAAAGGTTTTTTTCAATTCTATTTCCTAATTATAATGCTCCTGTATTTTTTTTCTCCAAAATTAGACATTGAACATTACATCTGCATGGTGCACCACGTATTGTTGTGTTTGTCATCTATTTATTTAAAAAGTACATTAATCATCTTATTTCAAGATACGTTTGATTTTTATAATGATGTCGTAATTGCCAAGTTTTTGAGAAAGTGTAAAGCACATATATAGACATATTTTAGATAAAGTTTCAGTGTACCTGTTTAGTAAAATACTAATTTAACTTTCCCCTTTGTATTAATTTGTTGAAAAAACTACATTAAAAATGCATTTTCCTTCTTCACAACAATGGAGGTGGCAATGACTTCACTAGTCACAAATACAAATGACAAAGTGTAAAACAGATATATAGACATATTTTACAGAAACCTTGAGTTTAGCTGTTAAGTAACATATTGGTTTAACTTTATTTTAACAGCACATATATAAAAAACAACAGCTTCAAAAAATAACTTTCAACATCAAAACTAACAAATAGAACATAACTACCAGACACTCATCAAAATAAGGATTGTCATTCAAACTGATTTTAAAAATTGTGCTGGTATTTAACTTTTAAAAACTATTTCCACAAAATAAAATGGAATGAGAAGAACCAGAGGAAGGTCTATAACTGGTTGAAGTTCTTTACACCAGCAGGGCTAAGCTGTAGTTAAACAGTCTTCTGATGAAAAACCTGCAATGAACAAAAAAGTATATCTTGGGATTTTTTCTCTTTTATATCTGGTAAATTAAAGACCACAACTAAAGTGGTGAGGTACAGCTTATGTGAGAAGACATTATCTCAGGTCACAGCAAAAAAATATTCATGTGGTACAACAAGTATGTTGTACCACTTGAAAACATAGGAAAAGGAGCAACTTAAAATTCCACAGAGAAAAAGGAGAGGGATGATCAGTCTCCAGACCTCCAGCTCCTGCTCCTGAAAACAAAGTTCTAGCTTAAGTGGTAAGAAAATGCAGTGAAACGTCACCAAAACTAAAGCGCCTTGCTACCTTCTGCATGAACTGTAACACCATCGTAACAGCTGAGGTGCAGTCTCTAGAAGTCACTTTGCAGAATGTGAAAAACCATACTAGTTAATTGTTGCTCCTTTTTTATTGCAGCAGTTCAAGCACCCTGAAAAAATGTAAACAAAGAAAAATGTATTAGGATTTCATTTTGAACATTAGGCAACCAAAACAAGATACAATGGTGAAGTGGAGGGACTTCTTAGGCGCAACTTAAGACTGCTTGTATTATAGTACCTCCGTTTAGTTTTTATCTGTACTATCAGAATGTAGTCCTGTAATGTTTTATAAATTCCTTCCTCCAGTTAAAAAGAGTCTTTAATTTCTAACAACTTGCTGTAGAAATACCCTTAATAGGACGAATAATGTATCAGAAACTCATAATTCATATACATTTCAACACATATATTCAACATTTCTCAAAGAAAAGTTACACACCAAGTGAAGCTAGCACAAGAACTCTCAAGAGACATTCTGCACTATTAACCCTCCTCAATTTTAAACACAGCATGTTTAAAGAAATGCACCACCCTCACAATATACATTTCATTTTCAACAGCCTTAAAGAACATAGATTAACCATGTAAAGAATATGCCTCCTTACATGGCATGCCTTTTCTCTGCATGCAATTACAACACGGTCGTTACAACGACCGTGTTGTAACAACGCATACCATTACCCCGCAAGTCGCAACAACAACTTGCTCTAGGGGGGGCGCTAGATGTTGGAATAGTATAATTTACTATTTCAAATCCAGTATGTGCAACAGTAGGGAAGGTGTTGGATTTTAGATCCAACACCTTCTGTCCCCTCCGCAAGTCGTTGTTACGACTTGCGGGGTAATGGTATGCGTTGTTACAACGGCGTTGTAATTACATGCGTTGAAAAGGATTCGTGGTAAGCGCTGTTTACCCCATGTAAACATATATTTGATTTCATAATAGATATACACCTTCAGGCCATCTTTCCAAAAATATATACTTCTCTACATTTTCAAGTAAGCTCAAGAGTCTCATTGTACATATAACTATCTGCAACCAGAAAAACCAAATCTCACCATTTAAACATATGCAAACCGGTCATATAAGTTAAACACCACATTGACAAACACGCCCTAATACATATCTAACAAGTATTACTACTTTATAATTCATATACAGACACAGCACATTTTCTTATCTTTTATTCATGACTACACGACTCCTGTTTAATAATGTGACTAAAAGTACTATAATTCCCAGAATGCAAATAACATAGATCTGTCTGTTCTGCACATGATGCTTAGACATTTAAAACATTGTCATTTTTAAAGGCATTGCTCATGGTAACTTTCAACAGTACTAACATCTTAAACACGTACCCTCTGCCAGATACAGTTCAGCTGATATATTTGTTTTCATATCACTGTGATACTGGGTTTTGTCAAACTCCCATATACATCTTAATTTCTAATCTAATTTTTTTAAATAATTAAAAAGTTATATACATACCATGCAATCCAGTTAGTAGATTTCATTGTTGTTTTAGCTCTTTCTGGATAGTTTTGACACTGCTAACATTTGTAAAAACTAAGCACAAGAATTGTACACCACTCTCATACAAAGCAACCATAAAATGGCAACCTCTTCAACTTTCCACTCTATGATCATGAGGAGAGCATTAAATGAAATCATGTCTTTCATTTTAGACTACTCTAGCTCCACTTGTGAATGCTTAGCATCTGTTAACCCTTTCAAAACAAGGTTCCTATCTCAACGTGTTTGTGACGTTTTCGCGATCACGAAAAAAACTGGAGTCTAACTTCATTTTTTATAATTTTAAATACTGCTCAACATTTTATTTCATAGTCCTCACTTGGAATTTAAAGTTTACCATTACTTAAATTGTGTCATAACTCCTCAACATTTAAAAAAACTTCTGTCTCTTTAACACCCTTCCCCCAAAAACACTCTTAGCAGCTTAGTGTCTATAGCAACCCAGTGGAACCAATAGGTCACAAGTTCACAGCACATTCTTGAAGGAACACCCTACTTCCAAATGAGATACAGCAGGTTTGGTTTATTCCACTGTTTCAAAAACATATCCATATCTTTATTACATTTCTTTTTTAAAACAACAGCCAATAATAGGACTTCTTCCTAATGCATCCAACACACTTCCTAATTTTATTGACTTACATACTGACAGCATCCAATGAAATATATCTTAAAAAAAAAAAAACACCTCCATTTTAACTGCTTTTTATTTGGAAAACTACCTCATTCAGCTCCAGACTCTTCTGACTGCTATTGCTCCTTCACTTCAAAATGCTTAGAGTGTAGCTATCCCAATGAGATTGCGCCTGGTCCAATTGAAGATCCTTCATCGAATATACTTAGACGCGGGGACCTTGGTTAAGATAGGTAGAAGGGATGACCCCCTTTGCCTCCGGCAATGCCAACAACCGGGAACCTTTTTCCATGTCCTTTGGGATTGCCCATTAGTGCAGTCCTACTGGAGTAAAATCATTAAACAGATGGCGAGAGCAGGTGGCAAGACGCTGAAGGCTTCCCCCCCCAGCTATGTCTCCTAAATATTTGGGAGGCCACTGACTTAACGCTGACGGAGCAAACGTGGGCCTCACTAGGGTGGGTCATTGCAAAACGAAATATCGCCCAGAAATGGGCAGTGGGGGCGGTCCTGGCTCTGCGCGACTGGGCAGCTGACATGGACAGGGCAATGATCGCTGAGAAAGATGTTTTTGAAAATAGGGGTTGCCCTAAGAAATGGGATCATAAATGGGGGAACTGGAATAGATACAGAGGTAGCATCTGCCTGTCCCCTACTGTGGAACTGCGATGTGAACGACAGAGGCTGCTGGATACCTCTGGCACTGATGATGTGCCCTTACCTGATATTGACTAAGGGGATCACTTTTGTATCAAGCATGGACTGATGTGGATATTGTTTCTCAAACTTTACCTACTAGGTGTATATTATTTGATGGGTGTACCTGTTAACATTGATATGACTAAACAGAGGGGTTTGAACGGTGCTTCCCAGATTCCAACTGTATTGAACAATGTACTTATGTGCTGCGGACTTCATTACTTTGTCATTGCTGCTTTATGTTTTTCTTTTGCCTTTTCCTTCTCAATAAAAATGTTTATATAAAAAAAAAAAATGCTTAGAGTGTGCATTCTTGGCCACAGCTATGTCTATTGGGCTAAAGAGGCTGCAAAAAAAGAGGTATTGACATGGACTTGGGTTTGCCAAATGTGGAGATTACTTGTTTTAGCCAGAGAGGCTTAAAGTTTCATCAGTTGCTGCCTTTGGTTAAAACCATTGTGGATAGTTGAGCTCTTCGCCTGATGATTGTGCACTGTGGTGGCAATGACCTAGGTACATTGACCTAGGTAGGGCTGGAAATCCTAATGAAAGATAACTTTGCAGAACTAATGTTTATTTTTCCTCACACTGTCTTGATGTACTCTAGTATATGCCAAAGACAGAAATGGAAGTGGTCAAATCAATTCTGTCCACAGATTGACAAAGCCAGGAAACATGTTAATAAAACTGTTTCTACTTTCCTCAGAGACTATAACATGGGCTCTATCTACAACAACAATCTTCACTTTGGAACGCATGGAATATATAGAGGTGATGTGGTTCACTTTACAGAAGAAGGGAACAGGGTGTTTCTAGGCAACCTGAAACTCTGCATACAGATCTAGTTGTCTTATACACGCTCTCAACACAAAGACTCTTGTCAGAGCCGCCCAAGTGCCCAAAATGTTGTTCGTTTCTTGTAAAATTATTATTTTTGTGAAGTTTTTTAATTTGCGACGACGTTGCGATCATGTCGCGAAATCACAAAACAAAAGCAGACATTTAACGACCATGGCCACATTCAAAAATGTAACTTAAAAAATGTATTTTAACTATTACAATACACACATTACTAACTTAAAGAACATGTTTGTACACATATTTTTGTAGTAACTTTAAAAAAAAATTGTGTTTGAACCCTACTTCCTGTTTTCACGATTACGCCGAGAGTTACGATGACTTTGATAACCGCGACGAGCGTGCCTTTAAAGTCATATTTTTATAGGGAGTTTTTATAAAAACAATCTTTTAAACCAAATTTCCATGTTCGCGAGTACTCCGAGAATCGTGAAGACGTCAGTAACCGCGATGACCGCGTCATTTTTTATAAAGTGTAAAACACATATATGCAAACATTTTACAGTATTTTAGACACTGGGGGTTTATTAGTGCACTGCTTAAATTAATATTTTTCTAGGTAGGTTGTATAAAATTAAGCTCTAAAATCATCTTCCCTTTTTGCGGTGACGCCAATACGTCGATATCCGCGATGGTACACGGGGCCACACTGGCGGTTGTGGCATAGTCGCGAATATCACGTGTCATTAAAAAAATCAATTTTGGAAACATAACTTGTGTTACTAATACCCCCATTTGTCAAACATGGGGTCAGAGTACCTCTACCCTGACCCCTTATGTCACTTTGGAAAAAAAATGTCAGCCCTGGTAACCGTCCCCAATACATAAAATGGCGGCTGCAACTTTCTGTTCAGGTTGCGACCAGTAAATCAGAATATTCCCATTGGCACGCGCATTCATGAGTTCCCACAAAAAATCGCAGTTTGACCGCGATCAACGCGAAACCGCTGCGAAATATCCGTGGCCAGAGATTTCACCATAATGTTTGGATTTAATTTCACAAAAACTACTGAACGGGTTTTGCACCAAATAACAAAAAGCACAATCTGCGTAAAAACATCTACCTTTCTCCCAAATTTGGTTTAATTCCACCCAGCGGTTCGGGCTGTAGGTTCGACAACATGTTCCTATGGGAATTAATATTACAAACACACCCTTTATTTGTGCCCCTATTACTCTGCCCCCACTGCACGGATCACCCCCAAATTTTCTGCGACACACAGAACCTACTTTGACACTTTTTTTAAAAAATGTCATGCAAATTAGTCAAACAACGCCAAAGTTATAGGCAAGTCAAAAAATGCTTTTCCTATGGAAACTAGGTCCTAACTATAACTACCTACTGGCAACCGCCAGCAGGTAATATATATATATATATATATATAAATTAATTATACCAAATTTCTGAGTGAAAGTTTTCAAATTATATGTACAATTTTCTTTTCTTTGAATTATTCTTATTTTTGATACAATTGATAAAACATCTTGAAATGAAAGAAGGGTGTAGCCATCTACTATGATTCGGAAGCTTCTTGAAAGCAGTATGAAAAGGGACATTCCTGATTAAATAGGAAGATTGATATCAAAAAGGCAAAGCAATTTGAGAGAGATTATTTTTGATGTGAAATATTATGACAAAAGATATAGGACTGGCTTATTTAATTTGAAAAGCGTATGTTAAAGACAATAAGCCTTCATAAATACAGATGTAGGGGTTTTTGGGTCATCGTTCTTTAGTGATTGATCTGTTCAAGTGTTTTTCACATTGTGTTTATGTAAAGAGAACAGCATGGGCAATGGCAATGACGTCATTTTAACACATCATATATGCACATCTGCATCAATAGAAGTGTACCTCGGTACCAAGGCTGATGGAACAGTCCATTTGTTTTCAATTTTCTCCTTTTAAAGGTCCCCTTTAATTTCTTTCCTTGTCATTTGTTTTTTTTAGGTCTGGTGTTAGCCAAGGCCTTTTAATTTTGCCAAAAGGTAGTCATACTTACTTATAGGGACTTTAAGCCAGCTTTCTTCGTCCATTTTGTTTATAGTATTAAATAGCACAAACTTGACCTAAGGACATTAGAACAATTCACAAAAGAACCAGATTACAATATATTTATTTGTATTAGGCACGGGAGATTAACTGATTTGCCCAGCATCACAGGATGATGAGGTAAGGCTGGGACTCAAATCAAGTTCCCGAATCCCAAGGTCAACAGCTCAGAGCTTAGGACACATCTCCCATCCATTGGTCTGTTACTGTGCCATCCATCTTTTCTTGCACCCACTACAGCATAGAGTATGGGATAATGAGCTAGCTCACTTAATTGGCTAACTTCACCATGCTATGTACAACAGCATTTTGCCCTTTCACAAGGAGCACATCCACACAAAAGGTAGTTCTGTTCAGTGCCTGGAACTAGTATGGCAATGTGTATTTTTTAAGACAAAACATATTTTTGCTTTTAATGTTTTGTTTATATTAACAATGGCCCAGCAGCTCCCCATACAATATAGTATTGTAAAAGTCATGACAAAACAAAACAAGCATTGCTGCCAACACCAGACCTGCTGGTTCTGCCAGTGCTGGTTTTTCAAAGAACCCCACTTCTCACCAGACAGTGCAAGCGGTCTGTTCACAGTACACTCATTACATCTATTTTTTTACATCCACTACTCAATTGCAAAGGTAAACAAGAGATTTATATAAACTGTTTTGCCCACACAGTATATGTAATGTGATCCATACTGTCATTGAAGATATCAATGGTGCTGTCATATTTGCTATTTTCATTGAACTAGTACACATTGCTAAAAAACAGAGTTATTGAGAGCCCCCCCCCGCGCCTAGGGGTGGGGGGCCCTTCGTGGAATTTCGTGCGAGAGGCAAGAGAGAGGCTGGGCCAGCGCACAACTGGTCAAGGGGAGTGGGAGGGGCCGCCAGGAAATATGAGGAGGTAGGGCAGGCTCTTAGTGCGTCACCTAGGTGCGCAGGCGACCCCTCCAGGGAAAAGGATAAGAGCACTGAACACGAGGGAGAAGCCCTCTTTGTCCTCTTGCCTCGGGCGCCCAGCGGGTCGCAGCCAGAAGCAAAGTTGCGGCGGGCACCGGGGTGAGGGGGCCTCACAGCGTAGCAAGGAGGACCGGGCCTGGCAAGGTGGGTATTTAGTGCCGTGTTTTGAGCCGGGTGCTTGTGACATAAAGCTGTGGACAGAAATGGGTTGATGCATGTCTTGCATTTGCCCATGTCGATTTCCTTCGCGCAGATTTAATGGAGGAAGTGCTTGGAGGGTGAATTTGCAGGTTGGGTCGTGTACACATTGCTAAAAAACAGAGTTATTCAGCGCAGGTCTGGGGGTGGGGGAGGGCAGAACAATGTTAGTCTCCGGAGATACTCATGATAAAAATTGGGTATTCCCATGACATAAATGTACATGCACATTTTCAAAACATGAACCATTTATATAAACAGATAAGTCAGAATTAAATTAGAATAGGGGCCATGGAGAAAACCATGAACTTATTGGTGCTTACAGAGCACCATAGGATAGCAGAAGACCTACAGGAAAGCACTGGACTTTACACTGTAACTCTGTGGCAAATAACATAGAAGAGTGTTTTGCATTGTGTAACCTTGTGACGAAATTCATAGGAAAGAGCCTTGGATTTGTAACATTGTTAAAGACATAGCACTGATATTCCACAACTAACCAGCTGAATTAATTCACATGCTGAAGGAACATGGCAACACAAACAAATAAGAGATAGGGAAACATGTTGGAGAAATTATATCACAAGTTTATTAGCACAGAAAATTGGTTAACTTACAGGTGATCTGAAAGTTCAGGCAGTGATGAACAACCCTGAACGGGCTGCCTGGCTGCAGCCACCCAAGAAAAAGAATCTCTCCGTGTTGTTTGGCCCCAAAAAACTGTTTTGTTCCACCACAGAGAGACATGAATATAAGCCCCCTTGTGAGCCAATCAAATGTCAGGCGGATACATGGGTCATGTGGCAAGGAAATATAGTGCTACAAAGATCTGTTATACAGGAGGGGCTGGAGATTTCTCATTTATTTACACTTAAGACATTTGTAGGTTATATGTAGTATTTAGCTGTGTGTGAATTAAAGTACTTTTCATTTTCGAAGTAAAAGCACGGACTAGAGTGATAGGTTTACTTGATTGTTATTATTATCTCTACTGAGCTCTGAGTTTCTTACCCACACCACCTTCCTGACAAGGCCTCTGACTGCTCTGCTTCACCATCCTGACGGTGGCTTGCTAAAGGAGTGTACTTGGTATGCAGTTTAGGTCCAATAACTCACTGATTGCACTGAGAGCCCCCCAAATAGTTCCTACAGAATACATGGACACATTGGCACCCAATGAAAGAGATAACAATGATTTACTGTATATGCAGTCCATGCCACACCCTCAGTCATTGCATTTGTGAGCGCTTGGACAGGGTGTAGGAAAGGGATTGTCTAGGCAGCTACAAGGCCCTAGCGCCACTTTGAGGAAGCTTAGATTCTTCTAGTAAGAGATTGTGTTAGAAAAGCTACATGGTGGGCCCCAGGCAGAGGACAAAATGTCCTATCCTCTCCCCCAGGATATTGAAAGGAAGAGGGACTAGACAATTTGCAATGACGTGAAGCCCATCATAATTGTGTCACTACGTTGATGACGCGATGGACTCCATTCGCCTGCTGCCTCGATTATCCTACCCCCCAACCTCATAAAGGTATTTAGGGACCTTATGGCAGTGGGTTGGGCAAGGAATCCGATAGTTCGTGTTTTGTGTCACTGGGAGTATACAGCGTGATGGCTCTAAAAAAGAGCTTTGGCAAGCGAGTAAAGGAATTAGGAGATAAGAGTGGGGGGAGTGAGAAAGGAAGATGAACTAAGAACTAGGCTGGTCCTGGAGCAGGCAGGTGCGATAGGCAAAGGAAAGCATTAAGAGGGAAAAATAGTAAGAAGTTTAGTTGAAGTCTTTGTGCAGATATAGAGAGGTGGGTGCTTTAGGGATGGAACTGTCTTGGAGTGTGCGGGCAGGCTTTAGCCCCCCGCTCCTGTTGTCTTCACAGCCCGGACTGCTGCAGCATGGAAGGAGATAGAATTCTCCTGCTGCTGTGGCAGTGGGGCCGGTAATGTTAAGAAGGAGGGGAGTGGACGGGATACACAAACACACTCACTCACACCCATGCATTTGGGCACACACACAATCATTCACCACACTCATTATCAAATATTCAAACATATATGCACGCATGCACCAAACAATAATTTTGAAAAAATCACACTTGCCTACAGCTTTGCCTCAGAGGTCCCAGGAGAGTTGGGACTGCTGCCTTCCCTCATTGGTTGACCTAAGGTTAGCCAATGAGGGAAGGCAGCAGTCCCAATGTTGTCACAGAGTTGGATGGGGTCAGTAAGACTGCTGACCCCACCCCACTCTGTGACGAGGTGTTACTGATTAACACTAGGCCCTGGGCACTTCAGGGCTTAAAACTGAAGCGGCCAGGCCCGAGGCAATGAGTGATGCTCCCCCTTGTCACAAGGGGGAGAGCCTCTAGGATCTTTGCTGAGCTTAGGAGGTCACACCCACAGAAGCTGTGACATCCTCAGCCCAGCAAAGTTTTGCTCAGTTAGCCAGGAACCTGCACATTTAGCGCATGTCTAGCTCCTGGCTGCCTGACCTGAAAATGAAGAGTGTCTGTCCTGCTTACCTTTGCTCAGTCTGACAGACCCTGTCTTGAGGGGCAAAAGATGACGGGGCCGGGGCTGTGCTGTGGGCTGCTCTGGGTTGGGGCTATGAAGCCTCAAGTTCAAAAGGGCTTTGCCTGCCTTTCAAAAGCCATTTAGTGGCCTAGGAGGCTTTGCTTTTTTTCTTTTACTGACCGGGCCCCCTATAGTCCCTACTCTCATACTACCTATTCAGTTTCCTTGTAAGGCACCTATCAAGGCTACTTGAAGTGTTTAGGGAAAGAACTGCAGAAGTTCTAGACCCCGTTAGCACTCCCCACCTAATCTAGGCATACATAGAATGGGTCTCCTGCCACTCTCTACAGCAAGACGCAGAGAATGCAAAATATCATCAGAATGTAATCAAGAGAGGGAGAGAAAAAACACGAGATGGATTTTGCCTTCCAAAATAAACCTAAATATGTGTATAAAATTAGAACCTAAATGTTAATAGCGGTTTTACGTTTAGTGCTTTGTTGCCATTCACAAACCGGTATTTAAACAGAAACTGAAAGTAAGAAAAGTTGTATTCTTACACTAAGGGCCAGATTTATCAACACTTTGTGCGGTGCAAAGTCACAAAAGTGATGCAACGTGTTGATAAACGATATACTTTCCAATGCAAAACTTTTTTTGCGCTGGAAAGAGGTTTAAAAAGTAACACAAATAGAGCTCTGCACTAATTTGCGTAAAGGGGCCTTTCCATCTGTGGTACATGGACGTTCCTATGCTACCACCAATATTTTTTACACAAAGCCCTATGCATTAGGAGGCCTGAACATATGCCAGCACTTTGGAAGAGAACAGCAAGACCCTATCTGAATTTGACTGCTGTGCTGCATTGCAAGAATTATTAGTGACTCTCCCCGTTACTTTTGAGTGCACAACTTGGTTTCACTGGAAAGATCTTTAAAAGTAGCGCAGAGTAACGCTTTGTGCTGCTTTGTTTTAGTTTGCATCAAAGGGTCTTCCTGCATTGGCATTCCCACTCTAACACATATAATTTTTGACCCAAAGTCATCTCTACTACCAACTGTAGATAGGGTTTTGAGCCAAAATAATTACATCTCCTTGAGGCAAGCTCAAAGCTGTAGTTTTTATTTATCCAAAGTTTTCAAACTTTGCATTTGTGTCTCACTGCACAGCACACATACAAAGTGATAAAAGTTTAAAAGTTAGTCTAAACTTAGGCTGAGATTTACTAACATTTTGCATTGTGGAGTACCACTTTTTTCCATAAAGCCAAAAGTGTTTGGCTTATAAAATCAAAAGTAACTTGAGGCAGCTTATATACTTTGCGTCGGGGAGACATTACATGGATGGAGCATGGGCGTTCCTGTCCACTAACCCATGTATTCTGAACCAAACCCAGATTTACAGATTTAGGAAGCAGATCAACACAGTCTCATCCGCCTGCTTCCACACCCTACGCATGCTCCGCAAGATCTGCAGGTGGCTCCCAGTCACCACAAGAAGGGCCATCACCCAGGCCCTCGTCACCAGCAGACTGGACTATAGGAACACACTCTACATAAGAATCACCACACGCCTCCTGAAGAGACTACAGACAATAAAAAACTCAGCGGCAAGACTCATCCTGGACCTCCCCAGAAGGACCTACATCACACCCCACCTCAAGAAGCTACACTGGCTCTCAATCCAGAAGAGGTGCCAGTTCAAGATACTGGCCCACACTTACAAAGCCCTATACAACATAGGACCTGCATACATCAACAAACATTGGACCTTCCACCAACCTACCAGACACCTACGATCCGCTTCCCTCTTCCTTACAGACACCACTGGATCTGCCAAACCAATAGCGGAGGACGTTCTTTCTCACACCTGGTGGCCAAGGCATGGAACAACCTCCCCCTGCACCTCAGGACTGCCCCATTGATCCAGCAATTTGGGAACGGTCTCAAGACCTGGATGTTGGAGTGAACAAACCACCACACAGCAGTCGGTTTCTCTAGGGCATTGGCACCCTCACAGGTGATTTGCCGTGCTATATAATACCCGATTGAGTGCTTGATTGATTTACTAAAGTCTGCAAACCTATGTTTGTGAAAATGGTGCGCCAAGATTAGGCTGTTATAAAGAGGAGGAATATCATTATTTTTCCTTGTTAGTTGCTCTTTGCATGTGTGCTTCACTCTGCAGCACACATACAAAGAGAACTAAGCCTCTAAGAATACTTTTTTGTGCAGGAAGATATCACTTCTTGCACAAAAAACATTCTGACCAAAACATAGGCAACCTTGTGTCGTGGCATTGGCGCTACGCTGCTACAAGTGCACCAGTACAAGGAGAGAGCAGAAGTGCACCATATGGCACATTTCTGCTCTCTCCCTTTCATGCAGCACAGGACGTTCCCTTGCTGTGCTGCGTGAAAGTTTCGTAAAATCTGGGCCACAGTGTTTTGCACCAGAAGGGTATCCTTTCAGTACAAAACCTATGCTAGACTTATACATACACCTATGCACTATGGTGTAAAGGTGTGTGCGTGGCACTAGGCAGCCTAATTGTGCACCAGTGCTTGGAAAGAGAGCAGCAGTGCCATATCTTTGTAGCTATGGCGCTTTCCAGCTCTTTCCCTTTCACTCAAGGCAGCGTAGCAACTCTGATTGTTGCATTGCGTTAAATAATAGTAAATTTGCCCCTAGGTTCCAGTAATGATTCCAATAAATGCTGACTGGGCATGTCCATGTAGTTGTGGACTCGAGTGATATGTATTATGGGTGCTGTGGACCTGTGTACAGTGCATAGATTTCTGCACAATACTCCTCACTGGAATTTCAGCACCCTGGCCCTTCCTAACTTGCACGCTCACCAATGAAGTATCTGATGAACAGCTAAGGATGGTTTTTAGTGAGCTGGTCAGTATAGGTGTAGTTCCGGGGCACCAAATAGAGGGCAGCAGGAGAGAACCAGGGCTGAAGTTCCTCCATCCTTGTACTTAAAAACCTATACAATGTTGCTGTCAGCAGTTCACAAATGTCTATTGTTAGATTTGGGGGTCTCTAGTTGGCAGAGGTAGGTACCTTTGTCCAAATAGGGACCCTTGAGTCTAGTCAGGGAAAGTAGGTACACTCCCGAAATAACCCCTGCTCACCCTCTTGGTAGCTTGGCACGAGCAGACAGGCTTAGTTCAGAGGCAGTGTGTAAAGCATTTGTGAACACATACAGTAATCAAGTGACAACACTACAAATGGACACCACACAGGTTATATATTTATAAAAATAGGTATACTTTATATAGATTTATCACAAGACCATAAACGACAAAAATAATCCACAATACTGTTAAGAATACTTAGTTCTGATCAAAAAGGCTTAATTCAAGGTTCTGTGCGAGTCGGTAGCCTCCTCCGGCTACGGCGATGTCGAGAACAAACAGAGTCTAACAAATCCAGCTGACCGCGTCGAGACGGGCCAACACAGCGTAGACAGACTCGGTCACAGTACCTTTTACTTGAAGCGGCAGGCACGGGCGTGCGAGCCGGATGGCTGTTCGTCGCGGTCGCGATGCAAAAATGGAAGCGTTGCAGGACGCGTTGTCCCTCGATGCGGTGCAGGCAGCGGCTCGTTGACGTCGTCGAGACGGAGTCGGTGAGACCAGGGCCGTGCGTTGCAGGGCGAGACGGTGCTTCGATGCGGTGCTGGCAGGTTGCGGTGCGGCGACGGAGCCGGATTCAGGAGCTGGCGTCGATCAGTCCGGACAGCGGTGCGAGTCGGGCGGTGCGTCGCAAAGCGTGCGAGCGGTGCCCAACTCCGGTGCGGTCACAGGACTCGAACTCAGCAGCAGTGACCGTGTCGGTCGGACCAGTTCGATTCGGCGTAGCGAGCGTTGCAGGACGCGTTGTCCCTCGATGCGGTGCAGGCAGCGGCTCGTTGACGGAGTCGGTGAGACCAGGGCCGTGCGTTGCAGGGCGAGACGGTGCTTCAATGCGGTGCTTGCAGGACACCGAGTCGGTCGTGAGAGTCGGTCACAGCTCCCTACCTCTGTAGCCACTGAAACAGAGTTTCCAGCAGCAATTCACAAAGGGGGTGAAGTCCAATGGTCCTGGGACTTCGGTCAGGGGGCAAGCTCTCTTCCAAGCCCTTGGAGATCCTTCACAAGTTGATGAAAGTCACAGCAAAGCAAAAGTTCCTTTCTCCTCTCTTTGGCAGTCAGGCAAACCACTGCAGGCCAATCCCCCAAGCAGCACTTCAAGCTTAGGGATAGTTTCTCCTCAGTTTCTTCTTGGTTCCGCTCCTCAGCAAAGGTTTCTTCTTGTTCCCAAAAGTGATCCGATTTTCCTGGGGTCTGGGTGCCCCTCTTATACCCTGATTCTCTTTGTTCTCTGGAGGCAGAGAGGCCTCTGCCTAGTCCAAAACCAGTTCTGGTCAGTCCTGGAGCACTTTGTTTTTCTGACTCCTTCTTTCCTTTCAGAATGTGGGGCAGAGTGCTCAGCCGCCCGGCAGGAGGTGGAGCCAGCATTGTGGAAGGCAGGCACAGCCCCATTCAGACCCAGGTGCAGCTCCTCCCTCCACTCTGGATGCAGATCTTTCTATTCAGCCCTGCGCTGACTCACCCTGTCTCCTGTAGCCACCCCCAGCCCCTGTCACTCAATCTCCAGACAAGGAATACACAACCTAGCAGAGGCAGGCTTGGATAGTTAGGCAAGAAAATACCCACTTTCTAAAAGTGGTATTTTCGAACACAGAATGTTAAAACCAACTTCACTAAAAGATGTATTTTATCATCCTGAGTTCAGGCATACTAAATTCGTTTTTCTACCATGTTCCCTGGGTCAGTTCTGACTATAAGGTGTAATAGTCAGTCTGCCCATTCTGGCCTATGGGGAGCAGGTAGCCTTGCAATAGTGAAAAACGAAAATGGCTGTAATTCACTATTAGGACATGCCACACACACCAGGGCATGTCCTACCTTATACTTACAATGCACCCTGCCCTAGGGCCTACTTTAGGGGTGACCAACATGCAGTAAAGGGAAGGTTTTAGGGACTGGTAAGTGGGTGTACTCACCAAGTCGACATGGCAGCCCGAGGCTGCACACAGGCTCTGCGATGGCAGGCCTGAGCCACATTTTACAAGCCGCTTCTGTGGGTGGCACAACCAGTGCTGCAAGCCCACCAGCGGCATTGGATTTACAAGCCCTGGGCACACTGAGTGCGCTGTACTAGGGACTGACAAGTAAACCAATCATCCAATCATGGAGTCACTAATACATGTATCAATTAACGATAGGGAGCACTTGCACTTTGGCACTGATTAGCAGCGGCAAAGTGCCCATGAGCATCTAGTCCAGCAAAAACATATCGGCAACCGTGGAGGCATTACGAAAAAATGGAAGGGAGACCCACGCCAAGGATGCCAGGTCTAACACGTGTCCCCTCCAGCTGAAATGTGGGGAGAACTATCCTACCCCTAGGGAGTTCTCATCGCTAAGGCGGAAAAATCTGGACAGTCCATCAGCATTGGCGTGTTCTGTACCAGGGCGGTGTTCCACCGTAAAGTCCATCCCCTGTAGGGAAATGGACCACCTCAACAGCTTTGGATTCTCACCCCTCATCTGCATCAACCATCTGAGGGGCCTGTGGTCTGTCTGAACCCGGAAGTGAGTCCCAAACAGGTATGGTCTCAGCTTCTTCAGTGCCCAGACCACAGCAAATGCCTCACGCTCGATAGCACTCCATCTCTGTTCCCGGGGAAGTAACCTCCTACTGATGAAGGCTACAGGTTGGTCTAGGCCCTCCTCATTGATCTGTGATAGAACAGCCCCTACACCATGCTCTGAAGCGTCGGTTTGAATAATGAACTCATTGGAGAAGTTGGGTGCCTGGAGCACAGGCGCCGTGCACATGGCAGTCTTCAAGGTGTCAAAAGCTTTTTGACAGGCGTCAGTCCAAATCACTTTCCTGGGCTGCTTCTTGGAAGTCAGCTCGGTCAAGGGGGCAACAATGCTGCCATACCCCTTGACGAATCTCCGGTAATACCCGGTGAGTCCTAGGAAGGCTCTCACCTCTGTCTGGGTCTTGGGGGGCTCCCAAGCCAGAATGGTATCAATTTTCGGTTGGAGGGGCGCCACCTGGCCGCTCCCAACCTGGTGTCCCAAGTACACCACAGAACCCTGCCCAATCTGGCACTTACTCGCCTTGATTGTGAGGCCTGCCCTCCGCAGCGCCATCAACACTTCCCAGAGGTGGCGCAGATGCTCTTCCCAACGGGCACTGAACACCGCGATGTCATCCAGGTAGGCGGCACTGAAATCCTCCAGTCCAACCAACACCTGGTTGACCAACCTCTGAAAGGTGGCAGGGGCATTCTTCATCCCAAAGGGCATCACCCGGAACTGGTAGTGCCCATCTGGTGTGGAGAATGCTGACCTCTCTTTTGCCCCATCAGTCAAGGCGATCTGCCAGTATCCAGACGTTAAGTCAAACGTGCTGAGGTACCGCGCAGCCCCTAACCGATCTATGAGCTCATCAGCTCTGGGGATGGGGTGGGCGTCAGTCCTGGTGACGGAATTGAGTCCCCTGTAGTCCACACAGAACCGGAGTTCTGGTGTGGCACCAGGCGCGGCAGCTTTTGGAACCAAGACCACGGGGCTGGCCCAAGGGCTGTTAGAGGACTCAATCACCCCTAGCGCAAACATCTTGGAGACCTCCTCCTTGATGCAGGCTCTGACCCTGTCAGTCACCCTGTAAGCCTTGTGCTTCACAGGAAGACTGTCCCCAGTGTCCACATCATGGACGCACCAATGGGTGACACTGGGAACCAGGGAGAACAGGTCAGGGAACTGTCCCAACAGTTGGCGACAGTCACCCTGCTGCTCAGGTGTCAGGGAGGTAGAGAGGTTTACTCCCTCCACTGATCCATCTTGCTCTCGGGCTGACAGGAGGTCAGGAAGAGGCTCGGTCTCCTCCTCCATTCCATCATCTGTCGCTAAGAGCATGCCCACTTGGGACCTCTCCAAGTGGGGCTTCAGGCGGTTCACATGCAGGACCCGCAAGGGGTTCCTGGGAGACTGCAAGTCCACCAAATAGGTAACTGGACTCTTGCGCTCCACCACCGTAAAAGGGCCGGTCCACCGGTCCTGGAGCGCACAGGGCTCCACAGGGGCCATGACCCACACTTTCTGACCAGGCTGAAGCTCTACCAGAGTGGCATTCTGGTCGTACCACCGCTTCATCTCCTCCTGGCTGGCTTCCAGATTTGCCTCAGCAAGCTCTCTGAAACGCCTAGTCTGGTTCCTGAAGGCCAGCATGTAACTGTATACATCCTGGGGAGGTTTCCTGGGAGATTGCTCCCAGCCTTCCTTGACCAAACTCAGAGGTCCTCGCACCGGGTGTCCATAGAGGAGCTCAAAGGGACTGAACCCTAGAGACTTCTGTGGCACCTCCCGGTATGCAAACAACAGGCATGGTAAGAGGACGTCCCATTTACGCCTCATGGGTTCTTCCAGACCCATAATCATGCCCTTGAGGGTCCGGTTGAATCTCTCAACCAGACCATTTCCTTGAGGGTGGTAAGGAGTGGTGAACTTGTAAGTTACACCGCACTCCTGCCACAGGGACTTCATGTACTTGGACACGAAGTTGGTACCTCTGTCAGACACCACCTCTTGAGGGAATCCCACACGTGAGAAAATTCCCATCAGTGCCCGTCCCACCACGGGGGCCGTCACTGTCCTCAGAGGGATGGCTTCAGGGTACCGGGTGGCATGGTCCACCAAGACCAGGATAAACCTGTTGCCCATGGCTGTCTTGGGGTCCAGTGGCCCCACAATGTCAATACCCACCCGTTCAAAGGGGGTGCTGACCACAGGGAATGGCTGGAGAGGAGCCTTGTGCTTCCTCCCACTTTTTCCACTTGCCTGGCAAGTCTGGCATGTCCTGCAGTGAGTGGCGGCACTCCTGCGCATCTGGGGCCAATAGAAATGGGTAACAAGCCTGTCAAAGGTCTTGTCCTGCCCCAGATGTCCCGCTAATGGTACATCATGAGCCAACCCCAGTAGGAAGGCTCTGAAGCGCTGGGGTACCACCAGCACACGGGCTGACCCAGGCTCAGCAACCTTAGGCTCTGAATACAGGAGACCATTCTCCCAGTAAACCCAATGTGATCCAGACTGATCACCTGCTGCCTGGTCTGTGGCCTGTTGCCTCAGACCCACGAGAGAAGGGCATGTGTTCTGCTCCTTGCAGAACTCTTCCCTGGAGGGTCCTCCTTCTTGCTGCCAATGGGTCAGCTCAGGTAGGTCCCCCAGTTCAGCTACCTGTTCCCCTGTAGGCTCCAGGTCATCCCCCTCAGGGTCTGCCTCCTCCTGGACCGTGGGAACCTCGGGGGCCGGTTTCCCGCGCCCCCTGCCTCCTCTCTCTCCGGCAGGCACCTGGGCCTCCCTCTCAGGCTCCAGGTCCTCTTGAACACCTTTAGCTGCCATTGACCGGGTGGTCACACATGCCCAATCAGGCAAGCCCAACATTTCTAAATGCGCACTCCGCTCCACCTTAGCCCAAGGTGAGCTCTCCAAATCGTTCCCTAACAAACAGTCAACAGGCATGGCTGGCCTCACAGCTACTTGAAGAGTACCCGAGACCCCCCACTCAAAGGGAACCTGAGCCACCTTGCAGTGACTCTCTGTGTTGTCAGCGGCAACAACCGGATAGAATGCATCAGGGATAACCTGCTCTTTAGACACCAGGTGACACTTGACAGCTGTCACACTGGCTCCTGTGTCTCTCAGAGCCTCCACCCTATGGCCATTGATGGTCACCCACTGCCTGTATTTCTTAGTGTTCTCAGGCAGCGGGGTCCTAGGGACCATCTCAGAGTCTCCTAAGGAGACAAGGGAAAACACTGTGGGATCCCCCCACCTTGGGCACCCAACTCCTCCCCCAGGGCTACACTAGCCAACTGCCGGGGGACTGCACTGGTGGGTGCTGGTTTTCCATGCAAAGGGCAACGAGGATCGTTTGCCTTGTGGCCAGGGGCGCCACACTTGTAACATACCAGTGGTCCCTGGTGAACAGGGGGCCTGTCAGGGCCACTGGCTTCTTCTCAGGGGAGGCTGGGAACCTTTCCCTTGGTTCCCTTGGGGTCTACTTTGGGGCCCTTTATGGAACTCCTTCTGTTTACCCTTGTCCCCCACTCTTCTGCTGGGGACCCTGCCCACCCTTGGCGGAGTCTCCCACGTGACCCTTGTGGACCCGGGTACTCACCCAGCGGTCCGCCTCCTCAGCAAGCTGCCTAGGGTTAGTCAGCTTACTATCAATCAGGTGCTGGCGTAGCTCAGGAAAACAATTACCGGACAAGTGCTCCCAGGCAATCAAATCAAAGAGCGCCTGAAAATCAGTCGCTTTGCTACCCTTTACCCAACTATTCAAGGCTCTGCAAAAGAAGGTCACATATTCAACCCAGGTACTGCTTTCAATCTTACTACAGTTCCTGAACCTTTGCCTATAAAGCTCAGGGGTCAAACCATATCTAGTCATTAAGGCATCCTTCATGTGGCTGTACGAATTATAGACTTCAGAGGGCAAATCCAACAAGGTATCCCGCCCTTCACTGAGGAACCGTCCCCACAACCCCGCTCCCCAATCCTTCTCAGGGACCCGGTGGGAAGACATGGCTACCTCATAGGCTTTGAACCACTGCCCTATGTCGTCATTTTTAAAAAACTCCTTCACCACATCTTTGGGAATATACACCCTAGCTTCAACAGGCACAGGCGGTACACTGCCACCAGAGGGAGTAATCTCTAAGCTCTTGGCCTTCAATTCCAACTCCCTCAAAACTCTCTCATGTTCAAACTGCATTTTCTTTTCCTCTAGGGCTAATTTCCTTGTTTGCATTTCGAATTCTAACTGCTTATTCAGCTTGAGTTTGGTCAGCTCCATTTCGTGCATCCTACTCTCTTTCCTGTCCTCCAACTCCTCTGGAGACAGTCCTCTGGCAGAAACACTGCTACCTACTGGGGAAGGTGGTCTTCTAGCCCCTGGACCCAATAGCCCCTCCAGCTGCCCTTCTGCATTCTCAGCCCCCTCCACAGGGGCACTCCTTGATTCGACCCAGGCCCTCAGCGCCTTTTGGAGGTCCTCCTTCCTGGAGATCCCGGTCATGGACACTTTAAACTTTTTGCAGAATTGCTTGAGCTGCTTAAGGGTGTAGCATTCTAGCCTCTCTTCTTCCCAATCACATTCAACAGAGGCTACTGATGCTGGTTTCTCCATAGTGACTGAACTTGGCATTTGCAAAAATAGGAAATCCCAGAAAAAATGCTATTAAAGTATGTGGTTGCGTTTTGGTCTGCACTCACTAAGTAGTGTTCACCAATCACTGTACATGAGTCACAAATGCAAGTCCAGAATCCTCACCGCTGACCACCAATGTTAGATTTGGGGGTCTCTAGTTGGCAGAGGTAGGTACCTTTGTCCAAATAGGGACCCTTGAGTCTAGTCAGGGAAAGTAGGTACACTCCCGAAATAACCCCTGCTCACCCTCTTGGTAGCTTGGCACGAGCAGACAGGCTTAGTTCAGAGGCAGTGTGTAAAGCATTTGTGAACACATACAGTAATCAAGTGACAACACTACAAATGGACACCACACAGGTTATATATTTATAAAAATAGGTATACTTTATATAGATTTATCACAAGACCATAAACGACAAAAATAATCCACAATACTGTTAAGAATACTTAGTTCTGATCAAAAAGGCTTAATTCAAGGTTCTGTGCGAGTCGGTAGCCTCCTCCGGCTACGGCGATGTCGAGAACAAACAGAGTCTAACAAATCCAGCTGACCGCGTCGAGACGGGCCAACACAGCGTAGACAGACTCGGTCACAGTACCTTTTACTTGAAGCGGCAGGCACGGGCGTGCGAGCCGGATGGCTGTTCGTCGCGGTCGCGATGCAAAAATGGAAGCGTTGCAGGACGCGTTGTCCCTCGATGCGGTGCAGGCAGCGGCTCGTTGACGTCGTCGAGACGGAGTCGGTGAGACCAGGGCCGTGCGTTGCAGGGCGAGACGGTGCTTCGATGCGGTGCTGGCAGGTTGCGGTGCGGCGACGGAGCCGGATTCAGGAGCTGGCGTCGATCAGTCCGGACAGCGGTGCGAGTCGGGCGGTGCGTCGCAAAGCGTGCGAGCGGTGCCCAACTCCGGTGCGGTCACAGGACTCGAACTCAGCAGCAGTGACCGTGTCGGTCGGACCAGTTCGATTCGGCGTAGCGAAGCGTTGCAGGACGCGTTGTCCCTCGATGCGGTGCAGGCAGCGGCTCGTTGACGGAGTCGGTGAGACCAGGGCCGTGCGTTGCAGGGCGAGACGGTGCTTCAATGCGGTGCTTGCAGGACACCGAGTCGGTCGTGAGAGTCGGTCACAGCTCCCTACCTCTGTAGCCACTGAAACAGAGTTTCCAGCAGCAATTCACAAAGGGGGTGAAGTCCAATGGTCCTGGGACTTCGGTCAGGGGGCAAGCTCTCTTCCAAGCCCTTGGAGATCCTTCACAAGTTGATGAAAGTCACAGCAAAGCAAAAGTTCCTTTCTCCTCTCTTTGGCAGTCAGGCAAACCACTGCAGGCCAATCCCCCAAGCAGCACTTCAAGCTTAGGGATAGTTTCTCCTCAGTTTCTTCTTGGTTCCGCTCCTCAGCAAAGGTTTCTTCTTGTTCCCAAAAGTGATCCGATTTTCCTGGGGTCTGGGTGCCCCTCTTATACCCTGATTCTCTTTGTTCTCTGGAGGCAGAGAGGCCTCTGCCTAGTCCAAAACCAGTTCTGGTCAGTCCTGGAGCACTTTGTTTTTCTGACTCCTTCTTTCCTTTCAGAATGTGGGGCAGAGTGCTCAGCCGCCCGGCAGGAGGTGGAGCCAGCATTGTGGAAGGCAGGCACAGCCCTATTCAGACCCAGGTGCAGCTCCTCCCTCCACTCTGGATGCAGATCTTTCTATTCAGCCCTGCGCTGACTCACCCTGTCTCCTGTAGCCACCCCCAGCCCCTGTCACTCAATCTCCAGACAAGGAATACACAACCTAGCAGAGGCAGGCTTGGATAGTTAGGCAAGAAAATACCCACTTTCTAAAAGTGGTATTTTCGAACACAGAATGTTAAAACCAACTTCACTAAAAGATGTATTTTATCATCCTGAGTTCAGGCATACTAAATTCGTTTTTCTACCATGTTCCCTGGGTCAGTTCTGACTATAAGGTGTAATAGTCAGTCTGCCCATTCTGGCCTATGGGGAGCAGGTAGCCTTGCAATAGTGAAAAACGAAAATGGCTGTAATTCACTATTAGGACATGCCACACACACCAGGGCATGTCCTACCTTATACTTACAATGCACCCTGCCCTAGGGCCTACTTTAGGGGTGACCAACATGCAGTAAAGGGAAGGTTTTAGGGACTGGTAAGTGGGTGTACTCACCAAGTCGACATGGCAGCCCGAGGCTGCACACAGGCTCTGCGATGGCAGGCCTGAGCCACATTTTACAAGCCGCTTCTGTGGGTGGCACAACCAGTGCTGCAAGCCCACCAGCGGCATTGGATTTACAAGCCCTGGGCACACTGAGTGCGCTGTACTAGGGACTGACAAGTAAACCAATCATCCAATCATGGAGTCACTAATACATGTATCAATTAACGATAGGGAGCACTTGCACTTTGGCACTGATTAGCAGCGGCAAAGTGCCCATGAGCATCTAGTCCAGCAAAAACATATCGGCAACCGTGGAGGCATTACGAAAAAATGGAAGGGAGACCCACGCCAAGGATGCCAGGTCTAACATCTATGTACACACACATCAGATTTCAAAAGCACTATCAGACCATACAAATGGTACACTACGCAAACGCTGGGAACATACATAGCATCTCGCAGTTAAAGGTATCCGTCTTTTATTCTGGCGACTCCAGCTATGTTTCCACACTGCCCAGGATGCCAGTGTGCCTTGTATTCTATTTTCACACTATGGGGCTGCAGCTAATTTGTTTCTGAAAAGAAGCTGCCATCGATTACACTATTGCAGCCAAATAATTATCCACGTCTTTGGCTAAAAGACAATTTATCGTTAATCAGGAATATGAAGGCCACAATGTGACAGACTGCATAACATCACAAATAAATTTCCAGAACTCTTACAGAAAAGTTGAATCTGACCAATCCAAGCTGCATAGGTTTTCATAGGGCTTGTAGTCTACATGGGAATTATTTTTACATTTGCAAATTTCTGTATATTATAGTAGAATCACTGATGTCCTAATTACTTCCCACTACTCCTCATTACTTCTTACTGGTCCTTGTCAAAGTCATCAATTGTGAGGTAAGTGTATCTTCAGACAGGAAGAACTCAGGAGCATGCTGAAAAGACAGATCACATCCACTCTACTGGGTGCTACAAAGGGGATGGCTTCCCAGCACACGCCCTGACTTATCCTAGACAACTCGAGAGGAGAGCTGAAGTTAAGGAATGGTGGGCTTTTTGTAATGTCTGTGATGAGGATGATTAGGATTAGGAGTAATGAAGGAACAGAACCGGGGTTGTTGCGTATTTTCAGGGGAGGGAAACAGGTCTACAAAAAGGTCCCCTGAACCTTCGGCATAATCTCCTGAAGATGGATGGACATATGGACGGATTTAGGAGGATAGAAATCTTTTGCTTAATCCATTCATCTGTCTGACCACGATGTGAGCAGCGCTTAAGGAGAGAAGATGCAATTCCACCCAAGTCTCTAACTGCAGGGCTACTAGTCATAGAGAACCCTTCCATCAAGAACCTCAGAATCTGGATGAACAATGAATTGACAATGGAGGTACAAGCAAGAAATCTGGCAGGCTCCTACTTTGGATTACTTAGAATGATTCGAAAGGTCCTGCAGCTGATTCCCAAACATTTAAGAAATCAGTAATCCATGTGATGGTGATTTCCCGTCTTGATTATGGTAATTCTCTTTACCTAGGTGCCCCAAAATACGTCATTAAAAGACTCCAAATATTGCAGAACACTGCAGCTAGACTTCTGTGTAAGGTTCTAATACAGGAACCAGTGGGGGAGTATCTGAAGCAGATTCGTTGGCTCACAATCGATGCCAGGATCAAATTTAAAGCGTCTTGCTTGACCCATAAAGCAATAAATAACAGAGGTCTCCTGAAAATCAGAGGCATGATTGCGTCATATGTCCCCATCAGAAATCTAAGATCATCTCAATAACTCCTTCTCAGAACCACAAGAATTAAGAGAGCAAGATGGGGAGGTAATCCTTCTCACATCTGGCACCTAGGCTCTAGAACACATTGCCACGTGAATTAAGAGCCGTTGAAGTGGAATCTAGTTTGAGGAAAAAGCTAAAGACATGGATACTTCTGCAGTACTTTTAACAGACTTATTTATTTCCCCTTCTCGGTCCACTCATTTAGCGCTGGGAAGCCCTTGGGCAGCTATGCGCTTTATAACTTCATATAACATAACAGAGAACTTGATTGAGGTCCTCCTCATGAGTTCACATAAGCATGGTCGCTGTATTGTCTGTTTGTAGAACATGTTGTCTCTTCATTTGATTCTGGAAGTGACAGAGATTGATGTACTGTAGACAGATCGCTCTAGTTTGAAGAGCGTCTGCGGCTGGCCAGTGACCAGCATCTTTGAGCTGACAGTGCCTCCAAGGTGGAAGCCCCATCGAAAGGAACTGACTTCCTTTGCTGACACCATCGGGAAACCTGCATATCTCATTCTGGATTCTGGGATCAACCACCATTACAGTATGTAGAGAACCTAACACAGGAACTATCTAAGTGATAGTTCTGAGGCTCTGGAATCCAATGATGCAGAATATGAAGTAGAAGTTAATAAAGATGCAGATGTACTCAACGTATATTAAATATGCTTGAGGCTATATGTCCCTGAACTTTAAAGAACAGTCTGGATTTTGACTGCGAGATGTTAGTGTGGTCCTTAATCTTTCTGCTCTGACTGCAGGCAGATAAAACATATCTGGGCAGTAATGGGCTCCAATGAAATTTCTGGTTCGAGGTGGCTCTGTCTGGCATTTTGGCAGATTCAAGAGAAATCCTTGCAATGCCAGACAAGAACAAAGAGCTTCTATTCCTTTCAATATCTCTCCCTGGACAAGGAGCATTTAGAAGCCAGTCATCCAGATAAAGGAACATATTCCAACTCTGAAGATGGGTAGGAGCAACAGTGGATGTTGCCATCTTGGTAAACACTGTAGAAACAGCAAAGTCCAAATGGCAAGACCCAGTACGTTTGGTGACATACAGTTATTAGATATAAAGGTAAGCATCCAAGATATGGATCGTTAACATGAATGCTTCCTTTGGGACCAGTGGAATTATTCTCTGCAGGGCCTTCACTTTGAAGGGACTCTTCTGTACCCACAGATTGACTCTCCTGAGACCGATGATCATCTGGAATCTCCATGTTGACTTAGGAAACAGAAAGACGATACAATATTCTCTGGTCCCTTGTTCCTCTCTGGGTACATGTGCTATCGCTTGTTTTTGTAACGTGAAAGGGGTGGTTTTAAGCGTGGCGTAACAACACAACTACTAGCCATCGCACTCTTATAAGTGTGACAATTCAGACTATTCCAGGCCCCCAAAGCTAGAAGAATGGCTTGGGCGTAAGAATTAGTCTTTTTTAATGTATATTTAATGAATAAACAACTGCTGTTGTCCTCATCTCTAAATTCGATAGACAGATCCACCATGTGACAGACTGTTGCCAGTGTTGACAATTAAGTACTGGTGCCGAGCACCAGAAACCACCGGCTCAAATCTAGCACTGCTTAAGCCCCCATTATGTTGTGCTTCTCATATAATGTATTTTACCAAGACCTCCTAGCGTGATTGTTGGGAAATCTGAAGTTCAACCCCCTCCCCCCCACTCCCCTCCCCCCCCCCCCGCCCCAATCTTACTGACCAAGCTACGCCCCTGCCAGACACTGGATTGCCTCTCCTCTCCTTCCCTCCCCTTTCTTTTGTATCACAAATGGACCGAGTGGTGTGATCCTGGACAAACTTGCTACATCGTTGTTCAATTTTCTTGCCAAAATGCTGAGAATTAGGCTTTTAAGCCAGATAATTAGGCACTGTATAAAAAACCACCTGAGCTGTTCCTTTACAAAAATGTCAATTTTCCATCTATAAAAAGCACGGAATTGACGTGTGTGTCGCAGGGGGGGCATTCTGCGCGTTTGGAGGCGCTAAACCTTTAAATGAGTAAGCGGATCATGGAGACTATCGGTAGAGAGAGAATGTCGCATGCTAATGAGGCCTGAACATCTTATTTCTCAAGACCCGGCCCTTAGGGGTCCTGTCGTGGCCACTCTGCTTCGACGCACCTTTAATGCCAAGGGATTGGCGCGAAAAACGTGGACCTGGCGCAGGCCGACGTTGCGCTGCTTCCTGACCTTTACTCAGCACTCCACCTCAACACCCCCACCTAACGAGAACTGCTCATATTGGCTTCAAGCAAAATATGTGCGTTTTTTTTAATATTTCACTTCTACAACATACAAACTAACCAAAGCGCTTGCTCCGGGTGCGGGTGGGTGTATTTCAAGCCGAAGGAATCAATTCGTATTGATTTTTCTTGCATTATTAGATCCCGCAGTATCCCTCCGTGGATTAAATTAATATTCCCTTTCTGGGGAAGGGGCCTTATCTGGTAGCTAGGGGTGATACAGCCAGCCCAGATGCTATCCTGCCTCAATATCCGGTCTCGAGGTTCTCATTTCCTGTTTGTGAGTCTAGAATCCTGTGTGTTATGTCAAGGCGAGAGAGGGGCGCGGGGAGAGAGGGGGATATGTATGAGAAGAGATGGAGATATCGAGAAAAAGACCCACACAATGTGGGGGTATATGTGAGGGATAAATGGAGAAAGCTGGAGAGGGAAGTGCTTAGAAAGAGAGGATATGTAAAAAGAGGTGCGTGAGGGGAGAATATGGACAGACAAAAAGAGACAGGAGAGGAGAACTGCATGGTTGGAATACACAGAAGAAGAGAGCTTTGTGAGGAAGCGAGAAAGGAGAGAGAGAGGTGCGTGGGCCAAAGAATGAAATAGATGTGTGTGAGAAAGAAAGGAGAGGACTATGTGACATTGAGAAGGTACTTTGCAGACAGAGAATGGGGAGTGAGGAAGACAGGGAGTGGGCAAGAAGCGTGGGAGAGATAGTAAGAGTCATTGAGAGATAGAGAGGAGTATAGAGAAGGCAAAAGTAAGGATGAGCAGGGAAGAGAAAGAAAGAAAAGGACGAAGATAGAGAAAGAGGAAGAAGAGGGGTAAGAGATGGAGGGAGCGAAAGAAGAAGAATAAAGACGGAGACAGTGGTAGAGCAGGGAGAAGGGTGGAAGAGGGAGAGAGAAAGAGGGAGGTGGAATAAATGATGTTCATGGTAGACTCAATTGCGTCGAAGATTGAAAACAAAAAAGTTCAAGGAAAGTGTCAGAGAGAGATGTAGTGAAGGAGAATGAAACAGAAGTGTGTAATGAGAAAGAAAGCAAGAGAGATGGGATGAGGGAGAAAGAAAAGTAGAGCATGAAACAGAGAAGAAGAGATAGGGCAGGGAAGGAATGCATAATAAAGGAAAAAGTGAAAAAGAGATAGGAGGGAGAAAAAAGAAAGAACGAGAGAAAGATAAACACTAGGCAGAAAAGGACAGAGAGGGAGATGTGTGGCAGTCTCTCTTTATTGAAGATTTAATAATGGCAGCAGGGAAGTATATCATTAAACATTCATTAGAGTTATTTAATTAAATCTTACTTTGGAGAAAAAAAGAGATTAGATATGATTCAGAAAGCAATATTGATTAAGAAGAGAACAAGAGGTGGCAATGTGATTTAAATTAAAGTGTGCTTTTTTAATACAGCGGTGCGAGGGAAGGAAGCGCATACATTACTCCATCACGTACTTCAGGGATCGTTAGGGGTGGGGGAAGGGGTAGATAGAGAGAGATAGAGAGAGACGATAGACAGAGGAAAAATAACTGTTGTTGGAGGACGGCTGTGTCATATGCAGCATAAGTATTTGTAACTACGTTGCCCATATAGTGCCCACACTCGGAGTACCAAAGCACTATATCATGCAAGTAAGCAGGGCACAAGTCCTAAAAAAAGAAGTGGGGGGACTAACCTAGTTAATCAGTAAGCAAGTGACATCACGCCGCGTGACATCACGGCGCGTGACATCACAGGAAGTGGCATCACAAAAAGTGAGATCAGATCTTAAGCCCTCACATACATATTTAGCAGGTGTATCATGAGTACATTGGAGCACCTTTCGAGTATACTTCTCCTGAATTAGGCAGCAGATTCACACTTTTGTACGCTACACATATACACATAAAACAATGTTGCCTTTTGTCAGCGTAAAGCTTCTTCTAGCCATAGTGCTTTAAAAGAAAAAATAGTGATATTTAAATTATTACAATGCCTCCTCAGGGGTAGTAAGCCCTATATAAATGCTATTTATTTTGTGCAAATACTGGGAAAGACCAACACATCTGCAGTTCTTACAGTGCATGCATATCTCCCAAACAGAGCCTGAACAAAGTGAAAAGCTGCCTCTCTTCAGTATGTGTGAAGTGCTAACAAGGTGTGAGCCTTTGTTTCTCCTCTGCTGCATTTGCATCAGGTGTGAGGCTCCTGACTGCTGCCAGCCAGGAGACTCGAACAAAAGGAGGCCTGATCACCCCTCAGATTCGGCCTTTGTTAAGAACCAGCAGGAGTTAGAAATAAGAGAGCCCCGTCCCCGCCTGCACGTTGTTGCCGATCGAAAGCAGATAACAACGTGCAGGCGCTGCTGAATGTGTCCCGGTGTTTGGAAATTACATCGGGACGAATTCAGCATCTTTATCAGTGGGGCCCAACTTCTTGGCAGGGTGGACGGCGTCCCCCCTGTGAAATAAGTGGGGGGACGCCGTCCACCCGCGTGGACCCCCGACTCGTGCCCTGCAAGTAAGTATGTTTATCAAGTATTTGCTTCACCAGTGAGCTACTTGCCTGGGAAGAGAGTTTTTGGAAGTTTCTAGAAGTGTTGCAGGTTTGGTTTATTGCTGTGTAAAATTGGGATACATTTTTACATTTGTACACAAACTGGTTGATTTTTTTCTTCCCACAGTAGTAAGCAAATCCAGCGAAAACAGATGTCCGTGGTCTGAACCTTCAAACATCTAGGATAGTACACTAATGATTTCTGTCGGCCGCCTTTGATAGATGTTGGAGAACCTGCTATGAAATACCAATACATAGTTTACCATCCCACAGCTTTCTCAAAGAACTAACTGGCTCAATCTTTGAGTATACTAGAAATGCTTATCTTTCCATAGAAATCATAAGCAGTACTCCCCACAGCACAAAGTAGAGTTTTCAGTTGCATTTCCATATGTTACAATTTCAATGTCTAGATAGGTAGGATAGGATCCCAGTTATCCGAAGAAGACACAAACAACAGAAAACATATCTGTATTTTAAATGTTGAATTATGTGTAGAAAGAGATGCTTTTTCATAAAATAGCAACTGGTACTTAGAGGTGAACTGGCACTGCTAGTGGTGAGAATTTTAAGAGAATTTAGTCTGAATGGGAGGTCCTAAAAGACACAGGCTCCCAAGGTCAATGATACGAGATTCTCAAGGACACCAAATGCCCACAGTTATGAAGAATGTGTTATCCATGCATCGCCAAGTGGCGTATGTACCTGTGCAAATCAAACAACTGTTGGTCATGTTTACAAGAATATACAATTATCTTTACATAACTGTTCCATAGAAAAAATTCAAGAACCATGCTGATTTAATATGAACCATTTTAGACTAAAACAACATAACGAGCAAGGCAGCCTCTTTTCTCAGATTTTATATATGTAATCCCACACTTCTTTCCTGATCATTACATACCTTCACTGCACCTTGGCTGACTCTATACATTGTACCCAATTAGAAGTAGAAAGTGTTACTATCATTTTTTTGAACTGGGAATAATTTACACAAATCAAACAGAAGGGCAGTTTAAGAAAGCACAGAACAACATCAGTTTAGTAATATGAAACAAATAAGAAAAAAAGACTGAATAGGCTACATGGTAGACATAGGATTCACTTTCGCACTGAAGGAAACTGTGAAAATGGCACTTTTACGTCACAGAAACTTTGGTAAATGTTTGTAATCTTACTTTCATTGGTTTCCCCTTCAAACCCAAGGTAAAGAAGTGGGGTAAAATATGTCAAAAGTGTCAATACTCATTAAAAGTTCCAGATTTCGACTACTTCAAATATTTTACAACACATTTCTACACTCGATCTGTAGACATTACACCTAGATCATCGCTTCTCATTTCTATAATGTTTTTAAATTACCAAATGCTCCCTCAAAATTCGTTTTCTGCCTCGTGGCCTCTAAGCCTCTATATCCTAACTGACCGTGGTCCTTTCTCTGAGCTCTCTGTCTCTTCTTTTTACTCCATCCTTCCATCCTGTACAGCCTCAGCTTTGTATCTTGTACCTTGCTTTCTTACAATTTCCCTGCATCACCTCTGCTTACTCGGTCACACCGTCCTATTGTACAACTGAAAAGATCACCACATTCGACACACAAACTGACATTTATGCAGACAGTTTTCTCTGCACTGCTTTCTTCTTATGTATTCCAAATTCACTTGAATGTCAATATTTTTTATTCTTATTATTAGGCAAAACGTAAGCTCCTGCAAGCTCTTTTTAAGAAAAACAAACCAGCCATGGTAGCATTATATAGTATGTTAGTAATTGAGCTATGTGTAGAATGTTTTCTTTGTGTCATTCCATGTTCTAGATTCTATGTATTTATTGATGGGTGTGAGAATGTTGGGGTCATTCTTGTTGGCCTCCTTGTTGCTGCAACACCCGTGATCTTGTGGTTGAAATGAAGAAAGACTCCTTCAAGTTCCTTGCATATTTGGGTTATTCTTACTGATGGAACGCTACAGCCACCCAAAAATGGTATAGTTTCTAAGTAGAACTGACCAGATCCTGCCCATGATATAACCATTGCCCAAGACTTGGAGCAAGAAAAAAGTTATGGAACACAAAGCAAATTTGCATCACAGAACAAAAAATGTGTTTCCATCAATATTTTTGGGGAATGGGCACCGCCCTTAGTGACCACCTAGCTTAGTTTACAAACGTAAGCTGTCATTATGAGTTGGCCCAGAAAATGGTCTAATAATACTGGTCCCTGTGGTATCAGCACTGGGTAGTATTACCATTTGATGTAATTGCCATTACAAGTGTGATGGAATAACGTGCACGTTCCTGAATTGCTGTTTTTTTACCACTTGTTTGTTTCTGAACACCTACTTTTAGCAGGTGGAAAATGTGAGCCGAAAAGAAGGTGATATTAACCTGTGCAGTTCTGCTCTGGCTGAAATTTGTAATCATTCCAGGTAGTCATTTCATTTTAAAAACCAGTAGGGATACCACTTCGCACAAATTGTACTGAGGGAACAAGAATGAGGCAAAATGCCTTGAAAAAGTTGCTTGGTTAGTACAGCTAATGGTCCATCGGACTAAGTTTTATTTTAAATAATATATTTTGTCAGGTTGAGGATGACAACTTATGAGTGGAATCACAGCCAATCCAGTTCCACTTTTAGTATAGAGAAATATAATCCATTCTCAATTGCAAATAGCGATCTGAACAACAACTTTCTAAAATTTTATCAGTTTTGGAAAATGTACCATGGAACAGTGCCAGAAGTCTGAGAAATTGCAAACAACAAAAATGCAAGCGATTCTATAACAGGAGTAATTAAGCTCTGAAGGATCTAGGGGGCAGATGTATCAAGCAGTTTCCCGTTCACAAACGGGCTGATTCACACAATCGGCCTGTTTGCGAACGGGAAAAAGCCTTTTGGGATGTATCATCCCAAAAGGCAATCGCAAAATAGGGAATCGTAATTTTGCGATTACCTATTTGCGAATGCATTTAAGGAATCGCAATTTGCGATTCCTTAAATGCAATGCAGGAAGCAAAAATAAATTGCGACCTGGCTGTAAAGAATCGCAAATTACCACCAACTTCTAGTTGGTGGTAATTTGCGAATTCCGAGAAAAATGCACTTTTTTGCATTTTCTAGGTGCCATGTGGCATACATACATGCCCCTAGGGCATGTATGTGCGCCACATGTGCACACATGCATATTTCAGGGGTGCAAAAGGGTGTCCATTTGGCACCCTTGAAATTGCATGCGCAATTTGCGAGTACCTATTGGGTACTCGCAAATTGCGCATGCAATTCCCATTCATTCCTATGGGCCTCTAGGCCCATAGGAATGAATGGGAAGCCATTCCTTATTTGCGACTCGCAATTTGCGAGTCGCAGATAAGGAATGCGTAGGAATCGCACTTTTATTTGCGAAACCTACATACATTGCATTTTGCGATTCCATAATAGCGAATCGGTAAAATTCGCTGTTATGGAATCGCAAAAGGCAATGTTGATACATCTGGCCCTAGGGACTTAAGACTGTATGATTCACAAAAACAGAGCCTTTGCGACAGCAAAATAGCTTTTGGGTATGTAGAAAACCTACCAATTTGCGATTCGCAATCGCAGTGATGGTCGCAAACTATTGGCAGATTATCAACACCTAAAGGGAAGTGATAACCCATTTGGAAACAGGAAGGGCTCCCCAAGGGACCCACTACACTATGTGAATGGTGTAAAAAATATTTTTAGGAGTAGGTAGTGGTCCACAGGACTTCTGCCTAATCCTAAAAAAGTTTGTGAAACGTTTCCTTTTTTTTTTAAAGCTGCATCCCATTTTCCTTTAAGGAAAATAAGCTGCAATAAAAAAAAATCTTTATTTAAAAGCAATCACAGGCACAGTAGTCTACTGACCCCATCAGGCCACCATCCCTGTGATGGAAGCGCCTCATAGTGGATAGCAATTTGTGACCTACCTAATTAATATTCATGAGGTAGGTCAAATTATGAGCTTCTTATGATTATGTATTTTGCAAACAGACCTATTAGTACATGGGTCAGCTCGTAAAATACCAATGTATTCGATAAAAGTTGGTGTGCAAATTGCGACCACGTTTGCCGAATGCATTCTTAGTACATAAGCCCTTGAATCACAAAGATAATATTCTGTAAATACGAGTTAATAATGTTTTTGTATGTTATGTGTTCATGAAAGGTAAAAACTGATGCATGTTCATAAAAGTATTATACTTCCTAATTTAGGTACGTATATGTGATTAACTCAAGCCCATTTAAGTTTTACTTGTGTGGCATGCTATAGCTTAAATAATCTGCATGATTGTGGTGCGCCCGATTTGCGGGGGTCAGGGACAGTGTTAACCTAGAGAATGATGAGGTAATGTGTCCCTAGAGGTAAGATTCAAATAACATTTCATAATACAATATATAAGAAAGGACTGACTCAAAAAGTGAGTTCGTAATCACAATTTTAAGAAAAACCATGAAGATTTATTAAAATTTAAGTATAATTCAGAAATTAGAAAATGCAAATGCAGCAGTAATCATTAGGATACATAGGAGTCATTTGCCATGAAGGCCCACAGATATAGGAATAATGGAATAATAAGTAAAATTGCGGAAAATAGACTAAGTTCAAAATGTGCAGCAAATCAATGGAAAATCTGGCAGTATCCCTAGAGGCTCGGGAAAGAGTAAAAAGATCCCTGGCTCACATTCAAAGTCAGGGTTTCATGTAGCCATTTTCAGCATAGGAAACTGTGGAAACAGCAAAGTCAGCATGGTGTGAGCATTAATACAGCAATTCACATATCATAATTCTAAAACGTCACATAATCATGCCATCTTAGTACTAACCCACTACATGAATATTAATTTGCCCCTTCTGACCTGATTGTCATCCGGAGGTGTCAGAACAAATTAGTTACATAAACAACAACAAAAAATACGAATGAATGTAGTACAGTATGTTAGCAGGAAGAGCCTTGGAAAGTAGCAAAAAGCTTCCTACAGCGAGTTCTTCGAGAGCAATATGCCATACAAAATAACAGCATATGGTGTCAAGGGAAAAATATAAACATAGAAAGAACATTATGATACAGCAGCCATTTTAACAAAGATGTTGTTGAGGCCTAACTGAAGCCTTGTTTAGTCTAAGCCAGAAAAACACATTAAAACACACCACAATGATTTGGTTTTAATTGCAATAGCTTTAGGTTAATACACATTTGTGAATCACATGTGAACAACTAATATTAATGCATATTTTTAGTTCAATTATGGAAAACCTCCACTCTAGGCGGAGTCCTCACTGGTGTGTAAGCACAGTGGTTAGGGAAATTCCTTACAACTCTGGCACACATCTAGTCAAATGTACCTATTTTGATATTCACAAACATGTTAAGTGCATTTACTGCACTCATCTGAACACTTAAGTTACAACTAGAAGGATCGTTGGAACTGCTGTAGAAGTAGGGGGAAGGAGCATCAATTTCCCCAGTTTTCAGAGGGAGGTGAATAGGAAAATCCATTATTTTTCAGAGTGAGAATAAAGGATTTTTAAAGTTAATTTAAAAAATGTGTACACTTCTTATTTCTAAACTGGCATATTTTATATGTGTTATATGCAACTTTAAGGCAATGATAACAACCACCAGAGTGTTTTTTCATCAGTTCCACTCACAATTGCTCCGTAATACAGTCATAAAATACACTTAGCAGACATAGGTGTAACTTAAGAGAGTCATGCGTAATGCCTGTTTTCTTGAAAAGTGGCCGTAAGTATCTGTATAAATGTTATGTACCTCCTACTGATTCCTGTAAAAGGGGGAAAAGCATTATGGAGCAATCTAGACATAAGAGAGATTGTTGGTTGCCAGCTGTTGGGCTCAGGTATTTAAGTTGCCACTACTGGCATTGGATGTGACCTTCAGTGCACCAGTTAGAAACTTGGCATGGCAAACCCGGTGTTTCATCATTCTGCATACCTTCTGATAGTGTCATTATTTAGACCATAGTAACAGCTGTTAATCATAGCTCTCAGAAATAGCACAAACTGTGGCATTACATGCTGCATAACATAAACTGTCAACCCTGTTTAACTTAATGGTTGCAAAAATCTATGAATAAAGGAAAATTAAAAATCATCATCCACTTTATGAAGACATTCATTGAAAACAAAACTCACTCTACTACTGATGTGAGAGCATGGAAAATAAATTGAAAGCCAATTATCTCCAAAAATGCAGGAAGGGATACCAACCTTTTTTTTTTTTAAAGTGTCAAACACTTGACTTGGAAAACTGAAGATGATATTACAAAGTATGAATTTTGGCCATCTCTAAGGTCAGGGAGGACAGTATTTAGTATGTGTTAGATGGGATTTAGTACATTATAAAGATATTGCAAGCCATCAAGGAGTTCCATGACCATATAAAGAATGAGGCTGAAGGCAGAGTTCATTTGTAAAGTCATAGAACCCGGAAGTGGCTTGCAATATCGTTTTTAGGTCTCGCCTACGCAGCGCGCATGCGCTACTTAGGAGGGCCTTTAGCTGCTCATTTTCAAGCACACACTCGTGCTTGTGGCGGCATCCACCTTGCGGAAGCGAGCAGCGGCGCGCCACAAGCACGAGTGCAGTGCTTGAAAATGAGCAGACTGCTCTCCCAAGCGCGTGCGCGCACCACTCGCGGGACGCTGCAGCTGCTTTCACTTTTGCCGCCACTTGGCCGCCAGCTGCTTTCACTTTTGCCGCCACTTGTTTTACTCTGTAATGCTTATTATTATTTATTTATTTTCTTTTCACTTTGGGGGCACACGCGCTTTACCTTCAGCCATGTTAAGGTAAAGCGCGGGTGCCGCGATTGTTGAAAAAGTAAAGAAATAGATGTTTTCTATTTGTTTACTTTTGCTACAATCGCGGCACCCGCGCTTTACTTTAATATGGTTAAAGTAAAAGCGCGGGTGCCGCGATTGTTGAAAAAGTAAACAAATAGAAAAAAATCTATTTTTTTACTTTTGCTACAATCGCGGCACCCGCGCTTTACTTTAACATGGTTTTAAGCGCTGGTGCCGCGATTGTTGAAAAAGTAAAGAAATAGATTTATTTTTCTATTTCTTTACTTTAGCAGCAATCGCGGCACCCGCGCTTTACCTTTAACATGATTGTAGCAAAAGTAAACAAATAGAAAAAAAGTGGCCCGCCATTATTTTCTATTTGTTTACTCTTGTTTACAAGTGTTCATCGACCCACCTTTCTAATGAGAACAGCTAGTGCCGCCAATTCCTGTTTGTTCCGTTTCAAAACAGAGTGAAGAGGATGCAGTGGTGTGCTGGACATTCCGTGAGCCATATTCGGTCTGGAGAGAGTCACTTTTCAGACTAGTATTCCGCGTTAAGCATGCGCAGGGCAGCAGCGTGATGATTGTTTTTGTGCTCTTTCCAACACCGATAAGTGCACCCCCCCTTCTAAATCCAGGCAAGATTTTGTTGTGCTCTTTCTAACACCGATGAGTGCACCCCCCCCTCCCCTCTAAATCCAGGCAATTGAATTTGTGATTGACCTCTAGGGTTCCGCTTATTAATTGTATGCGCCATTTCGCTGTGTTCGGAAGACAGCAGTGTTTACAAACGTAGTCACTCCTCCTTAAGACACGCCCCCTCTTCACATACTTTTAGTTTTAAGCAAAGCTGTATTATGCTTTATATGAACACCTGTATCGTAGAGCTATTACTACTGCTAAATAAACTCTTTCATTTTAGGCTTTAAGTTGTAGGAGATTCACTAGCTGCGGACTATTATACTTTATTCGTTTTCGTTCATTTGTTCCGGTTATGGGCAGTACTAGAAAAATGAATTAAACAACAATTTACTCCGGTATTTGTCAAACCACCATTTTTTTGTGGGGTGGGGGTACAGGGAGCGGCACCACGCGCGAACTGGGGAGGGGGGAGGTCACGGGTTGCCAGTCACGAAGGGCTGTGTATGATGGAACACGGCAATGAAAACCAGTCTATTGCCTGCCGTTACCCATGGGTTCTTTTTTTTACAAACTGTACCCCTAAAAGAATTAATAACAAGGAAAAAGTAAAGCTGTTCTGATTTTACTAAATTAGTTACTAGCTGAATTCAATCAATCAATCAAAATACTTTATTCGGCTTTAGGATTAAAACCATAAAAGTTACACAACTCCATATAACAGTTAAGACATGTAATTCATAACAATAATATTAAAACAAATTGTCCCCTAAAATACAAAGAAATATACATCTAATACATAAAATTATATAGGGGGGGAACCACTACACCAGAGGACCAAATTACATCAATATGGATAGTAATGGGGAGTTCCTACCAACGTTGGAAGTTTACTAACTCTCCATACAAATCCTAGATCTCAGAGAGGATTTCAGAAAGCCTACTATAAAAGTCACACAGTCTAATTTCAACAGTTGTAAATAAAAAAGAGCTGGGCGGACCTGAGTAAAATTCAACTTCTTTAAAAGGGGTGTTAAAAAATATCTGCGAGGTACATCATAAAATTTACAAAAAAACATAAAGTGTAGCAAATCCTGAGGAGACACTCCGTCGCAGCCACAGGATGCTAACACCTGGCCTCTGCAGCTCCCTTTTGGGACAGCTAATAGCAAATGAAAATAATCCAATCGAAACCTGATTAATAAAAACCGCTCATGGGGCGACAATGGCAAGGAAAAAGTAAAGCTGTTCTGATTTTACTAAATTAGTTACTAGCTGAATTAATTTAATAATAGTTTAGGGGTAAAGCATCTACTCCAGAGAAAGTTTGGTCTACAATACAAGTAAAACATTGGTTTAATGGGCTTGCTGAAAAGATCTCTGTAATCTCTGGGCAAGGGCTTGGCGCACTGTGAAGTAGTTTAGGGAATTAATATGCCTGCTACTTTGCTGAGCAGCTCGTGTAATCTTCCCAAATAGGAAAAAACTCAGTGAAAAATAATTACAAATTGCCCAGGAAGTGAGACAGTTGCAGCCCTGTTGTGCTGGAGAGTGACATCAATCCCCATACCCTGCGACATTCTACTCCGAATGGAGACATACACAATTAATATGTACTGGCACCGCTGCATTTGTCCCAGTGTTGACGCACAAAACTGTGACACGATTTGCTGTGGTCAGTCCGATATTATTTGAACTTTTTGGCTTAATGCCGCGGGCAGTGCCTGTGCAGGTCTTGCAGCACTCCTCTGAATGCCTGTGTCTAGTTGCTTTTTTGAGGCTATCACACAGAGTCAGCAAGGCTTTGTGCTCCCCATTCCTCGGGCAGGCTTAATCCAAGGCTGAGAGTACTCGTTTACTTAAAGTGGTAATACTTGACACACAACTGACAAGCTAATCAGAACTTTCTGTTACCACCAAGTTGAGATAACCACAGTGCCTAGGGCCATTTTACATACAGAGCCCAGTGAGCTTAATCAAAGTGTGCACCCATTTTCTTCTCCCCCAGGGCACAGTAGTATTACAGAAGGTGCTTGTGTGCCCTGTTCTGTAATTCAGACAGTACCGGCACACACATAGCGCCATTGCTAACTTATGAGGGCATTCCCTTGGCATGGACCATTCCGCTTTGCAGATGAGGACACACTTTGCTCTTCACCTGTACTGTATTATGGGCGCAGGCACAGAGGGAAGGAGGCTGGGAAGAGGCACACTGAGTGTGCACCACAAATAAGAGGCGAACAGTCAGTCCACCCCCACCCCCTTCCCAAGTGTGCCACCTGAAAGGAGAAAACCACCCTGCAGGGGGATCTCTGACACCCCACCTTTTCAAGTCAGGCCTGATCCCTCCCGCACTGGGAAAGATGGAGTCGTTGTAAGGTGTTTTTACAAGTAGAGGTTGTGTGTGCCGGTTGGGTCGGTGACATGGGTAACAAGCATTGGCATAGCCAATAGGTCTCGCCTATCCACTGCCTTTCCTTAAACAAGCATTGACATAGCCAATAGGTCTCGCCTTTGGGACCTTATAAGTGTTTAGTTATCCAGCACAATATCCTTGGTGCAACAACATCAACTGTTGCATGGCTAAACACTTATAAGGTCCCAAAGGCGAGACCTATTGGCTATGCCAATGCTTGTTTAAGGAAAGGCAGTGGATAGGGTATTTTTTTTTCTTATAACACATTGTCACATCATTAGCCTTTCCAAAAACCTATTAAATCGTTGGTATCTTGCTCATCGATATGAGAGATAGTATGTATACAAACATAAAGGATAAAAGTAGAATCTGTAGTGCAAAATTAAACACATCAAAAATCAGTTAGTTATATGTTGTTAAATGATATTAGCATCAATTTGATATGATATGCAGATTAGAATGTGTAGAAACAAGCAGACGGTTATACCATTCCTGCATTGACGTCTAGAACGGAACAAAATAAAAAATGTGGCCAAAAATATCTCCTTTCAACTGACCTCTTTTCATTTTATGAATCAGAAAAATGCAGAGCCAGCTCTCAGTTTCGTTGTTTAAAATGAAACTGGCTTCATGGCCTGCCTTTCACTTTGGCTGTTGGCTCCGACCACAGACATTATGAAGTCATAACTTTACTGTAATCTCTTACATTTTCCTAGAGATGTCACAACTCCATTGTAATAAAGAAATTAAGGACAGACTTTTATATAGGGATTGCAGGCTCTCATGCATTAGAAGTAGTACATTTAGATACACAAAGTACAAGATTTTCCCCCTGGTAAGGGCTGAGTTGATAAATATCAGATATGAAAAAATAGCAGTATATTAATGGCAATACTAGTTTCAGGATTATAGTTGGTGATTATCCTACTCATATTCTAAAGTCATGTAATACCACTACTAGGAAACAAATATACACAAAGTTAACCTCAGCTCAACCCTCTGGTAGCTATGGCACAGAGCAGACAGACATAACTTAGAGCAACCTGTAAAGTATTTATGCAATACCAAAACAGTAATAAAGTCAGAATACCAAACAATAAAAGTTCCAAACTGAACTAGAATAACAGAGTAAAATTTCGTAAAACAACATCAAAATGACAAAAATTCAATATGGGGAACTGGAGACATGAGTTTTTAAAGATTTAAGGGAACCTAGCACCAAAAAGCACAAAGTGCCAAAGATTGTTGTTTTGGTGCGTTCGTAATGTGGAACACACACCCCACAAATACGTGCGGAAGTGCTCCACACCCCACGCAGCTGCCAGTGTTTCTTTCTCTGTTACAGCATAATTGAGTTCCATCTGATTCAAGGACCTTGAAGCGAACGCGCTTCTGGTTTTTCTACTCCCCCTTCATTTGTGACAAGACCACTCCAACCCACATGGGTACTGGCATCAACCATAGACATACTCTAGCTACAAGGATCAAATGCTGTTAACATTTTTGAAGCAGCTGTTTCTTCCTTCACCCTCGAAAACACCTGCTCCCCCATACAAACACACTTCCCTTTCTCAACAGTTTTCTCAATGCTTCTGGTTTTTCAGCATTGGTGAGGGTGTTATAACCGGGAGGCGCTGATAAGGTTTCCGTGAGATAAACAAGTTTTGCGTCCAGGTTACAGGGGTGTCGGTATGAAGATGAGTATGTTCCAGGATGGAAGAATGTGCAGGCTGACTGTTTGTCAAGGTTGCCTCTACAGTCGGACAAGGGGGAAGGAAAGGAAACTGAGATGGTGTGTGTGGTGGCAGGTGTGGAGGATGCGGTAGAAGGTGAATTTGGTGCTGTAACGCGGGAGGCGTGGAACACAGCTGAGGGAGAATGAAGTGTTTCAAGATCTCGTTAAAAATATCTGGGAAGGTTGGAAACAGGAAGGTGATGTAAAAGTTCCTTTGCAGTGTTATGTCAAGTTACAAGAGGAGCTGAGCCTAGGAGCCACAGATGCCTTAATGTTGAGGGGGGCAAAGTTCGTGCCTCCGGAGGGCGTTAAACAGAAGCTGGTGATGTTGGCACATGAGAGTCATCTAGGGCAGTCTTTAACAAAAAGGCGTGGGAAAGAAAAGTTTTGGTGGCCGGGCATCGAAAACAATGTGAAGGATTAGGTTGAAAGGTGTAGCATATGCAGAGAAAGTGAGAAATAATTGAAGGTTGGAACTGAAAGTATGGGTACTTTGGGTGATGTGGAAGGTGCATGGAATAAAGTCTGTTTGGACTTCATAGATCCATGGATTATTTAAGAGAGTCTGAAAGGTTTGCTGTGGTAATGGTGGATGTGTTTTCCAGGTGGGTGACTGTGGAGTTTTTGAGGGACGACACTTCTGAGAGTGTGGTGAGAGTATTGGAGATGGTAAGCAGCTTACCTCAGCTATTATACAGGGATTTTTGAGTGAACATGGCATCAGGCATGTTCGTACATCATTATATAACCGCATGGTTGAGGGTACTGTACAGATGGCAGTGAGTAGTAGACAGAATGTGAAGAGTGCAGTGGAGGGAATAGTATGGGCATATAATACCACAAAGAACAGAGTCACAGGTGAAGCACCTTTTCTGAGGATGAGGGGAAGAGAAACAAGGACAAAGTTGTCACCGTAGTGCATGAGTGAGGGGGAAACTACAAAAAAAATGAACATACGAATAGAGGGCAGAAGGATTGGAGAAGGGGGCTATGTAAAGATCAAGTTGAGGAGAAAGAGTGATAACGTTAACAAGTTTTCTGATCCCATGAAAGTGCATGAAGTACACAAGTGGCTTGTTGTGCTAAGAAACGGACAGAGATGGAATAAGAGAAGAGTGGCGTTTTATTGTAAGAGGAGTGATGAAGCACGGAAAAGGTGGGAAGGTAACGATGAAGAAAAACAAGAGTACAGTGGATTTATGTTAATGACTGATGCGGAAATGGCGTGCGCGGCGGTCAAGAGGGGAGCAGTGGGGGTGTGTGGAAGAGTTAGTTGGCAGGGTAGTGGAAGCAGACAATGTCGTGTTCCCCGTAAGTTTCAGGATTATGGAATGTAACAGCTTTTGGTGTTTAGGGATAGGGAAAGAGTAGTGGACATTTATGTACTGTAGTGAAAGGCAGTGATGTAATTCAGTTGTAGAGCATGTATGTAATAGGCTGTGATGCTATTTAGTAATATGTCATGTGTGTAATTTAGTAATAGGTAGTATGTAGTTTAGGAATAGGGCATGTATGTAATTCAGTAATTGATCTTATTCTACTTGGTAGTAGAAAGTTGAAACTGTGATTTTATGTTGTAGGGTACAATGGTTCATTATGGTGTAAAGAAAGGAGATGTGTTATGGTGGCTGTTGCCATGGTGCACAGGAACGTTAGGAGGTTTGGAATCCTGGACACCGGCGACAGTTCAAAGCGGCAAGCAGATAAAGCCTCACCGAGGTAGCTAGGATCGAATAAACGAGGAAATACCCACAAAATGTTACTCTGATTACTTCAGTAGTCTTTTGTAGCTGTAGACCAGGACCTAGGTGAAATTACAAGCTAAGCTTGAAGGGTGGGGGGGTCTGATACACCAACCAAGTTTATCCAGGTCAAAGATTGTACCTTCTGACTTAGGGCTTGATTTAAAGTTCGGCCGATGAGTTAACCCGTTACAAACGTGGCGGATTGCCCGACAGCCATAATACACGTGCATTATTTTCAATCACACTTGTAATATGGCGGAACAGGATATCCGTCACATTTTTGATGGAGTAACCCAACCGTTGATCTCTAAATCCGGCCCTTAGTCTTGTAAGCCCCAATAAACGACAGGAGTATACTTCTACCCCACCAGGTTCTCTGGGAAATCACTTAGAGACCCACAGGGTGTCAGGAAGAGGCCAACAGCAGGGTCCAGTCCAGGTCTAGTTGTCTCTGGTCAGCTGGCTACAGGGAAGGGCCTCTTGCAGCTTGTTATCTCTCTATAGCTATAGAGGAGGTCAGCCAACTGATGCTTGGAGTCCACTTTTTTGTCCTGGGTACAAGAGGGAGCAGGCCCAGTCCATTGTCTCCTCTCAGGTCACAGCCAGCAGGTCCAGCCCTTGTCTGTTCTTCTGCAGGTAAGGTGAGTGTTCTGAAGAGGGTACTTTGGGATGCCACATTTAAGCCTGCCACTAGCTGGTGGGTGGGGTGGCTTCTGGCCCCTCCATAACCAATGGGTTAAAAGTTACCAGGGGAAACCCTGCCCATCTTTGTAGCAGTTCTTGTAAGCCTTCAATCAATCAATCAATCAATCATGGAATTGTAAGCGTGCTACTCACCCATGAGGGTCTCAAGGCGCTGAGGGGGGGGGGGGTCCGCAGATCTGTTTAGCCGAAGAGCCAGGTCTTGAGGTTCTTCCTGAAGGTGTTCAGGGAGGGGCGCGTCTGATGTCTGCCGGTAGCTCGTTCCAGGTCTTGGCTGCAATGTGAGAGAAGGATCTTCCGCCTGCTCTGGCTCTGTGGATGCACGGGGTTTCGGCCAGTGCGAGGTTGGAAGATCGGAGGTTTCTTTTGGGTACGTGGAAGTTGATTCTGTCGTTGAGGTATTTGGGTCCGTTGTTGTGTAGGCATTTGTAGGCGTGAGTGAGGATTTTGAAAGTGACTCTTTTCTCCACGGGGAGCCAGTGGAGACTTCGTAGGTGTTGGCTGATGTGTTCGTGTCGGGGGATGCCGAGGACGAGTCTGGCGGCGGTGTTCTGTATTGTCTGGAGTTTGCGGAGTAGGGACTTGTTGATGCCGGCGTAGAGTGCGTTTCCATAGTCCAGTCTGCTGGTGATGAGTGCGTGGGTGACTGTCTTCCTTGACTCAGGGGGATCCACTTGAAGGTCTTGCGGAGGATGCGGAGGGTGTTGAAGCAGCTGGAGGTGACGGCGTTGACCTGTCGGTTCATGGTGAGTGATGAGTCGAGTACGGTGCCGAGGTTCTTGGCGTGCTCTGAGGGGGTAGGTGGGCTTCCGAGGGCGGTCGGCCACCAGATGCTGTCCCATGCAGAAGGGGTGGTACCGAGGACAAGGACTTCTGTCTTCTCGGCTTTCTGGAAGTTGAGTTTGGCAGTGGTGGGGTCTTTGGTGAGGGAGAGGATGAGCTGGGTGTCGTCGGCGTAGGATACGATGTTAAGGCCGTGTTGTCGGACGATGGCTGCGAGGGGGGCCATGTAGATGTTGCCATAAGATGCCTTATTGCAAACAGGCCCAAAATGGCATGTTTTCCTTGTTTCATTGGTGGATGGCACAATAAATGCTACAGTCACAAGTTACATTTAACATCCAGACACTGACTGCGCTTTTTACACCATATACTAGGGACTTATTGGCAAGTTAAATGTACTAATTAGAAATAGGCCAATTCAATTGTGTTTAAAGGGGAGCACAGGCACTTGACTACTGGTTAGCAGCGGTAAGGTACACAGTTCTAAAACTAGCAAACAAAAATAGGATCCAGCAAAGTAAAAAAAATCCAGAGTGACCATCCAGAAAAAGCAGATTTCCTACATCCACAATAAAGTAAAAGACCAAATAAAGTAATGTCCAGCCCGAGGCTTATCTTTTTCTAACAAATGTATTTGATTTTTTTAAAGGCACAGATATTGACAGTCATAGAAGCGACGTAGATTATTTTTCTTTGTTTAAGTCAGTTTAACAGGTATTAGCACCAATAACTTAATTTGGATAAGGAGGGAGAGATAAATGAAGAACATGAGAACATCTTATTAGGTCCTCTCCATCAACGTAAAGAAGTTTCCAAATGGTATTGGCTATTAATCAAGGAGGAGCCACCTGTAACACCTATGGAGGAGTCCTGGAGAAGAGACCTGCCCTCGTTCGACGTAACATCCTTATGGCAAGTATCGATGCACACTTTATGGAATGTGGTTAAAGCTGCCCCTCTCAGGAGAAATCATCTGTTTACATTTCACAGAGTTTACTGGACTCCGAAGAAACTTTCAAAGTTGGGAGGTGAAGGGTTGAAAGTCTGCCTGAAGAGTGCCTTGGGGGATGCTGACGAATTGCATATGTTTTGGCAGTGTCCTCATATCCAGGGCTTCTGGCACAATATTGACAAGATTGTTTCGGAGGTCTTGGGGCAAGAGATTAAGGTAAGCCCGATTTTGGTAATTTTTGGGGTCCTCCCAGGGGAAAGTTCCAGTTGATAAGCTTTCTAAACTTAATGCCTCATTGTTGTTTGTGTTAATCCTTCTAGCAAGGAGAGAAATCTGCTTAAAATGGGTATCGTCGCAACCTCCAGTAATCTTAGATTGGGTTGCTTCTGTTAAAAGAATTCTGATTGATTGATCTGAGCTTTATTCGACAGAAATGTCATAAAAGCTATAAATAAAAATATACATTGTTTCCCTTATAAAAAGAGAATAGATACAAATATACAACATTTTCAATCTTCATAAACATGATGCAATAAAATAATCAGTTGAGCCCTTAAACCAATAAAGCATGTGTTGTACAAAAAATATTAAAAGACAAGCTACCACTTGCAAACGCATAGTTTGATTTATCTGAAACGTGTCTACAATAAAACAAAGTTAAAAAGTCGGTGCTTCATAGTAACGGTAAAACATGCTCGCAAGCTATTGGATTTTCCCTGACATAGCAACAAAAGTTTAAAAGTAAAGTGCTTGTGCATAAGAGTAAAAGACCGTTTTGATATTATATCGTAAAATTATCATTATCGGGATTTCATTAACAACTATGCCAGTCTTGCGAGAGCTTTCCACCTGATAAGCCATGCTTGTCCCAGGAACTTTGCTACACACAAGCAAAGAATGGCCTGGGGTCGGACCTGAGGATACGCAGTGCTGTATGGTAATCCCGTGTGCCCAGCTGCTGACAAAGCGATTTTAACCATTTGGCCCGTGATGTTTTGTATGCCGGGCAAGCAAACATTAGATGGGCAATGCTTTCTATCTGTGCCTTGCAGCATGGGCAATTTTTCCCATTACTTGTCGACCACTTTGCTGTCACCCCACGAACAGGAAGAGTGCCAAGCCTAAAGTGTTAAAAGAATTCACAACTTAGATTGTGCTGGTCCCCTGAGAAAAAGAAGTAGATTTTGGGGGGCCTGGGTTGGGTGGATCAATAATCTTGACAGTGTAATACTCTAAAAACACAACATCGCAAATACAGTCCAATGATTATGAAATAAGTGAGATTAGGGGAAGAAGACTGATGCTGGGGAGGTGGTTATACCCCCTCCCAAATACCTTCCCTAGGAACCTTGGCAGTTGGTCTCCTGTCAGTGCCTGGAGGTGCTCAAGCAACCAGATGGCATCGTTACCTCCCGCTACGGGAACTTGGAGGGGCCTCTTATCTGCTTAAAGGCTATCCACTTATTTATAAATGAGGACAAAATAAATAAATAAATAAATGCTACAGTCACAAGTTACATTTAACATCCAGACACTGGTTGCACTTTTTACACCATATACTAGGGACTTATAGGCAAGTTAAATGTACTAATTAGAAATAGGTCAATTCAATTGTGTTTAAAGGGGAGCACAGGCACTTGACTACTGGTTAGCAGCGGTAAGGTACACAGTTCTAAAACTAGCAAACAAAAATAGGGTCCAGCAAAGTAAAAAAAATCCAGATTGACCATCCAGAAAAGGCAGATTTCCTACATCCACAATAAAGTAAAAGACCAAATAAAGTAAAGCCCAGCCCGAGGCTTATCTTTTTCTAACAAATGTATTTGATTTTTTTAAAGGCACAGACATTGACAGTCATAGAAGCGAAGTAGATTATTTTTCTTTGTTTAAGTCAGTTTAATAGGTATTAGCACCAATAACTCAAACAGTACATTCCAGTGCTTATCATTTATAGAAAAGAGAGTACTTTAATCACACAGTGGAACTAAACACTATATAATGGATGGAAGAGGCATACAGGGTTAAAAACTAGGTTGCGGCATGGGGTGAGAGGCTACACATCTTACTTCCACCTCTACTCAAACCCTCCCACTAGGGTCATGACCTCATATTGATAGTCCCAACACACTACAGGTTCTAGGCAGGGATTAGGCACAGGTGCAGATAACTCAATTTCTCTCACGGGGGACAAGATTAATGTCTCTTTACCCCTTCTTAGCAGACTTAGTGAGTGTGGCAGATTTCTCTGCATGTGTTGAGGCTTTCTAGTCCTTTGCGCAGATTATGACTTCACTTTGTTCCTTGCTGACTTAGGAAGTAGTACTGACAGCATGTCAGGACCGGATCCGCTCCTGGGCTCTTAGCTCTTCTCTGATGCAGGCTACACTGGCAGTATCATTCAGGATGATAGTCTTGGAAGCTATCAGTGGCACTGGCCTGTTCAGCAATGCCCTATCTCAGCAGCAGCAGTTGTGGTCTCCAGGTTGACCTTATCGAAATGTCACCCACTAGCAGTTGCAGCTTCTGGGATGATTTGGGCTTCTATCTCCATGCTGAAGCTCTCTTTTTGTTAGCGCAACGGCATCGGCCCATAGCAGTCTGCTAGGCAATACGATTAGTTGTTTTGATACAATCTTTGATGCAGATTACACAGAAACGGTACAGAGGTTCTGGCGGACCCCTTCATGACACAAGTCTCTCCTGGCATTGTGCTCTGAGGAAAGTCATCTTTCTCTGGTAATACACTTCCACTGTCTGGGGGAAGCTGTCTTTATCCTCCACCTAGTGCCATGCTATCCCAAGGCATCCAAAATGAATCCTACTGGCTCCAATATTATGACTCATACACGGACAGAGTTCTATTACCATACATGTGCTATTCTCACGCTACACACATACACACAGAATGTCAGTGCAAATTTCTCAGTTTAACATCACTAGCTAATCTTTACACAACAGTGGTCAGTAGACTTTGCTCTCACTGATTCAGCACAAAGGTCTTCTCACAACTACAAATTCACAAAATACTACTATGTGGGCAGTAGCGGCTCCTGGTGGGAGTGCTACCGGGCGGTGACGTGGGGCGGGGGAGGGGCAGGGTGCGGGGTAGTAAACACCGGAATACGGATGAATGCAGGTAAGTAGACAATTAAATCAATAAAACGAATTTCGTTGCGCGCGTTGCATCGCATTTGGCGGTGCAGCGCGCGCAACAAAATTCGTTTTATTGATTTAATTGTCTACTTACCTGCATTCATCCGTATTCCAGTGTTTACTACCCCCCGCCCTACGTCACCGCCCGGTAGCACTCCCACCAGGAGCCGCTACTGTATGTGGGTATGCTTGGTGTGCACCTCCAAGTCACAGGACAGGCCCTGAACCTTTGATTATCAGGGAGAGTTCTAGGCCTCTGCTTAACACACTAGATTAGTGTGACACTAGGGTTAAAATAAAGGGCAGGATACATGACTTGTAAAGAACTGCCATAATATTTATCAGTTAGAGTCAAAATATTTATAAGATCAACTTCTGAACATTTTAGTTGGACCTTTTCACAGGGACCTGTTAACTGCGGGATTAAGGCTCAAATAACTAGCTCCATAACTATCCAGAAAGTGAAATGGGTCTTCTCGAAGGTGCCAAAAAAAAAACTATTTCATTCTTTCTCCACAAATTCTTCTCATTCCAGATCACCAGAAACTTCTCTTACCTAATAGCTGGATCTTAAAATCTGAAGTTTTTGTAAGGAGTGTATCTGACACAATGCCCTAAATATCCATTGTTGGGTTCCCACTAGTCATTCTCCAGTACGAAACCTAAGCTACTTGTGAGGGAGAGCAGTTTGCCCTATGCACCCTCCATCACAAAACAATTGGGGCCCGATTAAGATCTCGAAATGGGATACTCCATCACAAAGGTGACGGATATCCCGTCTGCCGAAATATAAATCCCATAGGATATAATGAGATTTATATTTCGGCGGACGTGATATCTGTCACCGTTGTGACGGAGTAACCCGTCCGCCAAGATTAATCAGGCCCTTGGACTGAAATTGTGAGCTTCTGAAAGTTGGATCCTTCATAACTCCTTCAGCAAATAAAAACTGTGCAACCTCTCACCATTGATGCCTGCCTGCTCTTCCCGGCCTTTGGGTTGACGTGATCAGCAGAATGGTAATCTTAGCCTTCTAAGGCCACCTAATCTTTGCCTTCTAAGGCCACCTAAGTAAATAGATGGATATATATCTGAGATCACAGCTGCCAAAATGTCAGTGCAGAAATCCTCTGAGTCCATGCGCTCTCTGGATAAATGTCAGAAAGTGACAAGGTCTTATTTAGATAAAGTAAAAAAAAATGGGCATCCTACTTACCTGAGCATTAGCGTACTGGATAACTGTATAGCTGGACTTCGTATACAGTAAATTCATGGCATAAAATGCAAATAAACACAGTAACTGAAGCAAAATCATTTAAACCTTTTCGTTTTTTTTAAAATAATGCAAAAACAAGAAGAGCAAAGCAGTTAGTATTTAGGGAACTACCTAGAAATTAATGTTGGTGATCTACATTGTGTTCTTCATGTGTAGAGTGATATTTTTTGGAGAACCATAGTTCTGAAAAAAATGTAAGATTTAAAAAGGCTACAAAAACACTGTTTACAACATGAGTGCAGCTTTTGACACAAACATAATACATTAAATAGACCATGTAGAACCTTGTGTAAAGAGTCCCCACGTCTTTCCACATTGAGAGATATTTTAGGAGAAGTCGTGTTTTGGAGATATTTTGCTACTTACAATAGAAGGCACAGTGTGAAAACATGGACGGAGCCTCAGATTAGTATTTGAGAAAGTGATTAAACGCCTTATAAATATTTACGAGATAGTCTATGTTTTAGCAGGCTGAGTGGTGAAGTTTAAAACTAATTCAAAAACATTTCAACTCTTCATCTAATATACTGTAAATCACCTTTCATTACACGGAAAGGAAGCTATGAATTTGTCTTAGTGAAGAAGCACTGACATTTTTTTGATGAAATTTCATACAGTGCAAGTTACGGAGACCAATGTGATTTATATGTAAATAATGCAATCAAATGACATCAAAGTTAGACGTATGCCACACTTATGTACTCTTTGCAAACTGAGTTAGTTATACTCCAAGAAAACGTTAATTGTAACATAAGGTTAAGAAAACCACATGTTCAAGTAGGTTGCCTTCAAGGATTCCAGGTTTCTTAGAGAATATAACACGTTAGTGTACTGTCAAAGGTGGCCTCTCACTTCCTTGTGACTTATTTTTTATGGTTCACTGTTAAAATATCGATCACAAAAACACCGACATACAAAAATATAGATGGGAAAATATCGGATACAAAAATATCGCCATCCTATACATAAACAAGATTTTACACAAATATCGATATTTAAATATCGCCGTAATAAATATCGTGAACAAAAATATCGACTACAAACATATAGATAACAAAAATATCGAAAAATTTAAATTATAAAGAGACACAACAAAAATATCGATAACACTAATATCGACTTACAAATATAATTATAACTTATACAAAAAATATCGATAATACTATTCAACATTAAATAAACACTCCTTACAACTATATAATAATTTAATATATTAAAACAAATAATATTAAATAATACCAACATATATAAAATTAATATATATTTAAAACAAATATAAAACAATTATAAAAACCCTAATAAATATATCAATTCATAAAAAACAATAAATATACTCACTAACATAATTATTCACATATATATAATATACAACAATTATTAACGTTATAAAGTAAAATTATTAACAAATATTTTAAAATAACTACAACAAATAATATATTATAAACATCAAACAAACAACACATATATTTACCTAATTAAAAAGTAACTGCTACAAAATTCAAAAAACGTATCTCAACCAATGATTTTAAACTAAAAGAGCACAAACCAATTAAAATTGAGAAGTAATTAACTAAACACTATAAAAACTAAGAATTAACTTAAAAAAAATTACCGTTTATCGGCCAAACATGGAGGGAGAGCGTTACTTTGCTGGAGAGAGAGAGAAAGAAGATCTACAAAAACTACTATCACAGATTATATTACAACACAGGTAAGAAAAAGCATTATTTTATTATTATAAATAAATCAACCTCCTTAACTTAACTACCTAAATCAATTAAATGTTCTCTTCTTTTTAAATCAAAGGTAAACTTGTAATGCACAAATTTACTAACTTGTGTAACGATATATCTGTAAGAGACAGTAGTTAGTGATAGATTCCTTACCTTAGAATATCCCCAGGCGTCAGGCTGGATCCGGAAAAGTTTTGGCGTAGCAGTACCCTTGCGCGTCGGTGGGCGGCGTCGTGCGCTCCGCGTCCGTCGTCGGCGTCGTGATCGCCGGGATGACGTCGCGGGCAGTGCGCAAGCGCGCCCCTGCGCGCTGACGTCAGTTCTGTACACGACTTTCCGCGCCAGGAACGCAGAGCCATGCAAGAAGCTGACACAGGTGTCTGGAAAATGCTAGGGCCTGAAAGGGATGTCCTTAACCCTAGAAATCAGTTCGCAGAGCGGGGGAGGATGGGTGGGGCGGTAAGGGAATCTATACTAACTACTGTCTCTTACAGATATATCGTTACACAAGTTAGTAACTTGTGCATCCCTGAAAGAGACACGTTAGTGATAGATTCCTTACCTTAGAATAGATACCCCAGCAATACCAGCCCCGGTGGTGGGTCTGCGAACAAAGATCAGACAAGGAAGTCCTGGAGGACAGAACGGCCAAAGAAGCCGTCCCTCCGGACCTGACTGTCAAGGCAGTAATGCTTAGTAAACGTGTGCAGCGAGGCCCACGTGGCTGCCTGACAGATAACCGGCAGCGGAACACCGCGGCCCAAGGCCGTGGTAGCAGCCGTTGCCCTCGGTGGAATGGGCACGCAGCCCAACAGGAGGCTCCTTCTTAGCCAAAGAATAGCAGGTCTTGATGTCACAAGGTAACCCAGCGGGAGATGGTCCTGCTTGTGCACCGCCCGACCTGCTTTTGGCGCCCACGCCAGCCAACAAGAGCTGGTCATCCACCCGGAAGTGATGTTTGTGCGGTCGATATAGAAGGAGGAAGCGCACGTTTTGGGTCCAGACGGTGGAGCCTCTCTTCCTCTCTGGAAGGATGCGGAGGCGGAAAGAAGGTGGGCAAAGTGATGGTCTGCCCAATGTGGAAAGCAGTAACCACCTTTGGCAAGAAGGACAGGACGCGTCCGAAGAACAACCTTGTCTGGATGAACAGACAGAAAGGGAGGTTTGCAAGATAGAGCCTGGAGCTCACTCACCCGCCGGCGGAGGTGATGGCCACCAGAAAGGCTGTCTTGCAGAGGTCAGAAGACGAAGAGGACAGTTATGCAGAGGCTCAAAGGAGCGCACATTAAAAAGGTAAGAACCAGAGTTCAAGTCCCACTGAGGCATTACAAACGGAACAGGAGGGAAGAGGTGAGTAATGCCTTTTAGAGACCTGTTAACAGCAGGGGACTTGAAAAAGGGAGGGCTGATCAGGGAGCCTGAGGAGAGGCCGAGATAGCACAAAGATAACCCTTGATGGTACCCAGGGCAGAACCCTGTTGGGCCAGAGAGAGAAGAGAACAGAAGGACCTCAGAAAGAGGGGCAGAAAGGGGATCCACAGCCTTTGCTGTGCACCATGCCACTAAATTTGTTCCACCTGCAGGCGTATACCACCTTAGTGGAGGGACGCCTGGCTGCCAGAATCACATCACAAACTCGGGAGGCAAGTCGAAAGGAATCCAACTGCCGCCGCTCAATCTCCCACGCAAGCAGGTGTAGAGCTGGACGAGGTTCGGGTGGAGGACCGTCCCCTGCTGCTGCGACAGAAGATCCTCCCGAAGAGGCAGACGGATCGGGGGATCTATGCTCATATTGAGTAGCTCGGGATACCAAACTCTTGAGCCCAGTCCGGAGCCACAAGAATGACTTGGGCCCGGTCGTGCCGAATCTTCTTCAACACTCTGGGTAGAAGTGGTATAGGCGGAAAGGCGTACAACAGACCGCAACTCCACTCGCGGCCGAAAAGCGTCGCCGGCGAGTGCCGCCTTGGAAATTCCAACGCGCAGAACTGATGACATTGCGCGTTCTCTTCGATGGCGAATAGATCTAACCAAGGCTCTCCCCACTGTAGAAAGAGTCCTTGCGCCACTTCCGAGTGAAGACGCCATTCGTGATCCATCATGCACCTGCGGCTGGGTTCGTCCGCCATGGCGTTCAGAGAACCTGCCAGGTGTTGAACCATCAGGAACATGCCCTGATGTTCCAGCCATGTCCAGAGGCGCAGAGCCTCCTGACAAAGGGTCCAAGACCCCACCCCGCCCTGTTTGTTGCAGTACCACATGGCGGTGGTGTTGTTCTGTGAACACCTGCACTACCTTCCCTTTGACAGAGGGAAGGAATGCCTTGAGTGCAAGCCGGATCGCCCGGAGCTCCAGAAGGTTGATATGGAGCCGGGACTCCGCCGGAGACCAGAGGCCTCTGATCTCCGCCTCTCCCATGTGACCGCCCCATCCCAGAAGGGACGCGTCCGTCACCAACTGTATGCTCTGGCTGGGGAAGGGAGAGGGATCTGCCCATGACCCATTGCCGGTTCGAGAGCCACCACTGCAACTGTTTTGCAGTCCCCTCCGAGATCTGGACGTGATCGGACAGGTTGCCCTGGTGCTGCGCCCACTGGAACTTCAGGGTCCCACTGCAGAGCCCGCATATGCCATCTGGCATGATTGACCAGCAGGATGCAGGAGGCCATGAGGCCCAGCAGCCTCAGGGTCATCCTTACCGAAACCCAGGATAAAGGCCGAAAGATCGGAATCATGGCCTGAATATCCCGGACTCGCCGTTCGGGAGGATAGGCCCGGAACTGCGTCTGTGTCCAGAACTGCTCCGATGAAAAGGAGCTGTGAGAAGAAATCAGATGCGACTTCGGCACATTGATGGAGAACCCCAGCGAGTGCAGGAGTTCGGCCGTAGTCTGGAGGTGGGAGACGACTGCCTGGGACGAGGCCCGCCTTCAGCAGCCAGTCGTCGAGGTAGGGGAGACTGAAACCCCTGCCCGGCGCAGATGAGCTGCGACCACCGCCATCACTTTCGTGAACACCCGAGGGGCACTGGTAAGGCCAAAGGGGAGCACGGTGAACTGAAAATGCTCGGGGCCTACCGTGAACCGAAGGTAACGCCGGTGGGCCGGCAGGGCGAGGATGTGGAAACTACGCGTCCTGCAAGTCCAACGCTACCAGCCAGTCTCCAGGGTCGGGGGCAGTCAAGACCTGAGCTAGGGTGAGGCATCTTGAACTTCTCCTTCCGGAGGAGACGATTGACGTTCCGGAGGTCCAAGATAGGGCGCATGTCCTCCTTGTCCCTTTCGGGCACCAGAAAGTAGTGGGAGTAGCAACCACGCCCTACTTCTGGGGTCGGAACATGCTCGATGGCCCTCTTGGTCAAGAGGGCCGTGACTTCCTTCTGTAGAAGCACCAAGTGATCCCCTGACATGCGGTGGAATTGAGGTGGCATGGCTGGGGGGGGTGGTCTCGAAGGGGAGGGAGTAGCCCCTTCGGACAATGTCCAAGACCCACCTGTCCGAGGTGATGGTGCGCCAGTGGGGAAGGTGATGGCGGACCCTGCCCCCTACTGGCGTGCCGTGCACCTGAAAGGAGGGACTAGGAGGGCTTGGAGGCCGCGGACGGGTTGGAGGTGGTGGCCTGACCCGCACGCTGGTTGCCCGATCCGCCACGGCGGAATCCACGTCCTCGGCCACGCGAGACGCCTGCTGCGCGGAGCCGGTGGCTGGGCTGCTGACGTGAAGGGGCGCCCCTACCGTGGCCACGATAGGGCGAAAAGCAGAAGGCAGCGGAGGGCGTGTAGCAGAAAGGCCCAGGGACTTGGCAGTAGCCGCGTGAGTCCTTAAAGCGCTCCAGCGCATGGTCTGCTTTGGACCCAAAGGACCGACTCCATCAAAGGGCATGTCCATGAGAGTATTCTGGACATCCCCTGAAAAACCAGTGGTTCTCAGCCAGGCGTGGCGTCGGAGCGCCACCGTCGTTGCAATCGACCTGCCCAGCGAGTCGGCGGTGTCAAGGCCACAACGGATAGTGTGCTTGGCCGCATCCCTTCCTTCCGCAATGGCGCGGGAAAGCAGTGCCTGGACCTCCTCAGGGCACTGGGGCAAGACATCCGCCAACACGAATCCCACAGAGAGTGGGTATATCGGCCCAAAGACAAGCGGTGTTAACGGACCGCAAGCCAGCACTGGAGGAAGAAAAACCTTTCTTCCCAAACTGATCCAGGCGTTTGGATTCCCTATCCGGAGGAGCGGTAGGGAAAGGCGGTTTGGGAAGCGGAGGCTTGGACAACCAAGCTCTCAGGAGTGGGGTGGACAGAAAGAAACAGGGGGTCGCCCGGAGCGGGGCGATGGCGTCGTGACACGTTCCGATCCACAGGAGCCCCTGTGTTGGGCTTGGACCAGGCGCCCAAAAGAACGTCCGTGAGGGCGTCGTTAAGCGGCAGCACAGTCTCCGCAGAGGGGCTGCCGGCTGAAGCTCACCTCTGTCAAGATGTTAGGCTTGACCGTCAAAGTAGGGAGCTGGAGACGTAAGGCCCCAGCAGCCCTACTGCACACCGTACCAAAATTGGCCCCCTCCTCCGTAGCCACGGGAGGGAGACAGCATGCCAGTGTCAGGAGAAGTATCCAGACCACTGGCCTCCCCTGAGACTCTCTGTCCAGTCCTCATCATACTGACAGTTGCGTGTCAGAGGGTCATCAGACCCCTCCCAGTCCCTCCTGGTCCTCACTCTGGTTCAAAATAAGGAGGAGGAGGGACATTTGGGACCCAAGGTCCCATCGGCGCCGGAGCCGGGCGTCGAGCGGCGTCCGCTCCGGGTCCATGTCCGGAGCCGGAAGGAACTGGGGGACGACGCCGCCCGGGCCCAGGGCGGCGTCGAGAACGGCCACCCGGAGACATCGGGCGCCGGCGGGAGGTGTCGTGAGGTCGACCGGCGTCGATGGGGGTTGTGGAGCCGGGATCGAGGCCGGGGCCGGAGCCGGAGCCGGGATCGAGGCTGGAGGCTCGGGCGGCGCGGGGCCGGAGCCGCCGGCGGCCGCCGGATCAGCCCCATCAGGGCCCGCGGGGCCCGAAGGCGCACCGGAGGGGCCTGGAAGGCCCGAAGAGGCGGGCCATGGCCGACAGGAACTCCTGTACCTTGGCCGGATCCGCCCCCGAACCCGGGAAGGGCGGGTATGACGCGGGGCGACTCCACAGGCAAGTCCGGGGCCGCGGGGGCGGGGACGGTGCCGGGGAGGGGCCTCAGCCGAGTCGCGAGACCGGCGGCGAAGTCCGAGAGCGGCGGTGCTTCTTGGACTTCTTGTGTCGAGACACCGGACGAAGAAGACTTCGACGCCGGCGACCGGTGTGCACTCCGCGGCCGACCCCTGGACCTCTCACGCGACCGGGGCTTCCGCGGAGCCGAGTGCCGGGCCTCGAGGAGCTTTCGAGACCGCTCTCGCAAAGCTTTCGGGTTGAGGGCCTGGCATTCGGGACAAGACTCGGTGTAGCGTGGCCTCGGCCGAGGCAGAAGAACCTCCCAATGCGGGTCGGTGACGGACA
>CAWUFW010017949.1:0-241874 GCA_963921515.1 Calotriton arnoldi
CATGGTGTACCCAGGTAGTGCACGGCTGCCCATGGACAGTTTTCCAGAAGTCACTACATGGTATCATTGCATGGGGAGTAAAACCCTGTTCAGAAGCACTGTCACTGCACCATACCTGTCCAGTGCAAGTCACTACACACTATGGGGGTGACAACTACTCAGTGAGCCTGCTAGCCAGTGGTGTGCTGACTCTCAGCCTTGCTAGTCAGACAAAATGCACATTCAGAAAGGCAGTGCACAGAACACTCACCTGCTCCCCTGGTGTCCCATACAGCTTGCTGTACTGTGGAAGTAGGCTGTCCAGCAGGGCCTGGTTCTCTTCAAGGCTGAAGGCTGGGGCTCTCTCCACAGTACATGCCATTGCAGGGTCCAGAGGGGCAGAGACAGCAGCAGTGCAGTGGCAGATGTCGTCCTGGAGCATGTAGTGCAGGCAAGTGGGCTCTCAGGGGAACATGCAGCAATATATATGTGCTGGAGAGGCAGATACTGTCCCTTGTGTCCAAAGTGATAGGTCCAAGTCGTTTGCATCTTCTGAATCTGGCCAATCCATGGAATAGCAGCACCAAAACACGCCCACAGCATCCTTCAAAATTTCAACTTCATGACATACATGATTTTGCAACATTGTTGTGGGTGACCAACTGATTTTCCAGCAACCGACTCGCTCGAATATTCGAAAACGCGTCCGTTGCCAGGCAAGCCCATTGTCAATGGATGCGCACCGATCGGTCCATTGAGGTACAACGCGCACAGGGGTACAACGCGTACCCGCACACATTGAAAGCAATGGGCCGGCCGGAGGCACCGATCGGTCCATTGCTGTTCAACGCGCACAGGGGTACAACGCGTACCCGCACACATTGAAAGCAATGGGCCGGCCGGAGGCACCGATCGGTCCATTGCTGTTCAACGCGCACAGGGGCATAACGCGTACCCGCACACATTGAAAGCAATGGGCCGGCCGGAGGCACCGATCGGTCCATTGCAGTACAACGCGCACAGGGGTACAACGCTGCACCGCGCACACATTGAATGCAATGGGCCGGCCGGAGGCACCGATCGGTCCATTGCTGTTCAACGCGCACAGGGGTACAACGCTGCACCCGCACACATTGAAAGCAATGGGCCGGCCGGAGGCACCGATCGGTCCATTGCTGTTCAACGCGCACTAGGGGTACAACGCGTACCCGCACACATTGAATGCAATGGGCCGGCCGGAGGCACCGATCGGTCCATTGCAGTACAACGCGCACATAGGTACAACGCTGTACCCGCGACACATTGAATGCAATGGGCCGGCCGGAGGCACCGATCGGTCCATTGCTGTTCAACGCGCACAGGGGTACAACGCGCACTCGCACACATTGAATGCAATGGGCCGGCCGGAGGCACCGATCGGTCCATTGCAGTACAACGCGCACAGGGGTACAACGCGCACCCGCACACATTGAATGCAATGGGCCGGCCGGAGGCACCGATCGGTCCATTGCTGTTCAACGCGCACAGGGGTACTAACGCTGCACTCGCGACACATTGAATGCAATGGGCCGGCCGGAGGCACCGATCGATCCATTGCAGTACAACGCGCACAGGGGTACAACGCGTACCCGACACATTGAAAGCAATGGGCCGGGCCGGAGGCACCGATCGGTCCATTGCAGTACAACGCGCACAGGGGTACAACGCTGCACCCGACACATTGAATGCAATGGGCCGGCCGGAGGCACCGATCGGTCCATTGCTGTTCAACGCGCACAGGGGTACAACGCGCACCCGCACACATTGAATGCAATGGGCCGCCGGAGGCACCGATCGGTCCATTGCAGTACAACGCGCACAGGGGTACAACGCGTACCCGCACACATTGAATGCAATGGGCCGGCCGGAGCCACCGATCGGTCCATTGCTGTTCAACGCGCACAGGGGTACAACGCGTACCCGCACACATTGAATGCAATGGGCCGGCCGGAGGCACCGATCGGTCCATTGCTGTTCAACGCATCACTGTACATGTGACTGGCATATGTCAGCATGCCTGTCTCAGATGGACATATGCCAGCCACAGATAGCTCCCAGGAGTGAGGGGCACACCTACATCACGACAGCCTGTCCAAACCTTATCATAAGGCATGTAAGGCTGCATTTCCTATTGTGTGTATGTTGGTGTACATGTTGTCCTGTGGGTGTCACCTGTGGGCAGCCACCCCCAGGCTGTGCACGTGTTAATGGGGACAGGATCCTGGGTGTTACGTGTACGTGACCACTGTGATGTGCAACTGTTCATATCTGTGCATGTGCCATGGTCACATTTCACAGTGGTGTTTGTGTATGTCATGTCACATACCCCGTGAGTCCCATGTGGGACGGTATGTTTGAGCCAGGGTGTCCCAGTGGCACAATAGTGATGGCCCTCCACAGTCTTTGTGCATGTAGTGTTTACAATGTCTCTGATTTCATGTGCACAATGGGAGACAGTCTCCACATCCACGTTGTGTGTGCATGGACTCTGATGTTGTGCGTGTGTGTCACAGACGTCCATGGCTCTCCTGCCATGGCAAGTGTGGCCACTACCTGTGGGGGTCATGTTTGTTTTGTTGTGGTGTACACATGATACTCCAGGTGATGCCAGTGTCCATGTGGCATTACAGGGTCCCTGGGAATGTGCCTGTCGTTGAGCTGTGTTGCCTGGGGCACATCTGTCCTCACATGTCACTGGGGGTGACTGTGACACAGCATCATGATATCCAATGGGCCAACCTGGGACAAATTGATGCCACCTGTAGGACCGTGTTGACAGATGTTGGCCATGTATGTACCATACATGTCGTTCCGGTACTGCACACTTCATGTAGTTGTGCCTCATGATGATGTATGTTGGGATCTTGAGTGTGTTCAATGCCGCATATGTGGGGTGACTGACGATCTTGCTTACTTCTCCTCTGCACTGCAGGGCTCCTGCTGTCCATCGGCCATTCCCAGACCTGGCAACGATGGTGGAACGGGACAGCATCCGACGGTACCGCTTCACCAGGCAGCTGATTGAGGATTTGGCAGTGCAGTTGTCCCCACATTTGCAGCCTGGCCGGCCGTATCCTACAGCGCTGACCCCCAAGGTGAAGGTGATGGCAGCCCTACACTTCTTTGCCACCGGTACCTTCCAACATACTGTGGCGTCTGCTGGTGGGATGTCACAGACCATGTTCAGCCGTGTGCTCCGCGATTTCTTGGCGGCAATGTTGCTCTTCCTGAACCGGTACATATATTTCCCTAGACTGCGACGACTCACTGACGTGAAGAGTGACTTTTATGCCCTGGGGAGGATGCTGCATGTCATTGGCTCCATTGATGGGACACATGTGGCTTTGGTACCACCACAGGCCCAGGAGCAGGCCTACAGGAACCGCAAGCACTACCACTCGGTCAATGCACTGGTGGTGTGTCTTGCAGACATGACCATCACACACGTGTGTGCCCGTTTCCCTGGTTCAGCACACGATGCCTTTGTGATGAGGAGTAGTCGCATCCCCAGGTTGATGGCACAGATGCAGAACCAGCGTGCCTGGCTTGTCGGTGTGTACTGACTTTGTGCCATTGTGTGTGATCTGATCTGTAGTATTCCGCCCACTTTTCCAAGTCAGCTGATGTGCACTTGTCTGTCCGTAGGTGACTCGGGATACCCCAACATGCCGTGGTTGCTGACACCCCTCAGGAACCCTGTGACACCTGCCCAGATGCGCTACAATGAGGCACATGGTCGGACCAGGAGAGTGATTGAGCGGACCTTTGGTCTCCTGAAGAGCCGCTTCCGCTGCCTGGACAAGACCGGAGGGTCCCTCCCATATGCCCCTGCGAAAGTGTGCAAGATTATCATCGTCTGCTGCATGCTCCACAACCTGGCAGTGCGGAAGGAGTTGCCTCTCATCCAGGATGACGATGACCAACATCCGCCACCTGTGGAGGATCCTGGCCTGGACCACGATGCCAGTGACGATGATGATGATGATGGTGATGGTGATGTCCGCACACAGCTCATCACCAACTTCTTTAGCTGAATGTGAGTATCCTGAGGTGTCATGTGAATGATGTGAGTTGGCATGATGTGTGGGTGGTGCTCTGGTGCTGTTGGAGTGTGTCCATGGGCTACTTGACAGGATGTGTGTTGCGATGTGTGGTGACAGGTGGGCTGTACTCCCCAACAGTGTTGACATGCTAACTTGGTTCTGGGTGGGTATCTTGTAACATGTATTGTGCATGAGTTTTGCTGTTCTGTCCTGTACTGCATTGCTTTTGACTGTGTGTCATTTCTGTCCTTCACAGGGTACTTTCAGATTCGTTTGGTCAACTGTGTCCACCGACGACGTGATTGCACATCCAGGCTGGTAGCTGTTGTGTCCCTACAGGTGATGTGCGCCACACCCATGGACTTCCTTCTGTCTACAGTTGTTGACTGTGTGCCCGCTACCAGGTGGGGTTACCTTGCATCTGTAGTGGTTACGGCATGTTGCTACTGTGTAATAAACCTGTGCTTCACTTAGTGATGTGCGTTGTCTGTGGTCACACATTTGACTGCCATTTGCTTACTGCACCTGTGGGCTACTTGACTACAACTGGGAATGGGTGTGGTGTCTGTGCATTGCACCGTCTTCCCTGGCAACATCAGTGTAGGCAATGAGTCAGATGGCCTAGGTGTGTATGTGTTGTGTAGCCCTGGTGGTGTGTCTCCCTCATATGTGTCACGTTGCCTGTACTCACATGCCTGTGTTGTCCTTGCTGTTGCAGTTCGCATACACAGTGTAATTTTGTTGTTCATCATCCCCATAACAGCACCCACGTTGGAATCACGACAGAGGCAAGTATGGTGTATTATTGTGTTTATTGTGATACATCTGTGATAATAGTGCATAGGATGGATTGTGCTGTACATGAATCTTGCAATCCCAAGTTCCTAGATGAATAGAAAGTCCAGGTAGACAGGATCCCCAGTATCGGGGCCACAGTTGTCTGACACATTGTTCCAACTTGTACTCCCCATGCAATGTGTGGGAGTAGTGTTGCCATCAACAGGGTGAACAGTCTGTGCACAAAGGCGAAAATCCAGAACAGGTTCAGGCTTCCTGGGAGTTGCGCTTGGCCATCAGCCTCTCACTTTCCCCTCCTCGGACGACCCTCTTCTTGGGGGGGCCCTCAAGTGCAGGCTGCTGCGGTGCAGGGGACTCTCCGCCAGAGTCCTCCTCCCTCCCTGTGGCAGTTGCAGTTTGTTCGGTGCCAGATGTTGTTGGCACACAGGGAGGTGTGGACTGGTTGCTGTTCATCTGGCGGAGGCATTGTAAAATGTCCCTGTGCACCGCCGTCATCTCATGTAGTACATCCCACTTGGACTCCACGCGGGTCATGTGGGAGTCCACACGTGACATGTGTGACTCCACGTGGGACATGTGGGAGTCCAAGCGGGCATGATGGGCAGCCTGCTGCTGTTTGATGTCTCTGAGGAGCCCCACTACCTGGCTGAGCTCTCCGGTGCTGGACTGGTACGCATCAGCTATGCGTACCAGTTGTGGGTCTTCATGCACACCAGCAACGTCTGCAAGCAGCGACCTCTGTCTCCCACCCCTCCCACCACCCCTGCTGACATGTGCAGTGTGTGCAGTTGCACGCACAGATAACCCTGGTCCACCTTGGGGGTTGGTGGTGGTGGTGGTGTCCATGGCCCCAGGTTGGTCCAGGGTCACTGCACTGGTGTTGTTCCTTATTCTGTCCATGTCGGCAGGGATGGTATTCGTGGTGACAGTCGTTGGAGGGGTGGGTGCAGGGGGTGCAGCTGGTGGACCTGCTGGTGCTGCAGCTGGTGGTCCTGCTGGTGCAGCATGTTGACTTGCACCGGATGTGCCAGGTTGTTCTTCATCGTCCGAGGAGGACAGAGGCTGTACGACGCCAGTGAGCTCGGCATCCTCTTGAGCCTGGGACTGGGACTCCTCAGCGTCTGCTGCTGTGTCCCTATCATCACCTGTTTTGGGAGACACAAACAATGTATGTCATGTTTCTGCAGGCATCAGTGGTTGACACACCTGACAGTTGTGACTGTGCCTCGGGGTGCGGGCCTGTACATTGTATTGTCCTAAGTCGTCACAGTCAGGGGTTGATATTGGTGTGGCACATTGTCCTGCATTATTTGGGCATTTCTATGTATTCTCTGGGGTGTGAACATGGTCTGCATTGATTGTGTTTGGTTGACAGCCAGACCTCCTTCCCACCCACCCACCCACCCAGTCAGTTATCCCACCATGGAACGTGCTTGCATTGCAGGGAGTGTAAGTTGTCTCTCAGGATGTCAGTCAGTGGTGTCCTGCTGTTTGTTGGTGCACAGTTGCCAGCAGGGCCTTGTGCTCCCCACAGCAGTAGCCAGTGTCAGCCATCTTGTGAGTCCTTCTCCACTCCCTGTGATGTGAGCATGGTTCAGGGTGGTGTTGATGGGCCAGTTGTGAGGCTGAGCAATGTCTGTGACTACGACTCCCATCATGCTATTGCCTCCTCCCCCTTCCCAGCATGCCCATGCTTCCTTCCTTTTGACTCTGCTTCCCTGTGGGGTGGGCTGGCTGTGCTGAAAGGATGGCTGGGAGTGTTGTCCTGGCAGTTGTTTGGCTAAGAGTCCCAAGAGTGTCCCTGTGCTTCACACAACATAACCCAGGGTGGTGGTGCTTTGTGGGATCTTGTGTTAGGATGGAGGGCATTGCATTCTACCAGGTGGGTACTGTGGAGTTTGTGTTGGGGGGGTGTGAGGGGAGGTGCTGGTGACTATGGTCAGTGCTGCAAGTCCCCCTTCCCACCCAGCCAGCCAGATATCCCACCATGGAACGTGCTTGCATTGCAGGGAGTGTAAGTTGTCTCTCAGGATGTCAGTCAGTGGTGTCCTGCTGTTTGTTGGTGCACAGTTGCCAGCAGGGCCTTGTGCTCCCCACAGCAGTAGCCAGTGTCAGCCATCTTGTGAGTCCTTCTCCACTCCCTGTGATGTGAGCATGGTTCAGGGTGGTGTTGATGGGCCAGTTGTGAGGCTGAGCAATGTCTGTGACTACGACTCCCATCATGCTATTGCCTCCACCCCCTTCCCAGCATGCCCATGCTTCCTTCCTTTGACTCTGCTTCCCTGTGGGGTGGGCTGGCTGTGCTGACAGGATGGCTGGGAGTGTTGTCCTGGCAGTTGTTTGGCTAAGAGTCCCAAGAGTGTCCCTGTGCTTCACACAACATAACCCAGGGTGGTGGTGCTTTGTGGGATCTTGTGTTAGGATGGAGGGCATTGCATTCTACCAGGTGGGTACTGTGGAGTTTGTGTTGGGGGGTGTGAGGGGAGGTGCTGGTGACTATGGTCAGTGCTGCAAGTCCCCCTTCCCACCCACCCAGCCAGTCAGTTATCCCACCATGGAACGTGCTTGCATTGCAGGGAGTGTAAGTTGTCTCTCAGGATGTCAGTCAGTGGTGTCCTGCTGTTTGTTGGTGCACAGTTGGCAGCAGGGCCTTGTGCTCCCCACAGCAGTAGCCAGTGTCAGCCATCTTGTGAGTCCTTCTCCACTCCCTGTGATGTGAGCATGGTTCAGGGTGGTGTTGATGGGCCAGTTGTGAGGCTGAGCAATGTCTGTGACTACGACTCCCATCATGCTATTGCCTCCACCCCCTTCCCAGCATGCCCATGCTTCCTTCCTTTTGACTCTGCTTCCTGTGGGGTGGGCTGGCTGTGCTGACAGGATGGCTGGGAGTGTTGTCCTGGCAGTTGTTTGGCTAAGAGTCCCAAGAGTGTCCCTGTGCTTCACACAACATAACCCAGGGTGGTGGTGCTTTGTGGGATCTTGTGTTAGGATGGAGGGCATTGCATTCTACCAGGTGGGTACTGTGGAGTTTGTGTTGGGGGGGTGTGAGGGGAGGTGCTGGTGACTATGGTCAGTGCTGCAAGTCCCCCTTCCCACCCACCCAGCCAGTCAGTTATCCCACCATGGAACGTGCTTGCATTGCAGGGAGTGTAAGTTGTCTCTCAGGATGTCAGTCAGTGGTGTCCTGCTGTTTGTTGGTGCACAGTTGGCAGCAGGGCCTTGTGCTCCCCACAGCAGTAGCCAGTGTCAGCCATCTTGTGAGTCCTTCTCCACTCCCTGTGATGTGAGCATGGTTCAGGGTGGTGTTGATGGGCCAGTTGTGAGGCTGAGCAATGTCTGTGACTACGACTCCCATCATGCTATTGCCTCCTCCCCCTTCCCAGCATGCCCATGCTTCCTTCCTTTGACTCTGCTTCCCTGTGGGGTGGGCTGGCTGTGCTGACAGGATGGCTGGGAGTGTTGTCCTGGCAGTTGTTTGGCTAAGAGTCCCAAGAGTGTCCCTGTGCTTCACACAACATAACCCAGGGTGGTGGTGCTTTGTGGGATCTTGTGTTAGGATGGAGGGCATTGCATTCTACCAGGTGGGTACTGTGGAGTTTGTGTTGGGGGGGTGAGGGGAGGTGCTGGTGACTATGGTCAGTGCTGCAAGTCCCCCTTCCCACCCAGCCAGCCAGATGTCCCACCATGGAACGTGCTTGCATTGCAGGGAGTGTAAGTTGTCTCTCAGGATGTCAGTCAGTGGTGTCCTGCTGTTTGTTGGTGCACAGTTGGCAGCAGGGCCTTGTGCTCCCCACAGCAGTAGCCAGTGTCAGCCATCTTGTGAGTCCTTCTCCACTCCCTGTGATGTGAGCATGGTTCAGGGTGGTGTTGATGGGCCAGTTGTGAGGCTGAGCAATGTCTGTGACTACGACTCCCATCATGCTATTGCCTCCTCCCCCTTCCCAGCATGCCCATGCTTCCTTCCTTTTGACTCTGCTTCCCTGTGGGGTGGGCTGGCTGTGCTGACAGGATGGCTGGGAGTGTTGTCCTGGCAGTTGTTTGGCTAAGAGTCCCAAGAGTGTCCCTGTGCTTCACACAACATAACCCAGGGTGGTGGTGCTTTGTGGGATCTTGTGTTAGGATGGAGGGCATTGCATTCTACCAGGTGGGTACTGTGGAGTTTGTGTTGGGGGGGTGAGGGGAGGTGCTGGTGACTATGGTCAGTGCTGCAAGTCCCCCTTCCCACCCAGCCAGCCAGATATCCCACCATGGAACGTGCTTGCATTGCAGGGAGTGTAAGTTGTCTCTCAGGATGTCAGTCAGTGGTGTCCTGCTGTTTGTTGGTGCACAGTTGCCAGCAGGGCCTTGTGCTCCCACAGCAGTAGCCAGTGTCAGCCATCTTGTGAGTCCTTCTCCACTCCCTGTGATGTGCGCATGGTTCATGGTGGTGTTGATGGGACAGTTGTGGGGGGCAATATGTGTGACTGCGACTCCCATGATGCTATTGGCTACACTGACTTGGCCAGCATACACAGAATTCCTTCCTTTGAGTGGTCTTCACTGTGTGTTGGTGTTGTTGTGGTGGCTACATGTGTGGATGTGTGTGTTAGTTCTATTTGTGCCACTGCCTAGCTGTAGTTGTGGTTGTGTTTGTACATGTGTTGGCACAGTTGGATGTGACTTTTTTGATGGCATGTGTTGTGTTTATCTGACTGACATACACATTTTGGGATGATTCTGTTCTAGTTGCTGTGTAATTGCTATGAGTGCATGGTTTGACTCTCCCTTGACAGTGATGTGTGTGTTTTGTGGCAGTATATTGTGTACATTTGTTGTGTACTCACCAGGCTCTGGGATGTCCTCTAGTCCATATATGCTCACTGGCGGTAGGATGGCCCGCACCTTCTCCTCCCAGGGCCTGAGGTATATTGGCTTGGCAGGAGGGCCACTGCCGGTGTGTTGGCTGTTGATGTAGTCTTGCTTCAGCAGTTTCCGTACCCTCCTGCGCACGTCATACCACCTGTTCTGGATGTCGGTCTTTGTGCGCCGACATGGTGATTGGGCGTTCACCCTGTTGATGATCCTCTCCCACATCTTGGTTTTCTGCGACATGGGGGTCTGTTGGACCAATGTGCCAAACAGCTGTGGCTCTACCCTGAGGATCTCGTCTACCAGGACTTCCAATTCACAATCTAGGAACTTGTGATTCTTCTTGGGGGCATGGTGATGGGTGGTGATGGTGGGTGATGTGTGTGTTGGTGTGCAGGTGAGGGTGTGTGGGTGTGTGTTGTGCTGGGTGTATGTGAGGTAGGTATTTGTTGGTGTGCTGCTGGTGTGTGGCTTGTGTGAGGGATGAGCTGTGGGTGTGTGGTTGCTTTCTCTTGGGTGCTGGCAGTGGAATGGCATTTGCAAAGGCTCATGGTAGTGATTTGTGTCCTTTATATAGGTGGAGTTGTGGGTGTGTCTTTGTTCTCTGTCCCCACCCCCCCAGTATTTATTGGCTTGGTAATTGCTTGTTTGGCCTTTTTTTGGTTGATTTTTCCTTTGTGCTGTTTGTGTATGTTGGAAACATTCTTGTGACCGAGTCGGACCCTGCATTGGTCTCGTACGGTGTTTTCCGTTTCGCTCACGCTGTGTTTGTGCAGTTTTGTATGCTGCGTACGCGTCGGTCGCGGTGTATTGTGTTACTTCGGCTCGGTTTTGTATGCGTGTCGGTCGTACGGCTTGTCCTCCGTCCGACTCGGTCGTGTTTTTCGCGCCTTGCATCGTACTTTGCGGGTTGGAGTTGGCGGGTACGATTCGGTCGGATTTGTTCCGGGTGCGTGTCGGTCGGTTGGATTCGCGTGTTTTTCCGGCCGGATTGCTATTTTCCGAGCGGCTCGGTCGGTCGGCTTGGTTTCCTGACGTGTCGGTCGGATTTATCGCGGCTTGCATCGTACTTGGCGTGTCGGGCGCCACTGGTACGTGTCGGTCGGTAATTTTTCCGGCTCCGAGTCGGTCGGTGCTTTTTCCGGCCCGAATCGGAATCGACCTCTTAGCTGTGCTGAGTATGCATGGGAAGATTTACTTAAAATTCTACGAGAAGCAAATTCCAATATAAAAAATATTGAAATGAAGACACCTGGAGAACTGTGTTCATTGGATCCTGTAAATGTGTCCAGGTATTTTAATCATAGGTTTCAAACTATGATGTCTTTTATCTGCAATAAAAATAATTGTCCTCTTGGAGAAGTTATTGATTTTTTTGGGCGAAAAGAGTATCAAGCGAGAGGTGCTCCGCTTATACACATGCTATTATGGATAAGGAATGCTCCGAAATTTGGAACAGATACTGATGAAACAGTATTGTCTTCCATCGAACAGTATGTTACCTGTGACATTCCAAGAGAAGGAGGAGAAAAAAGCTTGAGACAACAAGTTTTACATTTCCAAAGTCACCGTTGTGGAAAGTAATGTCGACGAAAATACAAGTCTAAAGGAAAATTGTGTACCAAGTGAAGGTTTGGATTCCCACGTCCAGTAATTTCTAAAGGAAGAGTAAATTCTTTTTTGTCTGCTGTAAGGCATACAATAACTCGGAAATCTCCCAAGAATACGTACAACTTAAAAAGAACAGAACAGTCAAAGTATATTAATGACTACAATCCAGTTATTTTGAAAATGTGGGGGCGTAGTTCGCGAAGTAGCGCTACGCGAAGCTACGCAAAGTGCAGTTCGCACTACGCGAGCTACGCGTAGCACTACGCAAACTGCGTAGTGCACTGTTCGCAATGATTGCACAGTGCCGGATGCTTGTCCGCACTGTGCAATCATTTAAAACGGCATCTTGCACAGTGCGAGCTGTCTTTACTGCCGCCGAGTAGATTTTTACTCGAGCGGCAGCTTTCTCAACGCGGACTGGTAGTTTCTCATCGCGAGCGGTCGCGAGCATACGCGACCACTCGCAATGAGAAACCTGACCTCCCCGCGTTGAGAATCTCGCCGGGAGGTTTATTTTCCACGCTCGCGATCGGCAACTTGATGTTGCTGATCGCGAACGAGGAAAAAGTCTCGCCGGGATGTCATTTTGCTTGCTCGCGGTCGCCAACTTGACTTTGAGGACAGCGAGCAAGCAAAAAATGACTGCTGCACTACGCTACGCTACGCTACGCGTGTTTGCACTGTGCTACGTGCAATTTGCGTTGTGCAAAGTAGCGCAAACTTCGCAAACTACGCGAGCGTAGCGTAGTGCTTTGCCCAGGGTTAATGCAAAAATGGACATTCAATATGTTGCAGATAACTAAATTGCTATTGCACGCTATGTCACATCATATATAACGAAATCAGAAAAGACAGAGATGAAAGAAATGCGGGAAGAAATTTCACAAGAGAAGAGCCTTAGCAAAAAATTGTACAGCTTTAGCTTGAAAATGCTTTCCCACAGAGAAATTGGATGCTATGAATGTTCGGATCACTTGTGCTCTTCCAGTTTATATTCAAAGTCCCAAGGAATCATTTGGGTAAGTTTAGGTCTTGCCTGCACACGAAATAGAGTGTTGAAAACATTAGAAGAAATTGAATACTTAGCTCTGAATGAACCAGAAAGTACAGAAATTCTTAAAACTAATATGTTGGATACATACTATCCCAAAAGGAGTCCACATCTGGAAGAGCTATGTCTGTATGAAATACTTCAACATTACGGCTTTAAAAGAAATGTTGCAACTGTTCAAGCCATGGCGTAGCGAAACTGAATTACTTGGACATTTCGACTGCTATGAAGATTCTTTTAATGCATGTAAAGATAGCATTGCATGCACAATTTTCCCTACATATCTACAAATGTTAAATGATGAAATTGAACAAGAAAATACTATTGCAGCTGAAACAGCTAACGACAGTTCTCAAGATAGTCAAAGTTCTGGTCCACCTAGTCAAGATCCACTAGGACAACCAATAATCGAAAATGAAGCAGCAATAGCCATGAATGAAGTAGAAATTGCAATGCAACAAGCACAACAGGAGAATACTACGTTGGAAAATTTAGAAGAACAACTAAATATTGAACAAGAAGAAATATATCTACAAGTGACAGAACAGATACAACATGGTTTGTTGCATGAAAAAAAGAATGTCTATGTTCATCATTTAAACCTATTCTTATGTACATCAGTGGTCAGGCTGGAACAGGTAAAAGTTTTTAATTAAAGTTTTGACCAGTTATCTACAGAAAACTACAGATTCACATTTATCTTGTGTTGTAACAGCTCCAACTGGATTAGCAGCGCACAATATTAAAGGAATTACTTTACATAGATTACTTATGCTACCAGTTGAACATGATAATAAATTGGAATATCAGAAGCTGTCTGGAGATGCTTGTTATTAAGTGTCAAGAGAGCTGAAGAAAAAGAAACTTTTAATCATTGATGAGGTGAGCATGGTCTCAAACTTAATGCTTGCCTTTGTACACTAGAGAATGCAACAGGTTTTAAAAACAGATTACGATGTTCTGTTTGGAGGAAAACATTTAATTGTATTTGGAGATCTACTACAACTAACTCCTGTAAAAGGACAACCAGTTTTTAAAACACTTGTGCATGAAGACACTAGGAAATCTTTGGGAAGTATTGGAAATGTGAACATGTGGTTAAATTTTGAATATAAAGAACTTATAAAGAATATGCGACAAGCAAGTGATGAAGATTATGGAAATATTCACAAAGATATAACAATTGGTGTCCTAACGAAACATGGTAAACAAGCTTTAGAAAGCCGTCTACTAAGGAACTTGTTTACAACTGAAAACGCAGCAGCTGAAGTAATATACAAGAAGATTGGAGAAAAGAAGTCTATAGTTTGCCTAATGCCTACACTGCAAGAGTGTTGTACATTTAATCAAGAGCTTCTGAAATTGGAAAAACAAGAAATAGTTCACATTCAAGCTATTGATAAAATTGAGCACCAGGGAGTGACCATTCTTCTTTCAGAGAAACTACAGACTAAATTGCACTCTTTGGGAAAGTCTGTATCTCTGTAAACTGCTGGCTTAGAAAAACTTTAGATGTATGTATAAACTGTCGGGTAATTTTGCAGCGTAATTTGAATGTAGAAGAAGGTTTAGTAAATGGAGCAATGGGGAAAGTTGTTGATTTAGTAAAATATCAGAACAGAGATGGAATAGAATTCTTGAAAATAAAATTTGATCAGATTACAGAGGTAAGACAGATTGGGCGTTGTGCTGTATGTTTTTTGCTCGTAAAAGACTTGTATGTTCACAGAAAACAGTTTCCTCTGTCTTTATAATATGCAGTAACTATTCATAAATCTCAAGGTTTAAGTCTAGACAGTGCTTTGGTAAATATTGGAAGTACAGTGTTCAAAGAGGGAATGGCATATGTTGCATTATCTAGAGTATGAACATTGTCTGGTTTGTATTTGATTGATTTCGATGACAACAAGATTAGTGCTGATGTAAATTGTGTAAGTCAATATAATCGTTTAAGAAGACTTTATTCACCAAATTTAGGTGAATATCCCATTTATGAGAAACATGTTGTATGTTCGAAACGAAAATATGTTAAAGAATCAAGTGTGGTTGAAAAAAATAAAAAAATGTAAGAGAAAGGAAAAGGTGTAAAGAAACAGAAAATGGAAAGTGTTGATGACGTTGTGGGATACCAATTGGAAAATAGTTCAGGTATCAACCGTTATGCTAATGTGATTCTGAATGTTGTATTTTATCTACAAGATTTTCATCATGAAATCATGGGAAATCATGAAAAAAGATTATGTTCTGCACTACATTATGTATTTCAACAATTGACAACTGACAGAAGTAAAATCCATACTGCTTGTGGTATTCGCCATCTCTTGGATATATGTACTGGTTCTTTGACCTTCAGTCTTAATATACAACAAGATGCACAAGAATTTCTAATGCTTATGCTTGGAGTATTAGAAGATGAAGGAATACAGATTGAAAACTTATTTGGACTAAGTGACCCCGTAAAACTGCAGTTAACTGCACCTCGATCTCTGAAATCGCTGCTACACTGCCTTTTTGCACAAAACTAGAACTTCCTTTTTAGTTGTTTTTAAAATGAATGCACTGTTTTTAATTTGAATGTACTGTTTAAAATTTGAACTCCCAATGTCTGATACTGTGGTGATTTTGACGTGTTGAGGGAGGGGGAATTGAACCCTGAATTGGGAGGCTTCCGTGCCGATACTGCCATTTTTCCTAGACGGTGCGGTCTAGTTGTTTCAACCTGGGGACTTCAAACGGGACGCTGCGTGAGTGCGCCAGACCCCGTAACACTGCAGTTAACTGCATCTCGATCTCTGAAATCGCTGCTACTCTGCTTTTTTGCACAAAACTAGAACTTTCTTTTTAGTTGTTTTTAAAATGAATGCATTGTTTTAAATTTGAATGTACTGTTTAAAATTTGAATTCCCAACGTCTGATACTGTGGTGAATTTGACGTGTGGAGGGAGGGGGAATTGAACCCTGAATTGGGAGGCTTCCGTGCCGATACCGCCATTTTTCGTAGACGGTGCGGTCTAGTTGTTTCAACCTGGGGACTTCAAAATGGGACGCTGCGTGAGCGCGCAGTGGACGCGCCGCTGGCATGCCGAAGGCGCGCCTAAGGCAAGCCCGTCTACGCCCGTCAGTGTCCCGGTGGCGGCCGGCGCCGGAAATGCTGCGGTCCTCCACCTGATCATTCAAATTACATAAAGTATTGCAGAGACAGGCTTCTAAACATTGGTAAGTGTGTGAGCTGCAGCCCCCACTTTTCCGTTCAGATAGTTGCTGACTGTCTTACATGCAAATATTGTAATTGGGTGGCCACTCCAAATCTTTGTGGGTGTAAGGAGAATCTTAACATCGGCATACACTCAGACCAACAGCACAGGGAGGGTAATCATTTGAAGGCTCTATTACTTAATACCCGATCAGTAAAAAAACACGAGCTTCAGCTCCATGATCTGTTAATAGACTTAACTCCTGACATGATGTTCTTAACCGAAACGTGGTTAACCGAAGCCTCCAACCCCACTATCGCCAGTGTGATCCCCCGGGTTATCAGATCCTAAGAAAGGATCGACCCGAGGGGAAGGGCGGGGGTGTGGCTCTAATCTTTAGGATCTCTTTCAGCTGCTCTTTGCTGCCGACTGCGGAGATAGAGGGGGCTGAGAGCCTAGGCTTTCTCTTAGCCATTTCTGCCCATCAGTCTATCGCGGGTGTAGTAATTTACCGACCGCCGGGGCCGGCGGGAAAGTTTTGGGAGTCTATCAGTCATGCTATTTCCCCTATTGCTGCTAAATATAGTCATTGTCTGGTCCTCGGGGATTTCAATATTCATATGGATAATCCCACGGAGCCTGTCTATGGGACTGTGCGATTCTCTTGACATACTCAATCTGACTCCATATGTTTGCCTTCCTACCCATGAAAAGGGCCATACGTTGGACCAGATCTTTTCATCCAACCGGATTGAAATGGATGCACCCCTCCCTATAGCATGGTCTTACCATTTCTTGCTAGGTTTTAGAGTGCCCAGGGAGTTAGGTACCCCCCAACCACATGATAAACCCCGTGATAGTAGTTTTAGGCCTTTCCATCAGCTTACCCCAGAGGCTTTGCATAGCGCACTTAGCTTACATCCTATTCCCCATAGTGGAAACCTTGAGAGTGATGTGCTCTCCTTAGAGAACTGGCTGCAACTCCGTTCTTTAGAGCTTGCCCTCCTACCACTCAGGTAGCCAAAACCAACAAAGCCTCGGCCGCTTGGTTTACTGAGAACCTTAGGAAGAGCAAAAGTGCGTGCAAACGCCTTGAAAGAGAGTGGCAGACTAATTATAATCCCATGGATAAAACCACTTATAAACGGGCCTTGAAAGACCACTATAGTAAAGTCCGCGAAGAAAAGAAACTTTTCTTCTCTCAAAAAATTGAACAGGCTGGAAATAAAAGCAGAGAACTTTTTAATATTGTAAAAGATTTCTCATCCCCTAAGGCCATCAGCAGCCCTTTTGCTCCTACCAGTGATTGGACTAACCATCTGGCCTGCTTTTTCCATGACAAAATTAAAATCATCCAAGATTCCTTTGAAGTTCAATCACCTGTATTCGAAGCAGACGTGGGTCTGCCCCCCTATGTTAGTCCTAATACCGGTTTCTCCCTCATGAAGTTCCCTGCCATTACATTGGAGAAATCCCTTGAATTAATGAAGGCTCTTAAGTCCGGCTCACCCTCTGATCCTTGTCCAGCGAAAGTACTGGCATCTATTGCAGAGGCGATCAACCCAGCCGTCAATTTGGTTTTGAATACCTCCCTGTATGAGGGGCAAATGCCTCAAAGCTGGAAACATTCTAAAATTCTCCCGCTTTTAAAGAACCCCGCGGCAGACCCACTGGTCACCGGTAACTACAGGCCAATATCATTGTTGCCCTTTTTTTCCAAGGTTTTGGAGAAATATGTTAACTTAGTCACCACAGAATACGTGGAGGCCAACCATCTTCTGCACCCGAGTCAGTCGGGTTTTAGAGCAAATTTCAGTACTGAAACTGCTCTATTAGAAGTCTCTGAAACCATAAAAGCTACACTTGACAAAGGGGGCAATGCGGTATTGGTGTTGCTTGACCTTTCCGCGGCCTTCGATACCGTGCCCCACAACAGACTCCTGAGAAGACTCCAGGAGGGTGGTATCGGAGGCACGGCCCTCAGATTGTTCAACTCCTTTTTAAATGACCGCCAGCAAACTATTTGGTCCCCTCCTTTCTCGGCTCCTATCCCTCCTATGAATGTTGGGGTCCCACAGGGCTCAATCTTGAGCCCGACATTGTTTAATTTGTATATGGCCCCTCTTGCGCTCCTCGCAGAGAATTATGGTGCATAAATAGTGTTGTATGCTGACGACACGCAACTGTTGTTCACCTGTGAGAAGGGTGCCAATTTCAAAGGCAGTGTGATCAACACCTGCCTATCAGAGGTGTTCTCCTGGCTCAGGCAAAACCAACTGAAGTATAATCCAGAAAAGTCAGAGATTATTTTCTTCGGCCCCCTTCCCTGTGTAGCATGGCATCAATGTTGGCCGCAGGACATGTCCCCTCCAGCAACTTCAGTGGGCATTGTGAAAAATCTTGGGGTCAAGTTGGAGGCTGCCCTGTCCATGAAGGCTCAGATTCAAACGGTGGCCCGGACTTGCTTTGGATTATTGAAAATGCTAAAGAATTTTTGTCCCCTGCTCCCGGTCTCACACAGGAAGACGGTAGTCCAGGCCATGGTGGTATCGAGACTGGACTATGTTAATGCCCTGTACTTGGGCCTTCCAGATTATCTACTAGGCCGCCTACAGGTGGTCCAGAATGGGATGGCCAGAGCCATTTTCATGGCAGGGCCCAGGACACGAATGACCCCTCTTCTGTCATCTTTACACTGGTTACCGGTTCGAAAGAGGATTCACTTTAAAGCGTTAGTCCTGGTCTTTAAGGCCTTCCATAAGTTAGGGTCCCCTACCTTGGGGAAAGGTTTCAGCACTATGTCCCTCAACGGACCTTGAGGTCCTCTGCCCAGCTTCTGACGTCCACTCCAAAGTTCTTGCACTCCCGGGTAGGTGGCAGATCCTTTCAAGTAGTGGCTTCTTGGTTATGGAACAGTTTGCCCCTTCCTCTTAGACAGGTGCAGGATCTCCTCACCTTCAGGAAGAAACTAAAAACATGGCTCTTTCAACATTAGATCCTGGCCTGTTCCGCCTTGGTGCACTCTGTTTTGTGTTACGTGGTCTTTCGCAGCGCCGGGACACTCTGTGGAGTAGCTGCACGCTCTACAAATACCTAGTTAACATAACATAACATAACATAAGTTACAAATGGGATCATAAATGTAAACAGTGTTCATTAACTTCAAGCACTGAAGTCGACACAGAACGATTCATATACTTAACACTACCAGACTGCAAATCTGTACTTTTTAACAAATTAGTAAAAGCGGCAAATCATGATATGAAATGTTCTCATTGTAAATCAGAGATGTTATCTACATTGCACATAGAAAGATATGGAAAAATCTGATTTTAATGCTACAACGCTGTAGAGCAAATGGAAGAAAACTGGAAACCAAAATAAATTTTTTTGTTGCCAGTCAAATATCTATTTCTGGAAGAACTTTTACAACAGTGGCTATTATTTTCCATGCTGGACCTACTACAACATCTGGACACTATACTGTGTATTTAAAGTGTAATAAAGGATGGACACATTGCAATGATGCACACTTGGAAATAAAACCCAGATTGCCGTACGAATTACCAAATTCATATTTGATATTTTTGAAGCCTAAGTTTTGAATACATCATTCGGCCTATTGGGAAGATGCAAACACGCTTTAACAAATTCATATTGGATATTTTGCAACCCAAAGTTCTGAATACATTATTCGGCCTATTGGGAAGATGTGAACAGAAAGTAGAGAGCACTGGAAACAATTACTAATTATAACTAGTGTTTAGACTATTATTTGTGCTCATTGGTATTGCATTTGGAAAAATTGCATTGAAAAGCAAATAGTTTACATATTAGTTCTGTATATTGTAGGAGATGTAAATGAGTGTACATTTTGAAAATGTTCTTGAGATAAATGAAAGACATCCTGTAGAAGAAGGATGTAATGAAAAAATTGTAATGAGGAACACATATAGGAACACATATTGAAAATAATGTTGTACGCTGATTTTTTTTTTTCTCAACAATCTAGTTGATTGTTTTTTTACCCCGCTGTTTCATGATGATACTACATTGACTTCACTGTGTATAGTGAAGTTAAGTGGTATCTGAGAACAGCAAAAAAGGGAAAATGAAATGTTATGGAAATGTTAAATTATGTTGTGGTCTTAATAAAGTAATAGTATATTTTGTGTAATACATTACATTACATAACAGTTTTTTGGTTACTTTCATTGTACGTAGTGGTAAACTTTGAAAAGAGTTTTAATGATGAATAGCACAATAGTACTTTGAAATAGTTGAAGAGCGTCATCTTTCTAAATTACCTAAACAGGTAAGATTACATAACATAATATGTATCATAACGTAAAAGAATGTTTGAACAACATTTATATGTTATTTGTTTGAAATTAAATAACTGTGATCCTTTATAGTGTTGGGTAACTTTGGTCATATAGCTGATGTAATCTGTTAGGTAGTTTTTCTTTTATACAGATAATATGTATGCTGTCATGTATCTCTGTAGCACAACGTTAGCATTTAAACCAATAATCCAGACATTAGATTTTTGTTTTTCCATTTGTAGAGGCACAACCTATGCACTAATAGCACCACCCACACAGTACTCCTGCACTTATGCAATCACCAACAGAGTACACGTGTTCTCATACAATCAACCAGGCACTAGTGTTGCATTCAGGCATTCAGTCAGACAGTACCAATGGAGTAATCCATTCACTGAGGCTGTTGCAGGGATTCTGGGTAAGATGACAAGTATGTGTACAATTATGGGACCGTACTAGGTAGCAACTGAGTCATCCTATTACCTAAGTGCCCATAAGGCCTGGAACAACTTGTTATATTATATTATTTGCTGTCCTAATCCGTTACAGAGAAATAAAGGATTAGACAAACCAGAACACAACATTCCCATATGTTTCAGGAATTCTGTTAACAAGACACACCCTTTAACTGTCACTATTGTATTTGTAACATCTGACACAGACATGAAACATTTAAAAAAATCTATTTTAAATAACATGGCGTAATGTGCAGTATATGTGCCAGAACAAAAATAAAATTGTATGATAGAATTATAATCAGTATAGCAGTGAATCGATATCTGATAAAGGGAGATGTCATCATAAAAAGAGAATAGAGAAAAGACCATCTTGCGTAACGTCCCTCTCCCTGCTAAAAAAAAGTATTATTATAAAATAGAACATCTCAGAGCTTTGTCTGCAGACTACATAACTTTTAATATAGATAGTAATTGTAAATTACAGAATCTGTTTCGCTGTTCTCTTTGGAAACGGTTCTATCCAAGTGTGTGTGCCATTTATTCATCTATCCCAAGTGTATCACAGTACGGGTGTTCAACAAGAATTTCAGTGTATATTTCTATTCACTGAAAAACCCATAGGTTTCAGGGACGTTATAGTTAGAAATTAGCATTTAAAAAACCTTAGAAATTCACTGAAAAAAACCACAGGTTTCAGGGACGTTATAGTTAGAAATTGGCATTTAAAAAACCTTAGAAATTCACTAAAAAAACACAGGTTTCAGGGACATTATAGTTAGTTGGACATTTCACTTGTACAAAACCAGAGAAATTCGTCCGTTATAGTTAGTTGAGCTAACTATAACTCGCGCCCCCGCAATGCACTGCTGATGACGTCACATATTACATCATTCATGACATGGTCAGTGACATCACTGATGACATCACTGATGACATCTCAAATGACATCACTGATGACATCACTGACATGGCACACCATCTGTTTCAAAAGGTAGATGCGAGGAGTCGGGGTTAGGGCTTAGTCCCCTCTTGAGTAGTGGCGTTTGTGCCAGAGATGCTTCCATTTGTGTGTCTATCTGTGCTTCTAGTGACGCTAGGAACTGATCTGACAGGGCCCCCTGGTCAATGTCTGCTGTGCTCCGCCTCCTCAACTCCTTGTATGATGATTGTGGTTCCACTGTAGTTAATGCAGTTGCTTGAGACTCAGTTCCAATGGATGAATTGCTTGCATGAATATGGGCAGACGTCGTAAAGGAGTTTTTCTGCAGTGCCGCCCCCTTCAGATCACAATCTAGGTGGAGCATTGGGTTGGAATTTGCTCGCCTGAGTTTGTCTCCCGTTGGATCGGGAGACTCTGAACCTATCAGGAGCGGCTTGCTTAGGGATGAGGAGCACCTTGTGTTTTTCTTTGGGCTCTTTGTAAGGTGGGGGAGGGGAGTTTCTTGAGAAATTTTGTGAAAGTAGCATTAAATCCGTCCATGAGGAGGATAGTGAGGATGTGGATAAGGGAGCTCATCACAGAGTCTTTCCTTTAGCGGGTTACCCCACTGGTGTTTTCCATTGTCCATCAAGGGTGAGATCGTAGAGGTGATTGGGTAGGACCATTGGACCTGTTGGACCCAGGCTGCTTACTCATGCTCAGCCCGTGCTTTTGAGCTCTGCACTCCAATGGGAGGGGGCCACCTGTAAGCTCTCTTGGGGTGAGGTGGGGCTCTTAATCTGGTGGTCTGCTTGCCTTTTTCTGGCCACGTTTCTTTTTTTAACCATGCTGTGGTCCCTAAGCGCGGTAGCACACTAATGGCGCACTGACACTAATCCCAGAAAAGCGCTCCCCAAATCCTCAAATCCTTTGTCCTTTGTCCTTTATTTTTTTATTCCTCTCCTCTCCCCCTTTTTTATGCACTCAGGGGGGGTGTTGTGAGGTCTTTTTCAACAGGTCTTCTTAACAGCCTAGCACCCCGTGTCTAAGTGGTCCAAGGCCCAAGCTGCAGTGACTGGCAACAGACGATGAAGGAGTTTCACTGGGGCCTCCTATTGCAGGGGTAGCTACCTGGATCATGCACTGTGTCGTGTAATGTCCTGGGGTGCGGGTGTCAAAGCAGCTAGACCACCCCAGGCTTTAGCTAGGTGGTTTAAAATCACCCCCCCCACTTCCCAGCTGCCAATGCCCAGAGTCTAGAGAGGCTACGGTAAAAAGGGGGGATGCTCAAAGACCCCCCAAAAAAGCCCCCTAGGGCTGTTGCAGCACCAGCAGGAGAGAGGGGGGCTCGAATGAGAGCGGATAAGCCGCCACAGGCCGTCCCCAGGCCTGACTTCTGCCGGGCCCAGCTCTCCCTCTGCGGTCGACTGGCAGCTGCGCTGAATATGTTCGGGGCCCCCCTCCCAAATTTCCCACCTACCTCCTGGTTACTGCGCTGTACTAGTGGACCAGCAACAGTGCAGGGGCTGTACAGGGCTCTGCAGGAGTGGTGTGACGAAGGCTGGCAGGATCCCGAGTGCTCCTGCTTCAGGGAAATTGGGCCCCTGGTGCTCCGGTGGTGAGTGGGGCCAACCAGGAGGACTGCAGGCCATACCAGGGACTAACCGGGCCGCCTCTTCAGACCCCCTGAGGCGCTCACTTCGTGGCCGCAGACTGTGGGCAGCTGCACTCACCTGGGCTGCATGGCCTCACTGTTGCCGTGTAATTGCCGTGGACCTAAAAAGACCAAAGAATCCAGGAGTCAGTCCGGTGAAGGGACGGGCAGGCTCCGGAGCGCAGAGCCTGGAGGTAACGGTTGTGGCTGCCTAAGCTGCCCAAACTGCTCGCCTTGCTGACCCACTTGCCCCGCCTAGAGTCAGCGTCAGTGCTGAACTCTCTCCATTATCAAGGATTCAAACAGGAAATCTATAAAGAGTAACCAGCTCCCAGGAAAGGTAGCTGTCTTACAAGATAAGCTTCCACTGGTCCATGTGAGGCACACTTTGGGTCATCAGCTTGATGGCATTCATGCCAAAGGGAAATGTGCAGCTGACTTAGCTGTAAAGGCTGCAATTTAGAGTGTTAGAATTGCAGAACTAACCCGATCTCAAATGAAGATCGACACAAATATCTTAACATCCATACTCACCACCAAGCAAGGTAGAAAGCCTCCTGCAGGCATTCCTCCCACATACTCTTAAATCATTAATCAGACCACACTCCTGTAGTCACACTGCCAGGAGTGGGAGACAGAATAATTCCTAATAAACTGTCCAGATTAGATTTAATCAAAGAAGCTCATGAGGGTTTGGCATCTGACCACCAGAGGTCAATGCAACAGTAGCAGTGCTACAGCAACTTTACCGGTTGCCCCACCACAGCCGCCAAGTAACCACAGTTCTTCCCTGGTAGTGTTGCAGAGGTCTTGAGGCCCCAATATGCTTGCCAGGACTGCCGCGGTTCCACCAAGTAAATTACGAGATTTTTAAGCTTAGAGCTTAACTGCAGTCATGTGTGTTCAGGTGGAAAAGTCCTAGAAAATGATTACTCTATCAGCTAATTCAATCGGCCCTTCTAGAATTAAAGGTCCTTTGCTTACTTGTTTCTTTCAGAAAAGACAAGTGTTAATGCCTTTGAGCGGCATCTATAATATGTTATTCCCTCGTTTATCCCATTTTCAACATATGTTTTCAAAATATGTCTGTAGCTAATAGGTTTGACTGTTTCATTTTTGAAGAAGCCAATAAAATAATTTTTTAGTTTCTGATTCTCGCTTCCAAATTATGGTTGTGATTTTATTTTTGGTACACCTTTTACATTAGTAAAATGTATAGTATTTTTATGCAACTACGTATTTTTGGAAGGTATGGTAAAATAACAAGGTTATCACCCAGCTATATCCCATGCAGCAGCTATAGTGCAAATGCATTTGAAGCATCAAAATAACTAAAGCGTAATGTGGGTAATAGCATTTTTATAGGTTAGGAACACATGTAGAGGTCGGATGTTTCTTTTAACCAAATAATGGTAGTTGCAAATAAAAGTCCTTCTCCAAACATTTACAGGAATAGGACTAGAATCAACATGGAAATAATATGACATGGATATACAATTCAACTGTCATGAGAGGAGAAAGTAGGCATAAATATGAGACATGTAACCTTAGCAAATGATAAGCTGAAACCAAACAAATCAAAATATCATTTATTAAATGGTAGGGAACTGTAGGCAAAAGAGGAGATTTTTCCCACAGACTTTGAGAGTAAATATCAAAAATACCGTAAAAATGTTATATTTACTTTGAACTCTCAATTCCAAGTCGCATGCTACATCTCTAAACATGAAGAACTTACAGAAGGTGAGTTCTGTTTTGCAAACCAATCATGACACAGGTAATTGTATCAGACCGCTTTGAAGATTTTGATCAGTTTCTTAAACTTCCACAAGTTGAAATTGGAAGCTTTTCTTGTAATTTGTAGATATGCTGCTTATTGGACATGGCCCTTTTTGCAGGGACACCCACCAGATTTTAGCCCTCTGTTGCTGAACCCATTTATGTTGGCATCAGGGCTGGACTGGCCGTGGCAGGCACCGGGCGATTCCCCGGTGGGCCGCCAGGGAGGGGGCTGGTTTTCGGCCCCTGGGGAGCCGTTTTTGTTACCGGGGGTCGGCAATATCGGCCCCCTGTAACAAAATCGGCCAAAACCGGCCCCAGAAAATAGCTCAGCCGCACCCCCTGCCCCCTAGGGGGGCCGGTCGAGCAGTTTGCCTGGGCCGGTTTTGGTTCCCAGTCCGGCCCTGGTTGGCATTAATACTCTGTGCACTTTACCACTGCTAATCAGTGATAAGGTGCATGTGCTCTCTCCTTCAAACATGGTAAAATAGGCCTACACCTAATTGCCACATTTAATTTTCTTTGTAAGCCAATAGTAAATGGTAATACATGTACCAAGGGCCTGTAAATTAAAAGCTATTAGTGGGCCTGCAGGACTCATTGTGCCAATGGGTGAAAAGTAGCATGAACCAGAGCTGCCACTGCCGCCTGTAGTGCAGTTTTAAACTGCCATTCTGACCTGGCAAAATAAACCTTTTGCCAGCCTAAACCCACATTTTTAATATTTATAAGTCACCAGTAAAAGGAATATGTGATGTTACAACGCGATCCAAATGATCGCGGTATGTAACATCGCAGTTTTTACAACGCAAGTCGTTACAACGACTTGCGCTGGAGGGCGCTGGACTTAGGAGTAGTAAGATTTACTATTCCAACACCAGTCTACGTACAGTAGGGAAGGTGTTGGAATAGTAAATCTTACTATTCCTTAGGTTATAGCGCCCTCCAGTGCAAGTCGATGTAACGCTTGCGTTGTAATGGCAGCGTTCTAAATGCATCGAGGTGTAATCACCGCGATGTAAAGGATGTTTCCCCCAGTAAAAGAGGCCCTAAAGGCTTATAGGGCAGGATTAGTACGTAATTTGTGAAAGAATTAGTGGCAGTGTCCAAAGCTCTCCCCAGAAGGCTGCGGCTGGTGCTATTAAATACCAGTGCAACGAATACCAAGGCAGTATAGTCTTAAAACTATCTCCGGCCTCTTTAATCTACCACCAGGCACTCACTGCACCTTTATCTCACTCTGGAAGGTTCATGCTTTCTTCCTTTGTGATGTTTTTGTCTGTCTTTCTCCTTCTTTCTCCTTTGTGTGCATTTCCCTCTCTTTGTCTCGGGGAATGTCCAAAGAAGAAAAACAAGTGCCTGTCCTCAAAAATGAGTGCCAGTAGGCCCCACCAGCAACCACTGGCTCACATTAAGCACTGGGCAGGATGCATTTTATTTAAAAAGTAGGACATGTATACTTAAGTTTTACATGTCCTGGCAGTGAAAATCTCCTAAAGCCGTTTTCACTGTTATAAGGGCTGTCTCTCCCATTGACTAATACTGGGATACCTTATTACATGAAATAAGTGCCAACGCTGGATTGGGAGCAGATAGAAATGTACTGTTTATACTCAAGTGAATTCTAATCTAAAATAATCTTTAATGCTAAAGTTGGATTGTTAGTCACAATTCTGAAAATGCCACTTTAAGAATGTTGCAATAAGCAAGGGCAACCCAGTAACCCCTTGAGAGCTTGGGTAAATATGCACCATATAACAAAATGCTGCCATGGAGATCATTCAATCCCTAACTCATGAAATATAATAGAATTGATCAACAATATATACATAGAGATACCACTTAGTACAGGGCATCAAAATGATAAAGAAAATAATTCAACACTCGGGCGCATACAAAAAAACAACAGTTTTTTTTACTTAAAAGGTAAAACAAAAGACACAAACAGAAATGAAGGGCTACACAAATTCCTGCATCCAACAAACTAAAATTGTCCCAGCGAGTCCATAGATAGGGCCAAAAGCACTGTTGGTCCACTCTTGCAAGAAGACCGAATCCATTGATAACACAATTATTTGTGTGTTGACAAAAGCCAAACTAGTTTCAAAGAAGCAAGAAATAGGCAGATGTTGACATTTCGGTCTCTTGCATAACTAATATGCAAGACCATCCTCAGGAAAAGGATTAGAAAAAAAATAACCTATAGATTTCACTAAGATATAAAAGAGAGAAAAATGCAACGTTTGTTCACTACTTGAGGAAGGAAGACTGGACCTGCCTGCCTTCATCTCAGGCTTGTCAGAGTAACTCCAAGGGTCAGTTGGCTGACCACCTGTGTGACCTACAGGGACACAACAAGCTTCAGAGGCCTCTCTGTAACTGCCCAGCTGACCTGCTGCAACTGGATCTGCCTGGACCTGCAATTGGGTCTGCCTGAGCCCTGCTAGCATCTGCTGCAGTGAGCAGCAGTGCGCCAGAAGCCGAGTTTGCAGTGTGGTGTAAAAAGGGGCGTGGCCTCGGAACACCTCTCTGCAATCCAGCTCTGTGGTGCTTACTGGAGGTACCTGGTGGGCTAGTTGGCCCCCAGGGACCCTCAGGATTCAAGGGGACTTAATCCCTTAACTTACCGCAAGTGGCGCTTTTGTGTTTTTAGACACTATTGTCATTAAAACTTTTAAAATTGCATATATCCGGTTCTACTGATTGGACTATTGGCATTCTAGTATCATTTTATTTATTAAAATGTACTCTATTGTTCTAAATTGGTTTGGGATTCTTCTTGTGTTGTGTTTTGAATTTATTACTGATTTGGTGCTCCATAATTACTTTACACAGTGCCTCTAAGTTAGACCTGATTGCTTTGTGCCAGGCTACAAGACGATCAAGCACAGGTTGATTTAGTTTCTTTTGTGGTTCACCCCACCATAGAATGTGGTTGTTGCTTGAGTGGGGCTTCCACCCCATCAAGAAAAAACCCAATTTCTTACAGTGCTGCTTCTATGGGAGGAGATAAAATTAGGCTGAAAGCCAGTTTGGCTGCAGTTGCTCCTCAATTGACAGCATCTATGATGCTATGCAAAGACTTACAGTTAGGAGAATGTACTAAATTTTTGAATATGCTTATAACTGAGACACTTTACATTCCCCATTCACTTATATGTACGGCTTGCCTTATCTTTATTTGTGAGACATTGGATTTTGTCAGTCAGTCAAAAAAACTTTATTTCGGCCACACGGACCATAAAAGCACATAAAATAAAACAATACATTGTAGCCGAAATATAAACACATCATGTAAAAAAGACTCTGTTTTTGTTATTAGAAAACCTATAAATACACATTCGTAACTGCATTCTTAAATTAGCTCCCCCAAGCCTACTCAACATTCTCGAACAAAGAGTTATGCAATAACCATACAGTGCATGTTTTCTACGTTAGGTGCTCAATGAGGAGCAATAAAAGTACATGTAAGGAGGGAACTGTTTCATTCAGAATTAGGAACACCTGATTAATAAATAAATAAAATCTATAGATAAAACACCCTAGCAATAATTAATTTACAGAAGAGATAGGGATGCGCTACCGTGATTACATTTAATCATAATTGTAAAGAGAGCGGTACATAGCATAGCGTATCTGGTAAATAGTGATGGACTAGGAATAACCTATGCATTCTTTCTTTAAAATGGCACTGCGGGTGCACCACATGGAGTACAAAAACCGTGAGATGGAGAACACAATAAGTGTATCGGTGTCATACTTAAAAAGCCTGAAAATCTCTAGGCAATGTCTAGTCCTCATATTCCTACACAATTGTAGCAACCACCGAGACCTTGACTTCCTATAGGCGGTGCAGAAGAAAATTAGATGCATTTCAGTTTCCTCTACGTCATGGGTACTCACAAACTTTCTCTTGGGGGCCAAATTTACAGTGTGGTTTGTGGCCGAGGGCCGCACCTGTGGGGGCGGGGTCATTGGGGGAGGGGGCGGGGCTAGAGCAAAACAAAACTGTGACCATGAGGTGGAACACAGGCCCCTGCAGCGGACGCCTTCGTCCACTGAGCCACCGGACCCGGCATACACATCTCTCTCTCTCTCTCTCTCTGTCTGTCTGTCTCCCTCCCTCTCTTTGTCTCCCTCCCTCCCTCTCTCACTGTCTGTCTCCCTCCCTCTCTCACTGTCTGTCTCCCTCTCTCTCTCTCTCTGTCTCCCTCCCTCCCTCCCTCTCTCTATCTCTCTCTCCCTCTCTCCCTCTCTCTCCCTCTCTCTCCCTCTCTCTCCCTCTCTCTCTCTGTCTCCCTCCCTCTCTCTCCCTCTCTCTCTCTGTCTCCCTCCCTCTCTCTGTCTCCCTCCCTCCCTCTGTCTCCCTCCCTCTCTCTGTCTCCCTCCCTCTGTCTCCCTCTGTCTCCCTCTGTCTGTCTCCCTCCCTCTGTCTCCCTCCCTCTGTCTCCCTCCCTCTGTCTGTCTCCCTCTGTTTGTCTCCCCCTATCTCCCTCTGTCTCCCTCCCTCCCTCTGTCTCTGTCTCCCTCCCTCTCTCTGTCTCTATGTCTCCCTCCCTCTGTGTCTCCCTCTGTCTCCCCCTGTCTCCCCCTGTCTCCCCCTGTCTCCCTCTGTCTCCCTCCCTGTCTCCCTCCCTCTGTCTCCCTCTGCCTGTCGCCCTCCTCCCTCTGTCTGTCTCCCTCCCTCTCTCTCTGTCTGTCTGTCTCCCTCCCTCTGTCTCTCCCTCTGTCTCCCTCTCTGTCTCCCTCTGTCTCCCTCTGTCTCCCTCTGTCTCCCTCTGTCTCACTCTGTCTCACTCCCTCTCTCTGTCTCTATGTCTCCCACCCTCTCTCTGTCTCTATGTCTCCCTCCCTCTGTGTCTCCCTCTGTCTCCCCCTGTCTCCCCCTGTCTCCCTCTGTCTCCCTCCCTGTCTCCCTCCCTCTGTCTCCCTCTGCCTGTCGCCCTCCTCCGTCTGTCTGTCTCCCTCCCTCTCTCTCAGTCTGTCTCCCTCCCTCTGTCTCTCCCTCTCTGTCTCCCTCTCTGTCTCCCTCTCTGTCTCCCTCTCTGTCTCCCTCTGTCTCCCTCTCTCTGTCTCTCTCTCTGTCTCTCTCTCTCTGTCTCCCTCCCTCCCTCTCTCTCCCTCTGTCTCTCCCTCTGTATCCCTCTCTCCATCTCCCTCCCTCCGTCTCCCTCCCTCTGTCTCCCTCCCTCTCTGTCTCCCTCCCTCTCTGTCTCCCTCCTTCTCTGTCTCCCTCCCTATCTGTCTCCCTCCCTCTCTGTCTCCCTCCCTCTCTGTCTCCCTCTCTCTGTCTCCCTCTCTGTCTGTCTCCCTCTCTGTCTGTCTCCCTCTCTATCTCCCTCCCTCTCTCTCTCTGTCTCCCTCTCTCTCTCTGTCTCCCTCCCTCTCTCTGTCTCCCTCCCTCTCTCTCTGTCTCCCTGTCTCCCTCCCTGTCTCCCTCCCTCTCTCTCTCTCTCCCTCCCTGTGTCTCCCTCCCTGTGTCTCCCTCCCTGTGTCTCCCTCCCCCTGTCGCCCTCCCTCTGTCGCCCTCTATCTGTCGCCCTCCTCCCTCTGTCTGTCTCTCTCTGTCTGTCTCCCTCCCTCTGTCTCCGTCCCTGTCTCCGTCCCTCTGTCTCTCCCTCCCTCTCTGTCTCCCTCCCTCTGTCTCCCTCCCTCCCACCCTGTCTCCCTCCCACTCTGTCTCCCTCCCTCCCACTCTGTCTCCCTCCCTCCCACTCTGTCTCCCTCCCTCCCACTCAGTCTCCCTCCCACTCTGTCTCCCTCCCTCCCACTCAGTCTCCCTCCCACTCTGTCTCCCTCCCTCCCACTCTGTCTCCCTCCCACTCTGTCTCCCTCCCACTCTGTCTCCCTCCCACTCTGTGTCCCTCTCTCTGTGTCCCTCTCTCTATGTCTCCCTCTCTCTGTGTCTCCCTCCCTCTCTCTCTCCCTCTCTCTCGCTCTCTGTCTCCCTCGCTCTCTGTCTCCCTCTCTCTCTGTCTCCCTCGCTCTGTCTCCCTCGCTCTGTCTCCCTCGCTCTGTCTCCCTCGCTCTGTCTCCCTCGCTCTCTGTCTCCCTCTCTCCTCTCTCTCTATCTCTGTCTCCCTCTCTCTGTCTCCCTCTCTCTGTCTCCCTCTCTCTCTGTCTCCCTCTCTCTCTGTCTCCCTCTCTCTCTGTCTCCCTCTCTCTCTGTCTCCCTCGCTCTGTCTCCCTCGCTCTCTGTCTCCCTCGCTCTCTGTCTCCCTCGTTCTCTGTCTCCCTCTCCCTCTCTCTCCCTCTCCCTCTCTCTCTGTCTCCCTCTCTCTCTGTCTCCCTCTCTGTCTCCCTCTCTGTCTCCCTCCCAGGCCTGAGCTCCCTGGCCTTGGCTCAACTCTCTGACTACAGGCTGGCGGGAAGCATCACATCACAGGCTCTTAACGCACACCTCACCCGGCTCTCACTCCCTGCTGCCCTCTGTCACCCTCTGCCATCTCACCCGGCTCTCACTCCCTGTCCTCTGTCACCCTCCGTCACCTTACCCGGCTCTCACTCCCTGCTGCCCTCCATCACCTCACCCGGCTCTCACTCCCTACTGCCCTCTGTCACCCTCTGTCACCTTACCCGGCTCTCACTCCCTGCAACCCTCTGTCACCTTACCCGGCTCTCACTCCCTGCAACCCTCTGTCACCTCATCCGGCTCTCACTCCCTGCTGCCCTCCGTCACCTCACCCGTCTCTCACTCCCTACTGCCCTCTGTCACCTTACCCGGCTCTCACTCCCTGCAACCCTCTGTCACCTTACCCGGCTCTCACTCCCTGCAACGCTCTGTCACCTCATCCAGCTCTCACTCCCTGCTGCCCTCCGTCACCCTCTGCCATCTCACCCGGCTCTCACTCCCTGCTGCCCTCCGTCACCTCAACCGGCTCTCACTCCCTGCTGCCCTCCGTCACCTCACCCGGCTCTCACTCCCTGCTGCCCTCTGTAACCCTCTGCCACCTTACCCGGCTCTCACACCCTGCTACCCTCCATCACCTCACCCGGCTCTCACTCCCTGCTGCCCTCCGTCACCTCACCCGGCTCTCACACCCTGCTGTCCTCTATCATTCTCTGTCACCTCACCCCGCGTGTGTGGCAGCCTGGGCTGAGACAGCTTCCCGGGCGCGCACACAGCCGAGTACTTCACAGGTCTTTAAAAGACCATTTGCATGATAACGAGGCTTTGTTGTATTTCACCTCTTAGCGCCCCTGCAGCTCCACTCGGACTATCGGAATCGCCCGGCCCCCATAGAGCAGAGTCTGTGTTTGCTGACACACTGTAAAAAATTTTTTAAAAACACAGGTACGATGTCTGCAAGGTCCGCGGGCCGCCAAGGAAGGCTTGCCGGGCCGCTGGCGGCCCGCGGGCCGTACTATGAGTACCCGTGCTCTACGTGCTCAAACCCTGGGCAATCTAGATTATGGGAGTCCAACCACTTATTGGTAAAAGTTCGAAGCGGGAGCACCCCATGTCTAAATTGGAGGAAAAGCTTCTTCGCTAGAAGCGGTTGGATGTAATTTAGCGCAGGCTCTAGCCTATATTGCTGTTTTGCTTCCATAAACCTGGAAGTTAAGCACCCAAGCTTTGCCCCCCGCCATAGCTGGCCCAGTTTGTATTCTCTAAAACTCTCGAGGAATGCCTTTCTTGGGGTCTTAGGACAAATTTCTTCAGCTGAAGTCCACAAGTTTACCCTCCCCAGGGCCTGACATGTATTCCTAATATACGCGAGCCAGGGGAGTTTCCCCGCACCTTGCAGATTCATAACATCCTTCAGCTCATCCTTATAAGGGGCTAATTCAGGAGTACTCCAGAGGCGTCGCCAGTATAAAAGAGGTCTGGAGGAAACTACGTCTGCTATGGGACTGATCCCTAAGTCCATCCTTAGTGGTGTTAAAGGGGAACTAGTGGGAAGACCCAACAATTGCCTCGCAAATGAATTCTCTGTCAATAACAAGGGGGTAGATGAACAGTGGCCCCATAGTTCTGCTCCATATAAGGCCGCCCCCCTGGCCTGTACCTTATAAACTTCTGCTGCAGGGCCTAACGCTTTGTGCGTACAGCTCTTATAAACCTTTATAATGCCCCCCCTGGACTGGGCCAGTTTTAGGCTTGCTTTCTTTATTTGTGTCCCCCATTCCATCTTTTCAGTTAATGTAATCCCGAAATACTCAAAAATAGACACCCTCTCTAAGGCCCTTCCATCTAGTCGGGGGTTTGGGCAATTACTAGTATTTACATTAAAAGCCATGTACTTGGTTTTTTGTAGATTGATCTCCAATCCCCGACATCTGCAAAAGGCACTAAATGCATCAAGAACCCTTTGCATGCCCATAGGAGATTTTGAAAGCAAGAGTGTATCGTCCGCAAACATAAGTGCAGGTATTTTGCGGTTCGCTAGCCTATGGGCATCAATGTCTTTGCCAGCCAACAAGGACTCTATTAGGCCATTAATAAAAAGAGAGAAAAGAGTCAGGGCCAAGACACATCCTTGGCGTACCCCTTTCTATACAGGGAAAGGGGCCGAGAGTTCACCATTTTTACCATACCTTATTCATGCATAGTTATCTTGATGAAGACGTTTCATCTGATAACAAAGATATTCTGGGACTCCCATATCCAGGAGTATACCCCGCAATTGATCCCTCTGGACTAGATCAAATACAGATTTAAGGTCCACAAGTGTGAGATAGAGGCTGCCACCCTCTAAGATCACGGTTTTCCAATGGATAAGTTGTAATCTAAAGATCTGGTCAATAGTGGAGGTCTTAGCCCTAAATCCTGCTTGTAAAGGTGTTAGTACATTACTCTCTTCTATCCAGGTCTGTAGTCGCCCCAGAAGTACACGTGAAAAGATTTTTTGGCTAACGTCTAGGAGACCTATGGGGCGATAGTTGGCTGGATTAAGTGGTGAGCCCTTTTTGTAAATTGGGATGATTTCAGCCCCTGCCCAAGTCGATGGAAGTGCCATGCCCAGCAAGACAGCATTGAAAAGGGACCACAGGTAGGGAGCCCAAACTAGAGGCTCAGAGCGAAAAAGGTCACCAGGAATCTTATCCAACCCTGGGGCCTTAGCTGGTAGTATCTTGCCTAGTGCTTCTGTGATCTCCTTCAGTAAGCACAGAGGCACATCTCGTAGAGCCAGCTCCGAGTGAAAAATGTGAGTTTCCACCCGACCGGTTTCCTCATTGTTCAAAGTGTATAAAGCTTTGAAGTGGGCTCTCCAAACTTCCTCCCCTAGGTTTGGCGCAATGGCCAATTTGCCTTCAGATGTACATGTGTTAATCAAATTCCAAAATGCCCTCATATCATGGATGTCTAATGCATTTTTGAGGGCATCCCATTTTTCACTTTCCCAGTTACTTTTGGCCTTAGCTACAGCAGTTTTGTAGGTTGCCCTAGCTTCCTTGATTTGTAACCTATCATTAGTTCTAATGGAGACTAAAAGTGCTAACTTAGCTGCCTTACAATGTTCGTTAAACCATGGGTGCCTTGATTTGGGATTCAACCTAGTCCTTTTATTTTTATTAAAAAATGGTGCCAAGACAGAAAGTAGGTCATAGTGGTTATTTTCAATTCTACTCTGGGAGGTTAGAGTGCCACTGGTCACAGAAAGTTGGAACACTTCATCAAGAAATGGAACGATTTGTTGGTATAAAGAGGCCACTTTATCCTGAGATTGTGCAAGCTCCCCCCAGCGTACTCTTCTCCCTCCATTGGCCAATAGTAGGCCAGGATCAGAATCTGATGATATGGTGTGAAGACCTTCAGCATTTGTAAGACCAGGGGAGTCCAGGCCCGAATTGGTGGTATGTTAGAGTCCGGAATTGCCCAAACAGAATCCTCCTTGCTTGTAATGCTTGTGGCCAAGCCGCTCAGGGGTTCGAATTGGCAGTTAAAGTCCCCTCCTATAACAACCCAATAATTCTCCGGGATAGTTGGGAGAAAGGAGGATTTTCGCAATTTACCACTTCTTGTAGCAATTTATGTAGCAATTTATTATTTTGCTGTGAACAATAAGAAAAATCCCATCTAGGAAAAGGAACAATTGACAATCGACAGCGCTGCTACAGTTTCATTCCTCTTGCTGAAGAAGCATTCAGCAATCAAAATAACTGGTATGTGTTTTGTGCCTAATTTAAAGAGACTTATGTTTCCTGAGGGACAGCTTATAAAAATATTTTGCTGCGAAAAAATGCAGCCTATTCATCTCCCTGTCTTACTCACATATCACCTGTCCTCCTGTGTTCTACATTCTGAACTACTCCCCTCAATGCTGCATCTTCTCTGCCCCTTCACCCCTCCTCTTCTAATACATCTGTTTTCCTCTTGATTCGGTTCTCCTCTCCTTCGTCTCCCTCACATATTTATTATTATGCAGTACACTCCTTGTTCCTTTGCCAGCAGACTTATAAATCTGCCCATGCTGCCAACTTGTTCTGCCTTTTAGCATTGCACTATTTTAGCTATCCCACCTAACACACAACAATGTCCTTCTTTTTAGATGCATCCTTCCCTCAACACTTCTTCTAACCCACCTACCTATTCACGGCAAGTTGCAAATTCTCTCCATGCCCCCTCACTTGCCACTTTATCCTGCCATTGCATTTTTGCACCCCTTCCTGGATAACCGGTTTATCAGATTCCCTTAATATCCCCCTTTTATCCCATGATGCCTGAAATGGCATCTTAGGAACCTCAGTAATTCCCCCACTTCCCTCTTGTTATGAATTCTTAGTTGATCTTCCCTCTCCCCTCTGCAGTATTAACTCCCACAACTGCCTACCTTCTTCCTTCATGTTTGTCACTATACTCACGTCATTCTTCTCAAAGAACACTGTTGGACTTGGCCCTTTCTTCAGGGTCATCCCCAAACCTTTTGCCTTCACTGTTTTTCATAACCTGCAGTCCTTTTATCAGCACAGCAGTCCTTCTTCTTGGCAGAGTCCACAGGTCCAGAAGTGTACTGAAGAGTTGTGTTTAGGGGGCTAATATTTATACCTGGTGCCCAATTTGAAGTAGAGGAAGTCGATGTGCCGGGATCATCTCTCTGCAGTGGCGGCGATGCAGCGGTTCTGATGGCAATGCGCTAGATCAGAGTGCAATTTGCCAATTCTGTTCCTGCAACAGCAGCGATGCGTCCATTCTGCTCTTGCAGCAGAGGATGCATCAGTTCCATTGGAGCTAGCACCTGGGATCACTTCTAATTTGCCAGACACAGGAGAAGGGTAGAAGACTGTTATGCCCCTGAGGCTTCAAATCAGGAGGCTAGTTAGCTAGCTTGTGGAGTCACTCTGGGTTCAAGTGATGTAGGTCCAGTATATACCCAGTAAGAGAGAGCAGCAGGCAGGAGGGCAACACAGCAAAGCAGTTTTCCAGAGCAGCAGTCCAGCAGAGTGGCAGTCCTTAAGCACAGCATTTCTTATTCCTGGCAGAGTGGTTCCAGGTCCAGAAGTGTTCTGTTTTGGTGGGGGTCATAGGACACAGCCTATTCAGGGGTAAGCCGGAGGCTGTGCCCAGCTCCTCCTTCCCATCCTCACAGGAAGATCCATCAAGTCACACCTAGGTTCCCTTTATGTGTGGCTGTCTAGAGGGAATCCACAAAGTCCAGCTGTCACCCACCCCAGACTGATCAGAGACAGGCTGCTGGCACAAACGTCTAAGAGTATCAAGCATGACAGATCTACTCCCTCTCAATCAGGAATTACCACTTATAAGTGTAATAAGGAATCCCCAATGTTATCCTCTGAGAGGGGTAGGTCTCACAGTAGTGAAAAACGAATTTGGAAGTTTTTCACTACCAGGACATGTAAAAACTTAAAAGTACATTTCGTACGTTTTGATTACATAGCACCCTGCCCTATGGGCTACCAAAAGACTACCTTAGTGGTGACTTATATGGTAGAAAATGGGAGTTTAAGGATTTGCAAGGGTTTTTCAATGCCAAGTCGACATGGCAGTGTAAACTGCACACACAGGCTCTGCAATGGCAGGCCTGAGACATGTTTGAGGGTTACTTGAGTGGGTGGCACAAGCAGTGCTGCGCTCCCACTAGTAGCATTTAATTTACAGCCTCTGGGCACATGTAGTGCACTTTACTAGGGACATATAATTAAATTAAATATGCCAATTGTGGATGTATCAATCAAACCATGTTTAGGGGAGAGAGAGCACATGCACTTTAGAACTGGTCAGTAGTGGTAAAGTGCTCAGAGTTCTAAAGCCAACAAAAAGGAGCCAGCAAAATATGAGGCAAGCAGGCAAATGGTTTGGGGGAAGACCACACCAAGGCTGTCGAGTCTAACACGTCTACTTGTACTCTGTTGAGTTCCTTCTGGTGTTATTACAGGCCTGTTCTTTGATTCTGTTTCCCTTTTTCCCTGTACCCATTTTTCCGTGTTTGTGGCTATTTGTAGGATCTGTTTCTGTCCCTTGTTTTCCTGCATCTCTGTTCCTGTGTTAGCCATTGATTATAGACTCCTGTTTGCACTCTTATCGATCTGCCCTGTTATGTGCAGGCTCCTTGTCTTGTGTTCTGTGTTCCTGTTTGTCTGCATATTTCTGTCTTGCCTTGTTTCAGTGTAGATCTTCCCTAGCCTTGTTTTCCATAATTCATTTCTGTGTATTACAGTCATGTTCATGACCCTGATTCCAGTCCTGCTTTTCCCTGAGCCCAGTTTCTGTTTTGGTGTTCCATGTTCTGTTCCCTGTTGTTTTTTCTTGTGGTTATATTGTAATTCTGATTGTCTTAGCGTCCAAGGGTACCAGTCAGACTCCAAGGCTTGTAACTTTGGCACGGAGGACCACCCTTCACTTCTTCTCCATAGGAGCTGCTGGGTGTCTCCCAGAACTCTGTGAGATTAATCTGCCCCTGACATTCCAGTAAGATATTTTTGCCTCACAGAGAGATCACAATCCAAGCAGCATTTATGATTGTTTGTCTATTGTTTCCCTGCTTCCTGTTGTTAATACTTGTGTTTTCACTGCAGACTTCTAGTTCCCTATTCACTGCCTATTCAAACCTGCTTCATTCCTCAGCTTCTGTCCTACTTTCCTTACAGCCTTCAGGGACACTCTTGTTTATTTTACACTCCAGTTCTCCAGTCTTGTCCCAGTCTCATCCAGCTAGTCCCCTGACAGATCACCCTGCTGGTCCCTCAACATTAAAACGTGCAGCAAATTACTCATGTATGTCCTGCAATTGTGGAGAAAAAAAGGCAGTAATAAATTAAATTATAATGCTTATTGTCTATAATCATATAAGTTAAAAACCAATCTCCAATCACTCGTACACCTTTTAGGACATATGTAGACTACCAACAGCTGTGAAGTGCACTTTTAATGAAGTATGGTGATCTAGGATCCTCCACCAGCAAAGAACGGTTAGTGTAATTTCTCTGTCTTAATGCAGTTATATTGCCCTAGAAGTCAATGGCAATCTCTAATTATTTATGATGTTATGAATATGCTATGTTATAGGCCATACACCCACCAGCTGCTAACTCAGGTATCGCATACACCCTGTATACCCCCCAATGCAGCTTCTTATTGAGTGATCATATGCGATTAATTAAGTCTGCAGTCAGCTGCCCTTTTGATTTCATTGTCTGTGTTTTAGTGTACTAAAACTGACCAGAATAAACATAATGATGCATCGTCACAAATCTGGTTTTCTAGTGTTATATAGCTTTTGTTTAACAAGCAAAACAAGCAGCCTGGGGCCTCACATAATATTATTCCATTCGTAAAAAGTGGTCACAAAGTGTGCACCTACTTTTTGAGAATGAAATAATATTTTGAGAACTAACCTATGTACAAATAATTCAGTTCACAACATACCCGATCACAGGAGGCCCTAGACCACCAGCATTATTAATATTCAATATGCAGGTCACAGTTTGCGACCCCTGCTATTGCACAATCGCAGCAATATTGTCCTGCAAGGATTATAATGTCTGTGACACTGTTTAAATAAAGAAAACATTTTTAAGCATGTGGCTGAAAAGTCTGCAATTTTGTGAATCACAGGTATTCTGACCTGTAATAGGCTTGTGCAATAGGTCCCTAAATTCTTCTTTTTCCTATCGAGTGACCTTGGGCAAATTGCTTTATTTCCCTTTATCCTTTTTTCTTTAACTGTTAAAATTGTTCACACTTACAAATTGGTGAAACACCTATTCTAAGTCCTGTATAACAAATCTGATCATTTAAATTTAAATATTGTGCCATTATGTTGAGGACGATGGCCTAATCAATTCCCAATTATTCTTGGGTCAAAAGACCATCTCAGAGTAACATAGAACAGGCCAACAGATTTTTTTAAAGAAAAACCAATTGAGTTATAAAAACAATGGCAGATATCTGATTGTATGATAAAGTGATGAAATGATAGAGAATTAGGGGAGACAGAGAAGGGTAGTGGAGATAAAAGAGAATGGAGCCCCAGATCCAATATCTAGGTGAACCCACGTGTTTAATTATCATTGGAAAGTCTCCCCACTGTAATATATTAAATGCTTATTTATCACTGAATGAAGCTTGCCCATCGTTTGAAACAAGCTGCAATGCAGACAATCGATTACATGCACATTTTTACTACCAAACAAACAAGGGATGATTAAAAAACACACAAACAGGTATCTGAGGTTTAGATTTAGAAGTGAATGTTGACTGTGGTATTCCAAAAATACAGAGTCACTGCTCGGGAATTGTAAAACAGACACTCAGCATTCTGCTTTGCTTAATGGGGTTTCAAAGGTTGAAAACCAATAAAATATTTAGCCTTTACTAAAGGACCAGCGTAGAGCCCTCCGAACTATAATAATAGGATTTTTAAAAAAAAGGGCAGGCCACGAATTAAACAAGAAACTGTTCAATGCTTTATTTAATGTGGTCAGGCTGGCTAAATTCTGACTTGTTTGGATCATCCTGACGAAGTGTTCCTGTCCAATAATACACTCATTTTACCACAACCAGCTATTTAAACTGACTAATTTGCTGTTTATCTATTGAACGTAAAGAAACCCTCTGCAATTGTGGTTAGTTGTGCTGTGGATTTGGGCACCCACCCTTTTATTTTTGGTTTGTTATAATCTATATTTATCTAGGAATGACAATTTGAACTTGAAAAACAGCATGTTTAAAGTTGAAAACCAACTCCACTGTATAAGTCATAGCAGCTTTCAATCCCTTTCAAGTTTAGGTAAACAGAGCAGGGTAAAATAAATGAGTCATGCTTTTCTATGTGTCTAGCACACGCACAGTTTCAAGTTCTAACCGAAGCTATCAGCTTCCTGTTAAGAAAGTATGACACACACTTGCGGTCCAATTTTAAAAAAAGCACCACCAATGACAGGAATTGTGTCGAATTGTTGACGTTTTTTTCATTTAAAAATGATGCTTATAAAAAGTTGACCATGTTATTAAAATAAAATGAACGCTAAGCACGTTAGTATTTCGGATTTTAAAAACAATATAATCTGTTTAGAAATATAGGGGCATATTCTCAAGGAGTCATCGCCGATTTATCGGCACTTTAGCGCCGCAAAAGTGGCGATAGACTTATCGCCCTATTCTCAAGCTGGTGCAAACTGCAGATATCGCTAGTTTCCCAGCGATATCCTCCGCAAAAAACATCACCACGGATGAGAGGGACAACTAACACTAATTATATGCAGAGTAGGCGTTTCCGTGCAAAAACACACGAAAACACCACTTCGCGATATTCCCAACGACCAGCCAGATCCGCGATTCGACCCAAAAACAGGCGATAAGGCGCGTTAGCAGCAGGGATTTAACACCTGTCTTTTACTGGTGTAAAGCAGGACGGCAACCTGCAGCATGAAAGGGAGCCCAGCCCAGAGCCACATCTGAAGACCAACACATGTCATGGAGCTACTGACCATGCGGCTCGGAGACCCGAGAGGGCCACAACAGCCACCGCCACCACCCCCAGAACCCCCCCCCGGGTCTGCCACCGAGGTAGCGCAGAACAAGACAGCTGACCTTCCCAAAACGGCATGGCCCCTCAGCCACACAATTGCAGAATGTGAGGAGAGGTGGGAACCAAGTATGTGTGAAGGAGGCAAGTCACCCATGAATAAGAACGTACACAATGCCAAGTGTGGCGGTGATGTGCTGGACAGACTACAGTATGCAGAGCACAGACATGTCCATGTGGACACATACTGCTGGTGTTTGTAGTGTTGTGGACAGTGGACGCAACCATGTTACCTCAGGCAGTGGGGAAGACCCCGGTGATGTATCCGTGTCACCCCCCCCTGTAAGCGTAAGCAGAGTGGGCTGGGCCGGCGTACGCCAGGGCAGCGTAGGAGTGCGAATAAATAGGCCGGGGCTCTGGGCGCGGTTCACTTCCCGGATGGCCAATGCATCTGCCAGGGAGGTGCCCCTTGCCCTGCCATGAGTCCGCCGCCATTACCGCCAGCCTCCTCAGCCAATCGCTGGCGACCGCGACACAGGCCCCCAGCGCACCCAGCGGCACAGCACCCCGGAGTTATGTGTGGGCTGACTACTGTCTGCGGCCTACACTGCGGTCAGCAGGGCGCTCAAATCAAATCCAATCCTGACCTGCGAGGACACGCCATCATCTGTGGCTGCACACCCGCTGAGCGCTTCAGGTGCCACCAACTCAGTGCACCACAAGTCATCGCCACGTGGCTGTGGGCCCTTTCTGACCGCTGCCTCCGGCCTACACTGTGGTCAGCAGGTCTCTCAAATCAAATCCAATCCTGACCTGCGAGGACACGCCATCATCTCTGGCTGCACACCCGCTGAGCGCTTCAGGTGCCACCAACTCAGTGCACCACGAGTCATCGCCACGTGGCTGTGGGCCCTTTATGACCGCTGCCTCCGGCCTACACTGCGGTCAGCAGGGCTCTCAAATCAAATCCAATCCTGACCTGCGAGGACACGCCATCATCTCTGGCTGCACACCCGCTGAGCCCTTCAGGTGCCACCAACTCAGTGCACCACAAGTCATCGCCACGTGGCTGTGGGCCCTTTCTGACCGCTGCCTCCGGCCTACACTGCAGTCAGCAGGGCTCACAATTCAAATTGAGTCTTGATTTATTAATGGCACAGTCCAGTAGGCAACAGACATTGCTATCAGTGCGGCCCGCCCGGACGATGCATCATCGCAGGCTGCGCGCCTGCTGAGCGCTTCAGGTGCCACCAACTCAGTGCACCACAACACATGTACCCTTTATGATTGAGTTTTGTGCTGTGGACAGCTGACGCGACAATGTCGCCTCAGGCAGTGGGGAAGACCTGGGACGATGATGATGAAGATGAGGCAGGTGTACCACACCCCACTGCAGCGGGAATATCCCGAAGGGACACAATGATTAACTATCACTTCACATGAGCACGCTCATCTCTGGTGCCCCTACCTCAGTGCACCACAAGTCATGGACCCTTTATGTTTGAATCTTTTGTGTGTGATTCCAGATCTGGTGCCCCTACCTCAGTGCACTGCAAGTCATGGACCCTTTATGATTGAATCTGTGTGTGTAATACGAAGATCACTGTTCTAGTTGTTGCCAGCACCAACCACTCCCTGAGTGCTGGCTTACACTCACCCCACACCCATCCAGCACAGGCGTCACTGGACATGTGACCTGGCAATAAAAAGTGGCCGGGCGCACGTGCCCGTAGCCAGTTCCACTATCTATCTAAGTGTGTCCTTGTGGTCATTATGTATGCATGATGGGCCAGGGCCCTACCACCTTACCTTGTGCTGTGGACTGCGGATGCAACCATGTCACCTCAGGCAGTGTCTAAGACCTTGGACACGTAGCTCTGTCGTCCCCCTTGTAAGCGTAAGCGGAGTGGGCTGGGCCGGCGTACGCCAGGCCAGCGTAGGGGTGTGAAGAATTTGCCCGGGGCTCTGGGCGTGGTTCGGTTCTGGCCTGGACAAGGAAGTAACTAATGCGTGTGTCTCTGTTGTAGTGTCGGCACCACCCTGCCCGCAATCGACAATGTTGCAATGTTGCAATGTAGCATGCACCCTGAGGGCGGGCTCGCACGAACGGAGAAATGAAGGAGCGCAAGACCGCTCGGGGTCTTCGCTCATACATGCCAAGTGTTGTGTGTATCTGTAATGCCGCAGCAAGAGCCAAATGCCTAGACCTACTCGCAGCGTGAGTTCAGCCACGCATGGACTCTACATCTGTGTCCGCCCTATCCTTACCATAGGCCTACACTCACGTGGCCGCCCACCTTCAACGGACAACATCACAGTGTGGTTGTCAGGCTTGTGGACATGCGCAGACAGGCATGACAATGGTGTGCCGTAGGAGTGCAAGTGATGCAACCGTGCTGCGCGCACAAGTAAATAGGCTCAGGGGAGGGAGGAGCAGCTGTGAGGCAACGTAACACACAGTGATGCCGCACATTTGCCACATGCAAGACATGTCAAACATGAATCCCAAAGTCGCACACATCCCACCCCACCCCCAACAAGCCACTTCACATTTCCTGAATGCAAGCAGATGAGAGACTAACATAAGGGATGAAAGCTCCTTTGTCTGAACTATCAGGCGGAAGCACATCTGCACCTCCGACCTCGGAATTGCATGTGCCTGGCACCCCCTGACAGATACAATAGCAGCTGATGTTGACTCCCACACTACGCACAGCCCGACGAAAGATCAATGTATACACACCTCACACACAGAAGTCCTTGCTCGAAGTTATCTTGCATGGAATGGCCTACACACTTACTCCCACACCATCCCAGGCGTACAACCGTTGCACACTAAAACAACTCATTGTTCCGAGCTGTGGCATTTCATCCACAGAACTGGCGCAGGTCAGAACAGTGCCGCTTCAACCAGAGCCACTAACGCAATGGCAGAACATCCCGGACACATGCACAACCCCTGTCACGTGGAACTGTACCGTGCACGTATGCTGCATTTACTGGGGGTACTGCCATTGGCAGTGCTGTGGATCAGTTACCGGCTAAGCTTCCGCCTTACCAACGTCACCTGCGTTCAGCCTGTGTTGCATTGTCGATCGTGCATATTCGAATGGTCCATGGATGTCTGCCTATCCAACAGGACGGTAGCTGAACTGGATTTTGACATGTGTGTGCGCCCCCTGTTGGCCCACGACCAGGAGTGTCACCGTGATACCCGTTTATGGGATGCCTTGATACTTGGCATACATGCTGGTAGCTGGACCTGGGAGATTGCACAACTCCTCGTGTGCAGTGACCACATTGAACCGCTCCCCTATTGGGCTGTAGTGATAATTGGTGAAAGGGGGTGGACGCAGCATATCTGTCCGGACCTGCTAATGGATGGCCTCGCCGTCCTGTTTGATGGAGTCGACAACGAGCTCATGTTGGAAATGATAGCCTACGAAGCTGCAATCGCTTTTATGGACGAGTAACTACGTACCTGCAGCCACAACAGATTGTAACCCATTGCACCTGTCCCAACACCTTGTTGCATCTTGGAGATCTGGTCACATATCCCACGACAACAGTGGACATGGCTGCATTCGCCTGGACTCAGAATACATGAGCGGACAACAACGCCGAACAACACACACCTGTGAAAGGTGAGGCACTCCCCCGGAGTGGTCAGCGGCGCTTGGCAACGTTCCTCATTCTGACATACTGCTGCATTGGTCTGCATGTTGTGGCACTAATCTTGCCCATACTGACACGCATATGCTAATAAAGTCTACGCACCTTCACTTGTATTCAACTGTGATGAGTGTTGGTTTGAATGACAATGTGTGTCTCACTGCCTATCTGGGTCACGGCCATACATGCGCACTGATAGCATTACCCAGGAGTACCTTTTGTGGAATCACTGTCCCTACATTCATCCATACTTTCATACTTGATTGAGCATAGCCATGACACATCTGTGTGAATTAGAATGTTTTATTCACATTCAGTGGAGTGTTGAAGCTGGACCAGTACAGGGCCATGCAAACCCCACTTTGCAATGTTTCCCCGTGGAGGGCCAGCCGGAGTCCTTTAGGGATTGACAAGTTCATCGGGAGTGGAAGACTTCAGTCCGCAGTGTGCTTGCTGTGTCATTGGTAACCAAACCAAATATGGCAGTCCATGTCGAGGTCCAAGGTGAGTGCCGCTGAGTGTATCGGGGGACAGTGGAAGGTGTTATTCCAGGGCATGATGCAGAGGGCAGAACCAAGCTGAAACAGGCCATATGGCGGAGATGAATGCTACCACTTCATTCTTACCACAAAGCCCGATTCATCATCATCTTCGTCCTCTGATGTGTCCGGTGCCTCACATGCGGGTGGTGGTGTTTTGTCTGCATCACTGTGTGGCAGTGACACATCAGGGTCGGAGGTGGAATGTCTGCCGCAGTGTGTGGCACTGACACTTCAGGGGGCAGAGATGTGGAGGGAGTAGTAGCAGCAGCATTCATCCGCGCCAGGCCTTGTGGTGGCAATGCCATGATGAGGATCTGCAGGGCATGGAGGATCACAGCTACATCTGACTGGTGTGCAGCCGTGGCAAACATTCTTTCCGCCTGCATCCGCTCCAAGCTCTCCATCATTCTCCTTTTGTGTCCCAACTCCCGGCTGACATTGCTGGAGCCACTCTGACTAGACAGTTGTTCTTGGCTCAGAGTCATGACTCCAGCGATGTCAGCCATGGATTGTTGGAGAGCATGGAGTGGACAGTGGGTGTCCGTTAGGGACTGTAAGTCGTCCCTGATGGGACTTAGACACCCACGTATGGCATCTAGTTTGGTTGACATGAGTTCGGGCCCCACTCGCAGCTGGTCAGCTATCTTCTCCTGGCACCCGAACACATGGCGTTGGAATGCCATGTGTTGGTCGTGGGGGTCCTGGGAGACAGCCGTGGTGGTGGGTGCTTCCTGCTGTGTGGTCTGTGTAGGGGGTGGGGTCTCATCGATGCAGCTGGGCTGCCCTGCTGCTGGAGGTGGGGTGCTGGAGCTGTCCATGAGCTGTTGGAGGGTGTCGGTGTAGATGTTGGTGTGGGCCTCTTCATCATCAGTGCTGTGTTGTTGGGTCTGCTCTGCAGGAGGTGTTGATTCTCCGTCTGCAATGTGAAGGGTTGATGCAGATTGACATTGTGTTCACATGTATGTTCACGCATTGTACAAGTTTACATATAGAATGCATGACAATGTACATTGTGACTGTTTGTGAGGAGATGCCAATTTGATGCGGGACAGTTGACATTTCTGCACCATCAGGGATGTGAGGGTGTACTTGTACATTGTCATCTCTCAGTTTCCTGCTATGCCACATGCGAATGGCCATTTTCTACACACAAGCGGCAGCAGTTGTGTCCTCTGTTCTGTTGTGTGAATGTTGCAGTTTGTACCACATTGTTGTCAATGTTGAGGTGCTCTGATTCTTATGTGTGTGTGCTGCATTGTGGGTGAGTTGCCCCTTCAGCTCTGATTTGGCTGGCCCTTATCCCTTTCAGGCGGTGTGCCTTTCACTTCTGGGCTTATACAGTGCTGAGATGTTGCGGACTTGGGTAAATTGGTCTCTTGTTCGGAGTTGTGACTCTTGGGCATGGTTTGTCCACAGATGTGCTATACTTAATTGTGCATGTGTGCCACTGTGCCCATCTCCCCCCGTCCCCCCAGTCCCTGGTCGTTACTCACCCTGTTGCTGTTGGGTCAGGTCATGTTGTGCAGTGTCCGGTCCCCCAAATCCTGCCACCGTCCCCCCAATGATGGTCCCAGGCTGGCCCTCCGTGGGGCTTGTGGGGTTCTGGTTGTCCTCTGTACTTGCTCCGGCTACCTCCATGGTGCTTCGCTGTTGTTTGTGTCATGGTTGTGTCTTTATTTGCCGCTTTTATAGTGGTTTTTCCCGCCTGACTTGTGTGACTTGCAGGCCTGGCGCTGCTTATCGTGGAATTTTTTATCGCAGTTGGGCACATCGCAACTTTTTTCACGTTCGGGTTTAGATTTTTATCGCCGTCCAGGTAATTTTATCGCAGACATTTGACGCATTGTCGGGAGACTATCGCATGTTACCGCCGTGTTGGGAATACGACGTTAATGCGGAGTTATTTTCCCGCGATAGACGGTGATGTGAAAAATTGCGTTAACATATTTTGGCGAAGATTATCGCGCGTTCTTGAGAATATCCCCCCTAGTGTTAAATATGTCACTTACCGTTGAATCTCATCCGAAGTGTTGCTTCAGTGTCTGAGTTGTAATTTGGCTAATTTTAGGCGCTATATCTGATGTATCAATTGACCACTAAGCAAAGGGGTCTGATCAGAACACAAGGATTCGCCAAAATCTTGCCTCATCAATATCCATGAGGCAGGGTCCCATTCGTAAAGCCATGCAACCAGATGCTCAGGTGTAGATTGAGGTCTGCTGTGGAAAGCAGACATCCAGCTAGGTATTTGCATTTTGAAAGTTCCATTTATTTCTCAACTCCTGTCGCATAAGTAGTTAGCACTGTAAACCCAGTCTCTTAGAGGAAAAGGGCTTTCAGTGGCAAAAAGTGGCACTTAACGAAAGTATGCCTGACTGCTCCCTCAAATGCCATCAGCAGTCACACTGTTGAAGTTTCCATGGTAAAAATGATTGCTGACTGACAAGGACATTTAATACCCATTCAGTAATCTGGGGAAATACCTCTGACCCACCTCTTTTTGATTACAAGTACTACAATGTTAATGTTACCTGGCACAAAGTAATTTGTTCTATGCAGTGTTGTTTTAATACATTCAAATTTTAGTTTTCACCCTCACTTTGCACAGTTAATACTTTGCAAGTGAGTAACACATTTAATACCTAGGGCCACTTGTTGAGAAAATTATTTGTATAAAAAGAGTAGAGGACTGATCCCGGACTCGATTATGTTGGAGTCAGTGTGTACCTGGGTAACAGTAAATACAAATACCTTTTTTATTTCCCCTTAATGTGCAGTTGCTGTGACTGTTTAGTATTGATGTTGCTATTGAAGTTGTTTTTAATTTGTCGAGAATGTGCCATGGCCCTGTGAAGCAAATGCCCATTTCATTATGAGTGGCATGTTCAAATCTACTTCTATTTCCCCTCTCTACAATTACCATTACAGGGAACGAGGTCATTTTGGGGGGTGGGAAATAAAGGAGACTGCATGCTTTTGGGGAACTGGTCAATTTTGCTGTGTGGAATCTCCCGTTTTCCTCTGGATTTTCACACACAGATATGAAAATCTCCATGTGAAAAACAGTAAAGGATAATTCCTGTTCTCTGGCTCAATCGAACCTACAGGGCACTCATAATGAGGACCTCTATCTAATATGTATATATGTGTATATTAACAAACATTTTCCTAAACTCCTCAACTTTTGGTATTTTGTGCCAGCCAAACACATAAAAAGGACCAATTTTTTTTTACAAATCTGCATACTTGTCTGTGCTTACTGTCAATCCATCTGATGAATCTTGATGAGAATACATAGTAGATGATATTCATGGGAATTTCAAGAATGAAATAATCAGCCAGATATTGTACAGCATGAGTGTATTTGATGGTGTATTTCGTTGCATTTAGGATATCACCAGCAAAGCAGATCTCAAAGCCAATTGGGACAGAGGGGTGCAGCCAAGACACTGACCCCTTAATTGGTATGAAAAACGCTGCTTTATTGAAATAGGTGCACATCACAACAATTAATCTGGCAACTGCCTCACAAAACTAAAACCTCGCTACACATCCATTAAGCTGCCATTTGGCCCAATCCCCCACTCCTACGACCCCCCTCCCCCCAAAAAATGCCCACCCTGCAATTAACATATTACAAACATTACAGTGCATTGCATTTCACCTTTCCAACTTCTATTAACCCAACACATTTAAACTCCTGGCAAGTATGAAACTGTAAATAACCAAACATCCTAAACTGGGACCTTGAACTACATGCCTACCCTTTCCTTGCACATGGTTCACTAACTGTCAATGCCAACCAAACTTCTGCCAACTCCTGGCAAACTTTGCATGCCCCCGCCACTCAGAAAAAGGGGGTGGGCCAACACAACCTTTTTCTGCCCCCCCACCTCACTAAGCTGGTTCTTGGTCCATCAATTGACCTACCGCCGCACATTTAAACTCCTGGCCAACGCCTCCCTCATCTCCAAAAAATAGAGATCCATACCCATCCTAGACAAATGTACCCCATCGCCCTGAAAAAAATCTACTGTATCAAACCTTATATCTGAATTGCAAGTTCTGCCAAAACCAATCCCCCTACATAAATGAGCCATCTAACGGTTCACTTTCCTTTGAGCTCTATCTATTGCCCCATGCTTCAACGCTCCTCTCCAAGCCCTCCTAGGCACAAACTCTGTCCACAGGACTAAGCACCCTGACCACCTCTCTTTTATGAGCGCTAAACCCCTCTTCATACTACTCATCAGGACAACACCTCTTTTCCTAACTAAATTGTTCTCTCCCAAATGCAAAAGCAATATGTCTGGGCACCTCCCACAAACCGTCATGCCATTCAAACAATTAATCAATTCTTTCCACCACATGCCCCCTTTCCCCTCCAGGAGATTTTTAAAAAGGCATTCATTAAAACCCAAATTCTGTCCAAAATAACTTTGCTGTGCCTGAACCTCCACCAATTTCACAAGTGAGTGGCCCACCACCCATATGGCCACCTCCTCTGTCACTGGAGGGGCCACTAAACCTAAAAGTAACAAACAAGCAGTCAATTTTTACATAGAAACCTCCACCACGCACATATCCTCATCCAAACCCCGCACATAGCACCTATAACACTGCGAAGACCAACGGTCAAGCCTCATGATTTCGTCCTGCGCCCAGCCCCTGCTGCCTGCCATTGACACAGCACCAATACAAAAAGAATGGGTACCATAATCCTTTGTTGTTACTCCCAAGCACCTTAGAGCCTTCCACAATAGTGCTAGTAGCTGATACGCTGTAGCCCGTTCACCCGATTGATGGCGGAATACCACCCCAACTTCTTCTCCACAACAGAGAAGCCACTGATAAGCCCACCAAACCGGGCAGAGGCCTGGCGCCTCCACAGCTTGCAATATAACCTGTCTGCCTTGACACAGCTGATATGTTTTTAAACAACTAAGCCATATCTCCAGCCTACCCTCCCACCTGACAACATCCTCCCAGCAAACCCCACCCAAACCTTTCCTGCCCAGCAACTCTGACGGCCAAAATGCCCCAAAAAACATCCACAACATCAATGTGGAAAAATGGCATGTTTCCCAGTCATCCCTGCATACTTCAGGCACTGTTGCTATAACTTTGCACAATATATGCCACGAGATCGGCTTCCGCGCCCGCCCCAACGGGACCTTTTCACATGCCCAACCTTACAGAAGTCTACACCCCAGTTCACCTGCCAATGGAGCATAGCCGCATAATATTTGCCCATGAAGGCAATCCTTGCCAATTTCTTAACAATGGTCGTCCTCGAAAGACCTCTTTCAATCACGTCCAGAATATACTGGATGATATCGTCTGCCCGCAACCACATTTTGTCCTAATGCTGGGCCCCAGATTGCAGGTACTCCTTCCAGGCAAGAACATACGTGACCAGCGTGGATTCTGCGAGAAACCCTACCACCAATTATAGCATACGGCATCGCCTACGTACCGTAACTGCTGAAGCATGGACGTCGGGGTCCTGTTGGCATCCTTGGCCAACCCACGGAATCTCCTCCACTGTGAATGAGACAGCATCCACAATGTCATTGTCCACGCCTGGCACGGGTAATGCTCTGAAAGCAATGTCATATCGCAAGCATCCCAGCACAAATACTCTCATCAGCTTTAGAACCTGCACATCCCTGGCAGACTGCTGATTCACTATCTCCAGTACATCCATGATATCAACCCGGAAAAGCACTCATTTGTGTGCCAACTCCTCCCCCCAAAATGTCATTGCCACCATCAGGGGAAGCAGCTCCAAGAAGGCTGCGCTCCTGCCACCATTGAGCCATTGCTCAGGGCATCGCTCTGCACACCACTTCCATTGCCAATAGAATCCAAAACCCAGACTACCCGCTGCATCAGAAAAAATGTGTACATCGCACTCCATGTTACTTTGACGTGCCAGAGGAATACCATTGAAGGGCTGTAGGAATACACCTCACATCCGTAAATCCTCTTTAACCCCGGCTGATAGCCGCACATGATGATGTGGCAGGTGATTGCCTGTCAGACTCGGGCCCAACCTCCTGCAGAAAGTTGGTCCCGCCCTGACTACTCTACAAGCAAAATTGAGATGTCACAACAGGACCTGTATTTCCTTGACCTTCACCTTCTCTCGAGGAAGCATGGCAACCAGCAGTGCTAATATTTTGTCTTTCTTGTCCCTTGGTAGTCTCGCCTCCATTTTAACTTTAATTTCCAGAAATGACAAACCCGTGCTAGGGCCCACCGTTTTTTCAGGCACCAATTGTACCCCCAAGTCCCCCATTAGCTCTTGGAATCTTGCTGGAGCCACCTGGCAGCCCATGGAGACAGGGTGGCCTACAAAACAGAAGTCGTCCATGTAATGTGCGACCAACTGATGCCCTATACACCATGTGAACAGACACTAGAAAAAGGAGCTGAAGCATTCAAACAATGCGCAGGAAATAGAGCAACAGATTGGCAAGGCCTGGACCACATACCACTGTCTCTCGAAGTGGATGCCCAAGAGCTGAAAATCCTCTGGGTGGACTGGAAACAGCCGAAAAGCTGATTTCACATCACACTTTGCCATCAGTGCACCTTGGCCTGCTGTCATGACCAGTGACATGGCCACATTGACCAGGAGTAGAACACCAGGCCACTTCCTCTGCAATAAAATCCTCCAATGACCCTCCTTCGGGCCAGGACAAGTGCTGTATTAGTCTAAGCTGTCATTCCTATTTTTTAGGCACAACTCCAATTGGAGACACAATCATATTCTCTATGGGCCAATCCAAAGAGGGACCCGCCATTCTACCCTCCCAGACCTCCTTGTCCAATTTGGATGATAGAAGATTATCCGTCCACCTCCTGACCCAGGGCCCCCTGTACCCTAAACGAAACCCCTCCTGAAATCCTTCCAACAAAACTCCCGCTTCTCCACGACGCTCTTAGCACCCCAGCCAGTACGAGCCCTTTAGCCCAGACCGTTGTGCTCCGCTGCTGCCCCAGATACCTGTGAAATGTTGCTGTGCCCCTCCCGATTTGCCGGGCTGCTGCCACTGGTTTCTCCCCTGGCTGTGATGGCCACCCTGCCACAAAACAGCTGACAAGGGGGTGCCATCCCCCGCATTTTGAACACTCTTGTTGGAACTTGAATTCTCAGCAGGTTCGCCCAGCCCCTTGTTGGCTCTTAACTGCGTTCCCCACCCCCTTCCGGGTGGGGTGCCCTTGAAAGGAGTAATAAACTATTGGCAATCCACTGGCAGTGAATATCGTTCCCACCTTTTGCTGCCCCAATCGTGTGCTGCCACAGGTCACTGTCCAGTTCCCCCCATTTTGCCTCCGGGTCCCATGCCAAGGGTGCCCTGAATCCTCTTTATACTGTGCCCACGCATAGCCTCCCCCTTTTTATCTGCGCTTTCCTAATGAAGTCCATGTATTTAAACATTGCAACATACCGTTCCTGGTATTTTCTGCAATACACACTTGCTTAAATTAGGAAGGCTGCCATCTTGTTCTCGATAGTCAAAAGAACCATTGGCTGTTTGTCCAGCTCGTATTCTTCTTCTTTCGAACCCTCCTTTGACCTTACCTCTCTATGTAATAATTTGAGCATTTCAACATACTCTCTATTACAAATGCGCTCCTTTGTGGCCAGCATCAGACAACATCTTACGCGTCAGCTTCTTTTCTTCTTTTCCAGGTCCTCCCTTTCCCCCCTCCCCCTTGATGGTACTACTCTCTTCTTTACAGTCCCCAATACCTTCTGACTCGGTGGTGTGTACCCCCACGTCCATCACATATTTCCCTTTTTGCAAGCATTCCCCCACTCTCCCTGGCAGGTCCCTGCGCCCACACCAATGGAAACCATAGGTGGCTTCCCCATCATGCACATAGGCTTACCTTTCTCCAAGGTCGGTGCTCGCATGGATGCATTCCGCCTCACCAGGGACCTTGATTCCTCCAGTCAACTGGCCTCGCCACGGGCCTTTACGCCCTTGCCGGCATCTCTGCTTGCCCCTGCAATACACTTGTTATCACATTAGTGGTACTCCCCCTAGGTTCTTCCTCCCTCAATTTGCCTTCTTCAAGGCTGTCCTCCTCGTAATCTAACACATCCAGGTCATGAGGTTCCATCAACTGTGGCCATCCCATGCCCGTACTTACAGCTGGTTGGACTGCCCTTGAGCACACCGCACCCTTAGTCTGCCACCAGGCAACCAGTGGGGCTGATTGACCCAGTCTATGCCGGTCCACCACAGCCAGACATCGACCTTCCATCGAAATTCCTTTGGAGGCCGTTCCAGACCCACCAGATGTTGGGGTCAGCAAGGACATCCTGGGCCTAAATGTGCTTGCAGCACAGGGATCCGCTGCCGATATCAGGCATTTCGTACTGGGCCCAGCCCTCTCTTCACCTCGGCATAAGTGAGCTGCACCCAGCTCTGCTGAGTCCACCTCCCTACGTCACTCTTCTCCCTGTAATAAAAACAGCTGGACTGGTGTGCTGGTTCGCTGTCTTAAGCCTGACCGCTCAGCAATCCTCTTCTTACCCTTCTCCCTTCCCACCTCCTCCATCCTCAACTCCCACCAAAACCTGCTCTGTTCCCTTTTCCCCTCCATCATCCTCCCCGCTCCATTCCAATATAGCTCCTATAAATGCAGAAGCGGACACCTGCACTAAGTTTGACCGCCTGCCATCCTGGCTAACAAACTGTAGGCCTGCCCCTTTCCTTCTCCTCCTTGCTCAAGGTTCTTTTTGCCCCTCTGGAGAGACCAATCTTTACCAGGTATGCATCCAATTGAGCCACCCTATCCCCCCCATGGACACCCTCCCCCCAAGAGCTGAAAATATCCAGCCCTTCCCATGCCTATGGATCCCAGCCCAACACCTGCGAGCTAGGCACCTCTTCCTCCTCACCATAGCCCTCACCCCAACCATGCCCTCATGCTTTCACCAGCTCTGACAAAACCTGGGTCTCAAACTCTACAGCTCCCAGGCCCCAACTAAATGGTCATCAAAATCCTCCAGAACTAGCCCCGTAGAGGCCTCCTGCCCCCATTCCCACCTTCCCCCTCCTTATGCTCCCCTTCCATGGTGCCTTCTGCCTCCCCAGGCAGCACAGATACCTCGCTGCTTGGCAGCTCCATCCATTTTCCTGCCTCATTAAACTTTCCCCAGCCACTGCTTTCACTTGCCCCAGCGAGCTGCTCACACGATGCAGTTCATTGGGCTTGGCCCCACCCACACTTCGACCCAGAGCCTGTCAGCGTGGCACCCTGGAACTCCCCCGCCTCTCCTGCACGGCCCCGTACACGCAAGCACTGCATGCTGGGGCCATGTTCCCTTCACCACGTATCACTATGCATTCCTCCAACAAGGGAGGTACCACCCCTCTCCGCTCCCGTCCCCAGGGCCGGAGCCACCAGACGCGACCCGGGGCCCGCCCGAGCACCTCTTCAAGGGGCCGCTCTCCTGGCATACGAGCGGCCCCTCCCACTTACCCCCACATCAACAGAGTCCACTGCTGCGCTCCATTTGCACATTGGGAAGCATGCCACAATCGTAGCAGCCAACCCTGCTGACGCCTGTCTCGCCGGGTGGACAGATCCTGCGGCCTCCACCCCCACCACCAAATCGAAGCGGCAGGCCTCCCACAGAAGGTGCATCGCTTCTTTCACGCGGTGGTCTTCCAATGCACAGTGAGTACTCTGCACTTGCCTGCTACAAATATGAAATAATGACTCACCACTGCACAATCTAAAGCTCACTAAATTAAACACTAAGAAAAACGTTAACTAACTTTCCCTGACACCTACCACCAGGTCAACAAACCTAAAATGGTGACAGGGAGCCTAAATACACTTCCCTAAATACTACTGTACGTAACTGCTGAAGCATGGACGTCGGGGTCCTGTTGGTATCCTTGGCCGACCCACGGAATCTCCTCCACTGTGAATGAGACAAAGCATCCACAATGTCATTGTCCACGCCCGGCACGGGTAATGCTCTGAAAGCAATGTCATATCGCAAGCATCCCAGCACAAATACTCTCATCAGCTTTAGAACCTGCACATCCCTGGCAGACTGCCGATTCACTATCTCCAGTACATCCATGTTATCAACCCGGAAAAGCAATCTTTTGTGTGCCAACTCCTCCCCCCAAAATGTCATTGCCACCACCAGGGGAAGCAGTTCCAAGAAGGCTGCGCTCCTGCCACCATTGAGCCATTGCTCAAGCCATTGCTCTGCACACCACTTCCATTGCCAATAGAATCCAAAACCCAGACTACCCACTGCATCAGAAAAAATTTGTACATCTCACTCCATGTTACTTTGACGTGCCAGAGGAATACCATTGAAGGGCTGTAGGAATACACCTCACATCCCTAAATCCTCTTTAACCCCGGCTGATAGCAGCACATGATGATGTGGCAGGTGATTGCCTGTCAGACCCATGCCCAACCTCCTGCAGAAAGTTGGTCCCGCCCTGACTACTCTACAAGCAAAATTGAGATGGCACAACAGGACCTCTATTTCCTTGACCTTCACCTTCTCTCGAGGAAGCATGGCAACCAGCAGTGCTAATATTTTGTGTTTCTTGTCCCTTGGTAGTCTCGCCTCCATTTTAACTTTAATTTCCAGAAATGACAAACGCGCGCTAGGGCCCACCGGTTCTTCAGGCACCGATTGTACCCTCAAGTCCCCCACTAGCTCTTGGAATCTTGCCGGAGCCACCTGGCAGCCCGCGGAGCCACGGTGACCTACAAAAAAGAAGTTGCCCATGTAATGTTTGACCAACTGATACCCTATACACCATGTGAATAGACACTAGAAAAAGGAGCTGAAGCATTCAAACAATGCGCAGGAAATAGAGCAACCCATTGGCAAGGCCTGGACCACATACCACTGTCTCTCGAAGTGGATGCACAAGAGCTGAAAATACTCTGGGTGGACTGGAAGCAGCCGAAAAGCTGATTTCACATCACACTTTGCCATCAGTGCACCTTGGCCTGCTGTCATGACCAGTGACATGGCCACATTAACTGGGAGTAGGACACCTAGGCCACTTCCTCCGCAATAAAATCCTCCAATGACCCTCCTTCGGGCCAGGACAAGTGCTGTATTAGTCTAAGCTGACATTCCTATTTTTTAGGCACAACTCCAATTGGAGACACAATCAGATTCTCTATGGGCCAATCCGATGAGGGACCTGCCATTGTACCCTCCCAGACCTCTTTGTCCAATTTGGCTGATCGAAGATTATCCGTCCACCTCCTGACCCAGGGCCCCCTGTACCCTAAACGAAACCCCTCCCGAAATCCTTCCAACAAAACTCCCGCTTCTCTGGATGCTCTTAGCACCCCAGCCAGTACGAGCCCTTTAGCCCAGACCATTGTGCTCCGCTGGTGCCCCGGATACCTGTGAAATGTTGCTGTGCCCCTCCCGAATTGCCAGGCTGCTGCCACTGGTTCATCCCCTGGCTGTGGTAGCCACCCTGCCACAAAACAGCTGACAAGGGGGTGCCATCCCCCGCATTTTGAACACTCATGGTGGAACTTGAAATCTCAGCAAGTTCGCCCAACCCCTTGTTGGCTCTTAACTGCGTTCCCCACCCCCTTACGGGTGGGGTGCCCTTGAAAGAAGTGATAAACTATTGGCAATCCACTGGCAGTGAATATCATCTTCCACCTTTGAGCTGCCCCAATCGTATGCTGCCACAGTCCAGTTCCCCCCATTTAGCCTCCGGGTCCCATGCCAAGCGTGCCCTGAATTCCTCTTTATACTGGGCCCACGCATACCCTCCCCCTGTTATCTGCGCCTTCCTAATGAAGTCCATGTATTTAAACATTACAACATACTGTTCCAGGTATTTTTTGCAATACAAACTACCATAAATTAGGAAGGCTGCCATCTTGTTCTCGATAGTCAAAAGAACCATTGGCTGTTTGTCCAGCTCGTATTCTTCTTCTTTCGAACCCTCCTTTGACCTTACCTCTCTATGTAATAATTTGAGCATTTCAACATACTCTCTATTACAAATGCGCTCCTTTGTGGCCAGCATCAGACAACCTCTTACGCGTCAGCTTCTTTTCTTCTTTTCCCCATCCTCCCTTTCCCCCCTCCCCCTTGATGGTACTACTCTCTTCTTTACAGTCCCCAATGCCTTCTGACTCGGTGGTGTGTACCCCCACGTCCATCAGATATTTCCCTTTTTGCAAGCGTTCCCCCACTGTCCCTGGCAGGTCCCCTGCGCCTACACCAATGGAAACCATAGGTGGCTTCCCCATCATGCACATAGGCTTACCTTTCTCCAAGGTCGGTGCCCGCATGGATGCATTTCGCCTCACCAGGGACCTTGATTCCACCAGTCAACTGGCCTTGCCACAGGCCTTGACGCCCTTGCCGGCACCTCTGTTTGCCCCTGCAATACACTCGTTATCACATTAGTGGTACTCCCCCTAGGTTCTTCCTCCCTCAATTTGCCTTCTTCAAGGCTGTCCTCCTCGTAATCTAACACATCCAGGTCATGAGGTTCCATCAACTGTGGCCATCCCATGCCCGTACTTACAGCTGGTGGCACTGCCCTTGTGCACACCGTACCCTTAGTCTGCCGCCAGGCAACCAGTGGGGCTGATTGACCCAGTCTATGCCGGTCCACCACAGCCAGACATCGACCTTCCATCAAAATTCCTTTGGAGGCCGTTCCTGACCCACCAGATGTTGGGGTCAGCAAGGACATCCTGGGCCTAAATGTGCTTGCAGCACAGGGATGCCCTGCCGATATCAGGCATTTCATACTGGGCCCAGCCCTCTCTTCACCTCGGCATAAGTGAGCTGCACCCAGCTCTGCCGAGTCCACCTCCCTACGTTGCTCTTCTACATGGTAATAAAAATGGCTGGACTGGTGTGCTGGTTCGCTGTCTTAAGCCTGACCGCTCAGCAATCCTCTTCTTACGCTTCTCCCTTCCCACCTCCTCCATCCTCAACTCCCACCAAAACCTGCTTTGTTCCCTTTTCCCCTCCATCATCCTCCCCGCTCCATTCCAATATAGCTGCTATAAATGCAGAAGCGGACACCTGCACTAAGTTTGACCGCCTGCCATCCTGGCTAACAAACTGTGGGCCTGCCCCTTTCCTACTCCTCCTTGCTCGAGGTTCTTTGTGCCCCTCTGGAGAGACCAATCTTTACCAGGTATGCATCGAATTGAGCCACCCTATCCCCACCATGGACACCCTCCCCCAAGAGCTGAGAATATCCAGCCCTTCCCATGCCTATGGATCCCAGCCCAACACCTGCGAGCTAGGCACCTCGTCCTCCTCACCATAGCTCTCACCCCAACCCTGCCCTCCTGCTTTCACCTGCTCTGACAAAACCTGGGTCTCAAACTCTACAGCTCTCAGGCCCCAACTAAATGGTCATCAAAATCCTCCAGAACTAGCCCCGTAGAGGCCTTCTGCCCCCATTCCCACCTTCCCCCTCCTCATGCTCCCTTTCCATGGTGCCTTCTGCCTCCCCAGGTAGCACAGATACCACGCTGCTTGGCAGCTCCATCCATTTTCCTGCCTCATTAAACTTTCCCCTGCCACTGCTCTCACTTGCCCCAGCGAGCTGCTCACATGATGCAGTTCGTCGGGCTTGGCCCCACCCACACTACGACCCAGAGTCTGTCAGCGTGGCACCCTGGAACTCCCCCACCTCCCCTGCACGGCCCCATACATGCAAGTACTGCGTGCTGGGGCCGTGTTCCCTTCACCACGTATCACTATGCATTCCTCCGACAAGGGAGGAACCACCCCTCTCTGCTCCCGTCCCCAGGGCCGGAGCCGCCAGACGCGACCCGGCGCCTGCCCAAGCACCTCTTCAAGGGGTCGCTCTCCTGGCATATGAGCGCCCCCTCCCACTTACCCCCACTTCAACAGAGTCCACTGCTGCGCTCCATTTTCACAGTCCGAAGCATGCCGCAATCGTAGCAGCCACCCCCACTGACGCCTGTTTCGCCGGGTGAACAGACCCTGCGGCCTCCACCCCCACCACCAAATCGAAGCGGCAGGCCTCCCGCAGAAGGTGCATCGCTTCTTTCACGCGGTGTTCTTCCAACGCACAGTGAGTACTCTGCACTTGCCTGCTACAAATATGAAATAATGACTCACCACTGCACGATCTAAAGCTCACTAAATTAAACACTAAGAAAAACGCTAACTAACTTTCCCTGACACCTACCACCAGGTCAACAAACCTAAAATGGTGGCAGGGAGCCTAAATACACTTCCCTAAATACTCTTGGGCTACAATGGGCTGCGCTGATGCAGCCCAAAACTATTCTAAAATGGCAGTCCTCTGGACTGCACCACCCTCCCAATCTGCAGAGGGGCAGACCTCCCTACGGTCGAATGCCCCCCAAACCCCTATTAGGATCTTGATTTTTGGAAGGTGAACGGGTGGGTATATTCATTTAGTGAGGGGATAATATAACCTAGAAAAATCATATTGGCTTAATGTGAAGTATTGAACCATCATAATCTTTTCCCCACAGTAATAGACCCTGACATAGGTTTGGTGTTAGACAATTTATCTTTAACTTAGGGTTAATAGTGTTTATTCCCACACTTCAATTTTTGTATCTGTTTTTAGATTAAATATATTACAAAGCATGCCATTTGAGGTGCTATTTCACAACAGCTGGTTTGTCCCAAAAAAAGTGTGCCAAAAAGGAATTTGCCAAAACTTTGATGCCAACCATCACATAGTTGTATGTTAGAATATTGTCTACAGAAATATTGTCTAACATAAATATTGTTGTGTTCTAAATATAGGTTACAAAAATATTGACCCATTGTGAGTAAATTTATATTCTTAACTTCTATCAGATGATATTTTTGTAAATGATATTTAGGAAACAATATTTATGTCAGACTATATTCTGAGAAACATATTCTGGCACCATACCCCAGAACATTGGAGAGAATGGATGTCTTTACTCACCTGATGAAAATTATATGTTGGTCTTTTAATATGCCAAAGGGGAGTTAGTTGTGACTCAGTGATTTAGAATACCTCCACCCTGTGATGGATGTCTCTGGATTGTTCTGATTGACTGGACACTGGATGTGCTTTGGTGTATGAAGTGTGTATTTTTTCTTCTTTCTTCAATCTTGCCTTTTTAAAAAAATATTTTTCTTGGATGTGCATATTGTGAACAAAATTATTTATTTAGTGTTCTAATTAGTTGTATATTCTGCTAATTGTAAAAAAAAGGACTCTGTTTTCAAGTTGAGTGCTTGGATGTTCATGTTGGGATATAATGAGAAAGAAGGTGGCAAAGGAGTAACACATTAATTCCAATTAGAGGAGTGTCTGGTAAATGCGAGTGGGACCTAGATGAATGTCAACATTAGGTTTCCATTTTTGGGTATTTTCCTAATATGCATGAATTAAACATTTCCGCATGTGATTTCTGTCCCACTGAGTCCAAGTAAAGTGACAAATGATATTTTCAAAGTCTCATTGTTTGAGTTCTTGATACAGACAACTCTATCTTTCTGATGCAGTCAGCATTAAACAAAATACTCCACAGAGTCAATGTTCATGACTAGAAAACTTTCTTGTAAGTCTCACTTCCCTGCCTTTTATAGGTGGCATCCCTCCCTATTCTGTGCTTGTCCCTGCAACAGAGCACAGCTTGTTTTAACCTTGCTTTTGATAAGCTAAAGTGTCGCCTTCCACTGCTGCCAAATACTTTTTGTTTTTTGCTTAATGTCACTTTGCCATTACTTTTTAAGCACTCTATGGGAGTGCAAGTATTGGTTTTCAAATCAGACTCACAGTCTTTACATTTATCCTTCCTCCAGCCATCTTTTCCAATGCCCCTCAGTGGAAGGCAAGATGCTACATTGCAGCCTTGTTGATGCTCTTGATGTTCTCTATCAACCTCTGTTCTGATGCTCCTTGGTGGTGTGCCATGTGCAAGATGGTGGCAATAGGGATACCCAGAATTTCTCCCCTACCATACCATCTTATGTGCTTGTGTGGCACGCCGGCTGCCAAATGATGGCTTTGGTAATGTCTTATATGATGCACCTCACATGGTGGTAGATGGTTTTGCCACATTTCACTCTGTTGGAGCTAGCAAAGCCAATTGCAGCGTTCAACTATTTTAAGAGTTTAGAAAACTAGCAAAATATTGTGTTCTATACTTTCAAGATGGCCACCAAGTTGTGGGATGCACTGTGTCATCAATTTTCTGCTACACACTTGATGATGCAACACAGCAGCCATCTTTTCAGTTCAAAATAAAGTTTATTAAAAGAATAAAGGTGTCAATACATAATACAATAGAACCATGAATAATCATCCAATACAAAATAACTATCTAAAACAGAAGTACTTGGATTGGTAAGAAAACATGAAAAAAGGAGGAAAATACATTTCATACATAGGAATACAAAGCAATACTTAAGAAAGTCATGGGGGTCGAAGGACTTCTTGTTGGTCAGGACTCAGTATGAAAGACTTTTTAGCACTGGCTTCAATAAACATCGTAATGGGCAACCAAAGGCTTAAGCGCTTCGTGGCCATATGGATAGGATAGAGAAAAGAAGTATCCAGTCTATGATTATGGCAAACGGCATACCACCAAGCTTGATATGATATTTTGGTGAAATCTTTCCAGTTTTTGGTAATTTGTTGAAAGGCCACCGCCAACAATAAATCAATGATCTTAATATTAAAAGTATGGTTCGTACAAATAGGGGATAAACTTCCCAGAACCACATGAGTAATAGAAAAGGGGAAACTGAAACCAAAGATTGAGTTAATTTGGTACCAGACAGTTTTTCAGAAATTACCAACATGTGAGCAAACAAATAACAGATGGTGTAAATCTGCAAGTGGAGCTGAACACGTCCAACATGTGTCTGATATAGTAGAATGTCTTTTATTTAAAGTAACCGGGCAAAGCAAAAGTCTGTTATATATGAAAAAGAGAGTCTGCGTTGTGTTTGCCGCTCTAGAAGATTTCCTAATCTTAGTCCAAATTTTATTCCAAAGGGGTATAGGCCAACAGACCTGTAAATCTTGTTCCCAGGCTAGTTCCACTTTTGTTTTTTCCCTTATGATACATGCAGAGTGCAGATGGTTATAAATAACAGAGGCTTTGGGTTTGGAGTAAAGCAGGGTATGTAGCTGATTAATTGAAGCTGAAGTGGAAGTATTGAGAGATGTAAATTGAGCACAAACATCCATTAGAGCTTGTCTCAAAAGATTGTATTTAGAGCGAAAGGAGGCAGGTAGGACGAAAAGCCTACTGAGTATGGGGAAAGGCAAAATTTCTTTCTGGGCATACAAATGATGGACCCAAATTAGACCCTTATTTCTCCAAGATTTCCAGTAGAAAGGCTTGTTGCGAATCAGTAATACTTTATTATGCCATATTGTGGAGTTGAGAAATGAATCAAAATCTGTGGGAATTGAAGGAGATTTGGATTCCAGAATTTTGCAAGTGTGTTTGAATATAGGAGTGGAGAGGGATTGTGGCTTGTGAGAGAAGGAGATATATTCTTGAAAGGAAAAAGGGGATAGAAAAAGGCGCTCAAGTATGGTCCATAAAGGACAATCATCTGACAATCAACCAATTTGAAGATTGACGGAGCAGAAAGGATTTCTGGTATGTAGGAAAATCAGGGAAATTGACTCCTCCCTCCGATTTAGGAAGCAATAATTTTGATAATGACATGCAGGATTTTTTATTATTCCATAAAAAAGAGGAAAGTATGGAATTAATTTTCTTAAACAATTTCGCATGAATGGGGATTGGGATATTAGAAATTGTGTAGAGTATTATGGGAGTTATCATCATCTTTATGGCATCTAAACGACCCCACCAGGATAAATAGAGGGGATGCCATTTGGCAGTGAGTTCTGAGATCTTTTGTATACACTTATTCATACATAAGGATATTGTGTCGGAAATGGAAGGAGTAAAGTGTAAACCTAGATATTTGATGTGGTTAGGACTCCAAGTAAAATTTGAAGTGACAAAATCATCTTTGAAAGTGTATTTAGTTAGGGGCAATATTTCACACTTGTCTTTATTCAATTTGTAACCAGAAACATAGGAGAAGGATTGAACTTCCTCTAGAAAGGCAGGGAGAGAGGATTGTGGCTGCGAAATAAATAATAAAATATTGTCAGCATAAGCAGCTAGTTTGAATTGAAAGTTATTGATATCAAATCCATGTATTTCTTGATTTTGGCGTATTCTAGATAAAAAAGGTTCAAGAGCCAAATTAAAAAGGAAAGGGGATAAAGGACAGCCCTGGCGAACACCTCTACCAAGATCAAAAAAAGAGGATGTAGCGCCATTAGCACAAACTGCTGCATGAGGATTCGAATATAGGAGGGATATCAAAGAAGTGAATTTGGGTCCAAAGCCAAACCACTTAAGAGCGTGAAAGAGGTAAGGCCACTCAACTCTATCGAACGCTTTCTCCGCGTCCAGTGCTATAGCTGCTAGGGAATGAGGCTAATGAGATGATTTGGATAAAACATCAAAAAGAAAACGAGTGTTGTCCGTGATAAAGCGACCATTAACAAAACCAGATTGTTCCCTTCCTAACAAATTGGGTAAGTGAGATTCCAAGCGTAGGGCCAGAGCTTTTGAAAATATCTTATAGTCAATATTAACTAGTGAAATAGGTCTATAGTTTTTACAATATTTTGGATCTTTACCTTCCTTGGGAATTAAGCAAATTAATGCTTCTGAAAAGGATCCAGAGGAGCCACCTGAGTGTGAAAAGGAATCTAAGAGATAATGTAGTTTAGGGATCAATAATTTTGAGAAATGTAAAGAAAACTCAACGGTGAAACCATCTGGACCAGGTGCTTTGTCCTTTTTGAGAGTTTGCAAGGCAGCAAGGAGTTCATGTTGTGATATATTAACCCCTTAACTGCTGGGCCTTTTCCCCCCCAGTGCTGAGCCCTTTTTTGGCTATTTGTAGTAGTTCGCGATTAGGCCTCTGTAACTTTTTGACCACATAAGGTATCCACGCCAAATTTGCGTCCTTTTCTTCCAACATCATGGGGATTCTAAAGGTACCCAGGGTTTGTGGATTCCCCTGGAGGGGTCCCAGATTTTAGCCAAAATACAGCTAAATTTTGGTTTTTGGGGAAAAATGGGAAAAAAGTCCCGCATATGAAAGCGTCTGGGTTTTCCCTGCAAATGGTGTCAAAAAGGGTTTGTTGGGCTGAAATCTCCATTTTCCCAGCTTTGAGGGAATGACAGACTTTTGTCAGAAAACCAAAAATTTTTACACAGTTTTGGCATTTTTCTGGGACATAGCCTATTTTTGCTATTTTTTGTGCTTTCAACCTCCTTCCAGTTAATGGTAGAAATGGGTATGAAAGCAATAATGGATCCTGGAAATCTATACATTTTAGAAAAGTAGACAAAATGCTGAATTCAGCAAGGGGTCATTTGTGTAAATCCATCAAGGTTTCTTTATAGAAACTAACAGTTAAATATAGGAAAAATGGAAAATTAGTTGAAAAAACAGCCTTTTTTGTCAACGTTTTCACCTGTAACTTCGTCTAATCATGACTGCTCTTTGAAAGCAATATACCGTTACATCCACTGGACCTTACTGGTTGTGGGGATATATAGGACTTGTAGGTTCACCAAGAACCCGACGAACCCAGAGCCAAAAACTGAGCAGCGTCTTGCAATGGTTTTTTATTATGTACCGGGTATATAGCAATTATTCTGGAAAAATGTATACATGGAATATTCGGTATGAAAGACTCCTATGTATTTCTGAAATGGGAACACAATATAGAGTTTAGAAACAGTAGATATTTGCACATTTCTGAAATTGGTAATACTCATACTAGCATGAGAATTATAGGTCATTTTTCAAAATAACTTCTTTTTTACACATTGTCTTTCATTTGGAATGCAGAAATGCATCGAAAGTCAATAGGTAATAACAGTTGCTTTACAAATCTGAATTACCGTAAGTGTCCCGATAAAAATGGTACCTCACTTGTGTGGGTAGGCCTAGTGCCCACGAAAGCAAACGGCTCAAAACGCAACGTGAACACACCACATTTTCACAATGAAAAATTACCCTTTTTTTGCAAAGTGCCTAGCTGTAGTTTTTGAACCCTTGCTCTGCCAGCACCCAGGGAAACCTAGCAAACCTATACATTTTTGAAAACTAGACACCCAGGGAAATCCAGGATGGGGTGACTTGACTGGCTTTCACCAGGTTCTGTTACCCAGAATCCCTTGCAAACCTAAAAATTTGTAAAAAAAAAACACATTTTCCTCACATTTCTGTGGTGGAAAGTTCTGGAATCTGCATGGATCCACAAATTTCCACCCACCCCGCGTTCCCCAAAGTCTTCCGAGTAAAATGGTACCTCACTTGTGTGGGTAGGCCTAGTGCCCACGACAGGAAACGGCACAAAACGCAACGTGGACACACCCCAATTTCACAGTGAAAAATGACCCTTTTTTGGCAAAGTGCCTAGCTGTAGTTTTTGAACCCTAGCTCTGCCGGCATCTAGGGAAACCTAGCAAACCTATACATTTTTGAAAACTAGACACCCAGGGGAATCCAGGATGGGGTGACTTAACTGGCTCCCACCAGGTTCTGTTACCCAGAATCCCTTGCAAACCTAAAAAATTGTAAAAAAAACCACATTTTCCTCACATTTCTGTAGTGGAAAGGACTGTAATCTGCGCGGATCCACAAATTTATACCCACCCCACGTTCCCCAAAGTCTTCCGAGAAAAATGGTACCTCACTTGTGTGGGTAGGCCTAGTGCCCGCGACAGGAAACGGTGCAAAACACAACGTGGACACACCACAATTTCACAGTGAAAAATGACCCTTTTTTGGCAAAGTGCCTAGCTGTAGTTTTTGAACCCTAGCTCTGCCGGCACCTAGGGAAACCTAGAAAACCTATACATTTTTGAAAATTAGACACCCAGGGGAATCCAGGATGGGGTGACTTGACTGCTTCTCACCAGGTTCTGTTACCCAGAATCCTTTGCAAACCTAAACAATTATAAAAAAAAACACATTTTCCCTACATTTCTGTGGTGGAAAGTTCTGGAATCTGCGTGGATACACAAATTTCAATGCACCCTGCGTTCCCCAAAGTCTTCCGAGAAAAATGGTACCTCACTTGTGTGGGTAGGCCTAGAGCCTGCGACAGGAAATGGCGCAAAACGCAACGTGGACACACCCCAATTTCACAGTGAAAAATGACCCTTTTTTGGCAAAGTGCCTAGCTGTAGTTTTTGAATCCTAGCTCTGCCTGCATCTAGGGAAACCTAGCAAACCTATACATTTTTGAAAACTAGACACCCAGGGGAATCCAGGATGTGGAGATTTTACTGCCTCTCACCAGGTTATGTTACCCAGAATCCCTTGCAAACCTAAAAAATTGTCAAAACAAAAACACATTTTCCTCACATTTCTGTGGTGGAAAGTCCTGGAATCTGCGTGGATCCACAAATTTCTACCCACCCCGCGTTCCCCAAAGTCTTCCGAGAAAAATGGTACCTGACTTGTGTGGGTAGGCCTAGAGCCTGCGACAGGAAATGGCACAAAACGCTACGTGGACACACCCCAATTTCACAGTGAAAAATGACCCTTTTTTGGCAAAGTGCCTAGCTGTAGTTTTTGAATCCTAGCTCTGCCTGCATCTAGGGAAACCTAGCAAACCTATACATTTTTGAAAACTATACACCCAGGGAATCCAGGATGGGGTGACTTTACTGCCTCTCACCAGGTTCTGTTACCCAGAATCCCTTGCAAACCTAAAAAATTGTCCAAAAAACACATTTTCCTCACATTTCTGTGGTGGAAAGTCCTAGAATCTGCGTGGATCCACAAATTTCTACCCACCCCGCGTTCCCCAAAGTCTTCCGAGAAAAATGGTACCTCACTTGTGTGGGTAGGCCTAGAGCCCGCGACAGGAAATCGCGCAAAACGCAACGTGGACACACCCCAATTTCACAGTGAAAAATGACCCTTTTTTGGCAAAGTGCCTAGCTGTAGTTTTTGAATCCTAGCTCTGCCTGCATCTAGGGAAACCTAGTAAACCTATATATTTTTGAAAACTAGACACCCAGGGGAATCCAGGATGGGGTGACTTTACTGCCTCTCACCAGGTTCTGTTACCCAGAATCCCTTGCAAACCTAAACAATTGTCAAAAAAAACACATTTTCCTCACATTTCTGTGGTGGAAAGTCCTGGAATCTGCGTGGATCCACAAATTTCTACCCACCCCGCGTTCCCCAAAGTCTTCCGAGAAAAATGGTACCTCACTTGTGTGGGTAGGCCTAGAGCCCGCGACAGGAAATCGCGCAAAACGCAACATGGACACACCCCAATTTCACTGTGAAAAATGACCCTTTTTTGGCAAAGTGCCTAGCTGTAGTTTTTGAATCCTAGCTCTGCCTGCATCTAGGGAAACCTAGCAAAACTATATATTTTCGAAAACTAGACACCCAGGGGAATCCAGGATGGGGTGACTTTACTGCCTCTCACCAGGTTCTGTTACCCAGAATCCCTTGCAAACCTAAAAGTGTCAAAAAAAACACATTTTCCTCACATTTCTGTGGTGGAAAGTCCTGGAATCTGCGTGGATCCACAAATTTCTACCCACCCCGCGTTCCCCAAAGTCTTCCGAGAAAAATGGTACCTCACTTGTGTGGGTAGGCCTAGTGTCCGCGTCAGGAAACGGCGCAAAACGCAACGTGGACACACCTCAATTTCACTGTGAAAAATGAACCTTATTTGGCAAAGTGCCTAGCTGTAGTTTTTGAACCCTAGCTCTGCCTGCATCTAGGGAAACCTAGCAAAACTATATATTTTTGAAAACTAGACACCCAGGGAAATCCAGGATGGGGTGACTTTACTGCCTCTCACCAGGTTCTGTTACCCAGAATCCCTTGCAAACCTAAAACATTGTAAAAAAAAAAACACATTTTCCTCACATTTCTGTGGTGGAAAGTCCTGAAATCTGCGTGGATCCACAAATATCTACCCACCCCGCGTTCCCCAAAGTCTTCCGAGAAAAATGGTACCTCACTTGTGTGGGTAGGACTAGTGTCCGCGTCAGGAAACGGCGCAAAACGCAACGTGGACACACCTCAATTTCACTGTGAAAAATGACCCTTATTTGGCAAAGTGCCTAGCTGTAGTTTTTGAACCCTAGCTCTGCCAGCACCTAGGGTAACCTAGCAAACCTATACATTTTTGAAAACTAGACACCCACGGGAATCCAGGATGGGGTGACTTGACTGCCTCTCACCAGGTTCTGTTACCCAGAATCCCTTGCAAACCTAAACAATTGTCCAAAAAAACAAATTTTCCTCACATTTCTGTGGTGAAAAGTTCTGGAATCTGCGTGGATCCACAAAGTTCCACCCACCCCGCGTTCCCCAAAGTCTTCCGATAAAAATGGTACCTCACTTGTGTGGGAGGCCCAAGTACCCGCAACAGGAAACTGCTCAAAACGCAACGTGGACACACCACATTTTTGCAGTGAAAACGGACCCTTTTTCAACAAAGTGCCTAGCTGTAGATTTTGAACCCTAGCTCTGCCGGCACCTAGGGAAACCTAGGAAATGCATGTCTGCCCGGCGATGCCACAACTTTCCCACACAAAAATGTGTGGAAAAAGTGATTTTTTCAGCTAAATTCGAGGTTTGCAGGGGATTCTGGGTAGGAAAACGTTGGGGGATCCACGCAAGCCATACCTCCCTGGAACCCCCCGGGTGTCTAGTTTTCAGAAATGTGTGGGTTTGGTAGTTTTCCCTAGCTGGCCGCCGAGCACGGGGCCAAAAACCAAGGTGACCCCCCTCACAAAACCAGGTTGTTTTGTGATAGGCAATTTTCATGTCGCCTCAATACCTTTTGGGCCCTAGCCTGTCGCGGGTACTTGGGCCTCCCACACGAGTGAGGCACCATTTTTATCGGGAGACCTTGGGTAACGCTGGGTGGTAGGAAATGCGTGTCTGCCCAGCGATGCCACAACTTTCCCACACAAAAATGTGTGGAAATAGTGATTTTTTTCAACAAAATATGAGGCTAGCAGGGCATGTTGGGTAAAAAAAACCAGTGAGAACCACGCAAGTCATTCACCCTTGTACTTCCCCCTTTGTCTACTACTCAAAAATGTAAAGGTTTGCCTAGGTGACGACTGAGCTAGGGCAGAAAGTCCCCTGCTACCCATTGTGAAAAAAAAAATATCTTACAAAAGGCCATTAAACCGACACAAATATAAATCTAACACTCATTTGATAAAGCTAATCCACCACTTACACAGGTTGGTTTTAGCACCTCCAGAAACGCTGGCTTCAAAGCACAAATACTTATCAAAGTATATAAATATTGAAGCCAAGCCTTCTGAAGGGGAGCCATAAAGCCACATCACGGCACCAACCACTTTATGGTCCATTCACACGCCATTCACACACCACACACAAGACTTCCGTACCGCCAGCCACGGGCCCAAACAACCATATCACTTGCACTCACACAAACATACTGCCGCCATGCAAGGGCCCATCACATTCATATGCCACAAGACATAATGACTTTGACTATATTCTACCACCTGTCAAGTCTCCACCTCCTTCTTCCAGAACGTTACCGAACTCATGCCCAGTGAACCTATACTAATGACTTCCATGACAGCCACATGAGGCTCAGGAAGACATGTCTTTCATGCACCTTTAGTGCACTCACTATGCTAAATCCAACTCCTTCCAGTTTGTGGATGCAAGTTGGGGGGTGCTCGAGTATGCCGCAAAAACATTTCTCGAGCTGAGCAAGCATATCTACCTTTGAAACTAAGGCAAACATGCTGGAAATTTTCAAAAGATAACATCATAAACTATGAACGGATGAATGTGAAACAAGGGTAGTCCGTGACAACGTAGCATATGTCCAATCCACCGTTATGTGCAGTGACTGTAATGCACTTATCATACAGCAAACTGACCATCTACTAAGTTCTAACGGAGGATGAACATGGCAAGCAGCATTGACCCATAAGTACCACAGTAAATTCAGTGTGAGTGTGGCAGCAATGGATTTGAATCCATGGGTGAAGAAGAAGTCAGGACGTGTATCTATACTACCTTTACTATCTGCCTTCTACCTTTGCAATATTCCTCGGAAAGCGTCCCTACCGTAAGCTGTTCTAACCCGTTCGTGTGTCCGTCCTCAGAGTCCTGACTAACCCTGTCCAATTGTTAAGAGACCCTAAACTAATGCCTTTCATCTCTAGCTACTTGAAGCTTGAGTGAACATTTCTGTCACGAGCTATCAATGCTCTCACAATGCTCTATCCAACTCCTTCGAGTTTGTGGATGCAAGTTGCGGGGTGCCCGAGTATGCCGCAAAAACATTTCTCGAGCTGAGCAAGCATATCTAACTTTGAAACTAAGGCAAACATGCTGGAAATTTTCAAAAACTTCCTAAAGAGAACATCATAAACTACGAAGAACGGTTGAATGTGAAACACGGGTACTCCATGACAACGTGGCATATGTTCTGTCCACCAGTATGTGCAACGTGGGGACTATAATGCACTTGTCAATTGGCGAACAGAACAACTACCATGTTCTGAAAGCAGATAAAGGTGTTGAGAAGTCCATGATTTCATGAAGTAGAGGAAGAAATATCCTGCAGCTGCTTGCGTAGTGAAGGAGTGGCCCACAGACAGTAGGTATCCATTCACACCAATTGAAAGGTTATCCTATTGGCAGCTCCACCTCAGTCAATTTCCCAGTATTTTGCTTTAGTGTGATACAACATAAAGCAAGTAGGAAAACAGAAGGCAGGCTTACTTGGGCACTGGGGACAGTAAACACGAGTCTCCTGCCTCTTTCCCTGCATCGAGCACACTTTACAACGACGACATGGTCGCTCCTTTTGGGTGTTGCAGGAATTTTATCTGCAAAGTGTCGCTCCTGCAGCCTTGCCACGTCCTCCAGAACACATGAAGTGGAGGCTTCTGCTTCTGTAGCAGTAAGACTTTCAATCACAGACAACTGAAAGTCAAGGAAAGACATGAGTCTTCCTGTGGTGGTCTCACGATAAACAACATACGCATTGTATGTTGCCATCTGGATCAGGTGCGTAAACAGTTTCTTATACCAAGTGCGAGTTTTACGACTCGCATTGTATGGCTGAAGAACCTGGTCGTTCTTGTCCACTCCGCCCACGTACTTCTTGTAATCAAGTATACAGGTGGGCTTGTGGACTTCGGCATCTGACCCCAAACTGTGACAGGGGAAGTGCTCTCAGCATGAATTATAGTGAGCATGTACACATCACGCCTATCTGAGAACTTAACTGCGAGCAGTTCGTTGGAACGCAACGCAGTGCTCTGGGATTTCTGGAGCTTCTTGCAAACAAGCTCCTGCTGGAATCCTTTGCGGCGACAACGAATTGTACCGCAAACCACGGTGCCAGCTTTGTAGAGCTCACTGAATAGCTCTACTCCTGTATAGAAATTGTCCACATAAAGGTTATAACCTTTGTGAAGAAGTGGCTGGACAAGCTCCCATACAATCTTTCCTGTGACCCCTAGCATGGGAGGGCAACCTACAGGGTTAAGAGTTGTGTCCTTCCCTGTATACACTCTCAAGCTGTACACATAGCCAGTCGAGCTCTCACACAGCATGTACAGCTTGATGCCATAGCGAGCGCGTTTGCTCGGAATGTACTGCCTAAACAGCAGCCGCCCTTTATACAAGATCAAGGACTCATCAATGGCTATATTCTTTCCAGGAGTATAAACCTCTGGAAACCTGGCAGACAAATGTTCCACGACAGGCCGAATTTTGAACAACCTGTCATAGTCTGGATGGTCCCGGGGCAATGCAGCAGAATTGTCATTGAAATGCAGCATGCGCTGCAATAGCAAAAACGATCTCTGCTCATGTATGGTGCAAAGATGGGGGTTAACCAAACCGTGCGAGTAGACCAGTAGGATAGCAAGGTTGGTTTATGCACTACCCACATTTTAAGTGTGAGGCCCAAAAATATCTTCAACTCCCCTAGTGAAGTGGGAGTCCACTTGCGCGCCCTAGAATGAGGCCCAAGAGTGCCTCCTTGCTCCCTCAGAAATTGTTCGGCACGCAAATTTGTTTGCTGCACAATTTCGTCTAGGAAGTCAACACCAAAAAAGAGATGGAAGTAGTCAATTGGCAAACAATTTGCCGTATCTACTTTACATCCAGCGTCACCAGTGAAAGGCGGAATTTGGGGCTGAACTAAATTGGGAGGCTGCCAAGACAGCACTCCGTCTGTGCTTGCGGCCGCACGTGCCTGCACTCTGGGTTGCTCTAACCTGTTACGGGTGTCCTGCTGCACAGACTGTGCTGGCAAAGGGACAGCACGACTGACATCGTCTCCTTCAGAATCGCTGGACGATGAGTCATCGGATGGAACTGCGCCGACTGAAAAGTCACTCCCAGATTCGGCTCCATTGTCCTCTCCCTCAGATGCTGTCTCAGTATCTGCTGTCTCAGTCTCTGATCCTGCCTCAGAGCTGGACTCCAGAACCAGATTTAGGGCCTGGGCAGCATTAATCCAACGATATGCCATCTCTGCTAGTACCTAAACTATCCTTTTAAAACACTATCCTACGTAGAAGGCAGATAGGTTGTTGGTTTTAAAGTGTAGGTGGGTGTGTGCGTAAGTGAAGTGTTTAAGTCAATAATGACGAAGTCACCTTACCTTTGCGAAATCTGTACGCTCTCCAAAAAGACTAAGAAAGAGAGAAAAAGACACAGTATTACTTTACCTTGCCACATACCCATAATCGCAGCCTTTTAGCGCTGGTGGGAGCCAGTGCTACCATCATTTTAGCGCCAAGATGCCTACGGGTGAACGTGTGCTTTACAATTGCACACTATGACCTCCTTTGATGCGCCCACTACCATCCTTGCAAACATGCCCCTCATCTCTCCATAGCCCCTCTCTCACATACATTTAGTCTGTTACAAAGTGTTTCTACTGCGTGGCTTTACTAATCCACTTAGCTGTCTACATAATACCGATCTGTTCGTTTCAGCATACCCTTTATGGCGTCAAAACTGCCACTACACAAAAGTCAGATATCTCTATGTAGCAGAAATGTTGTACTCTGCAGCAGTACCACACTTTACTGCCTTTCAGGTAACTTCAGAGAGACTCATTATAGTTCTTTCACAGTCTCATAATTTCAGCACTGAGAAATATCTCTGTAAATAAATATTTATATATATATAACAATTAATTCCCAATGTCAGCGCACTCAATACCTGGTGCAGGCAGCAACGGGTAGAATCCTTACACGATATTTAAATTCAGAAACACAAAGGATGCCGCACTCCAGAGACAGGTTTCAGAGTTGCTTTATTTTCACCACCACTACCACCAGTCGTGGTGAAAATAAAGCAACTCTGAAACCAATCTCTGGAGTGCGGCATCCTTTGTGTTTCTGAATATATATATATATATATCCATATGAATCATGACGAGAAAAGGCGCCCTTCCAGGTGGGCCAGGGCTTCGTAGCGACATTGCCGCTTTACTATTCCAAATGAAAATCATGCCGTATTATAGCACAAAGGAAGCCCTCCAGTCGAGAAAGCAGGTAACAGCAGTCAAAGAGTACATGTATCTATATATATATATATATATATATATATATATATAGATATGTATATAGATACATATATATCATTCACTCCAGGGCCGGCATTAGCGCCTGTGGCGCCCTGTGCGACAATGTCTGCTGGTGCCCCACCAATGACCACCTTTGCCATGGATTCCCTCACTAGCACCATACAGTGCCCCTCAAGTCTCAAAAACCACTGTCTCTCAGATTCATTTAGTTTTATAGCAACACTCACACCAGTGTACGGTGTCAGAGCACTTTACACCACACACACACACATTGCACAGAGACAACAGTGCATAGGATATGCTACATCAGACAGGACAAGGTGTAGTGTAGCAGTAACATGCCATCTATACTGGCAGGCAATATAGTTTGAGCCCTTATTCTGGGAAAGCACAAATCCAGAATTTAAAACGTACCATCGTTGGGGGTTCTCTTTCATAATAAGAATTATTTTCTACCCAAATGAACCCTTTTCACAAGATTAGATGATGAAAGACTGGGCAAAAAAAACATAAAGCTGGCACAGAAGCAGTAACCCACTAACCTCTTTACATTATATCAGACATGCCAACCCTCCCGATTCAGGCGGGAGACTACCGATTTCAAGGCTAGCCTCCCGCCTCCCGATTCCTGCAAGCAAAGACCCGATTCCTCAGGGGTTTCAGCTGACAGGGCTTGGTATTGTGTAACGTGCTAATTCTTCCAGCAATAGTCAGAGTGGCAATGCAGGGGCTCTAGAAGGGGTGAAAAACCAACAAAGCCTGTGTGTGCCCGGGAAGCTGTTTCAGCCCGGGCTGCCACACAGGGGGTGGGGGTGTATGCACTGCCAGCAACCTGCCATGCTTCTGAAAGGTAAGAAAAAACGTGCATTTGCGTTTCAAATGTCCGATCCTGCAGCAGCACACTTCCAAAGCCCATACATGACAGTAACCCAATTCAAAACCCCATTCTCCCGATTTTTTTTTTTAAATCTCCCACTTTGCTCTTCTGAAATGTTGGCATGTATGTTATATGCACTTTATGTGCATGCCTATGGCTCCCCTGGGAGCAGATTGTGGCCCCCATAATTATGTACATAATTATTGCCCCCACAGGGGGTCGGCCACTGAGCAGAAGGACCGACCCCCTGCCAATATCGCCGCCATTTAAAAAAAAAAACGTCTTTTTTTTTATTTTTTAAGAGGCGATCGCGCCCCCAAGGAAAGCCAGGTAAATTAATTTAAAAATGTGCCCCCGGGGGGGGGGCGACCCATCACCACGAGGGCCGACCCCCAAAGACATCCCTGGTGTCTAGTGGGGTTTCCTGGCCGTGGCTTGCAGCAGCGCTGCGATCCACGGCCAGGAAACCCTTTCAGGAAGGCCTCGTTTGAAAGGGAGACTCTCCCTTTCAAACGAGGCCTCCCTGAAAGCTGGGGAGGCCGTTTCCAGCCAGATTTCCCCATCGGAGTCGAGCGCGGCCTTACCTGCTGCTGTCCTCGGCTCCGGTGGGGAAATCAGTGACGTCAGAGCGCCTCGCGGCGCGCTGAGCGTCACAGATGGGTGGGAGGGGGCGGGGAAGGCGCGGAAAGACTTCCGCGTCTCCCCCAGTAAAAATAAAATTAAAAAAAAAATCCGGTGCGATGCACCGGACGATTTTTTAGTGCCCTCCCTGGTGACGTCCAATGGACGTGCGCAGCACCAGGGAGGTAGTGCTTGCGTCGGCCATTGGCCGACGCAAGCACCAAAAGGGTTAAGTTCCAAAGATGAAAGGTCAGTAGTGGTAACCGAAGAATGTTGAATGTCAGAAAAAAATTGCGAAATGAGAGGTTGTGAGGGAGGGTTTGCTGAAGTATAAAGTGATTTATAAAAAGTAAAAATTCATTTAAAATTTCTGTATCTTTAAATTTCAATGTTGAGTGTTCGTCAAAGATAGATTCTATGTTAAGTTTGCTATGCTTTACCTTGAGGTAATTGGCCAAGATTTTCCCTGCTTTATTTTGACCGCCGTAAAATTTGGCGCTGGATTTTAATAAATATAACGAAGCATTGTCAGTAGATTCTTTGTTAAATTGAAGCTTAGCTTTTATAAGAGCAGACAAACAATCTTTTGAACTAGATGAATAGTAAGAATGCTCCAGTTTCTTTATCTTGTTTACGAGTTCATTGGTTAGTTTGCGTGCATTTTTACGCTTCTTGGAAACGTAACCATGATAAAATCCCTAGCTGATGCTTTAAAAGCGTCCCAAACAACCTGAAAAGATAAATTTTCAGTCTGGTTAAATAAAAAATATTCATTGAAAAAGGAAGTAAAGGAAGAAGTAAATAATGGGTCTAGAAGAAAAGCATTGTTAAAACGCCATCTTCTAGGGGTATTGAGTTTTTGTAAGATGTCAAGATGAATGGAGATAGGTGCATGGTCAGATATTAGAATGGAGCCAATATCTGCATTTAATAAGGCTTGAGAAACATTATGTGAGATAAAAAAATAATCAATGCGTGATTGGGTATGGTGAGTTGGAGAATAATAGGTATACTCTCTCTCAGTAGGATTGCAGAGTCTCCAAGCATCTATAAGTTTGTGTTGCTTGATGGTTCGAACAAAAGTTCTATGTGCTTTATTTGGTATAAAAGAAACTTTTGAGTTACAGTCTATAAAAGGGTCTAAAACTTGGTTACAATCACCTGCTAAAATGAAATTATCGCCAATGTAATGCGTAATTTGTTGGGCTAAGGAGGTCCAGAAGGAGGAATCTCCAACAGTGGGCACACACACATTAAGTAAAGAAACCGGAGCATTCCCAATCAGCAGATTGATACATAACCAATGTCCATCTTTATCCAAATCTTGAGAAAGAAGCTTAACAGAAAGTGATTTACGACACAGGATCATGACTCCATTGCGCTTACCATCACCCGGAGAAAAATAAACTTCCCCAACCCATCCTTTCTTTAACTTTAAAGATTCCTCAGCTGTTAAATGTGATTCTTGTAGACAAGCAATATCAGCTTCTAGTTTGGCTAAATGAGTCAAGACCCTTTGCCTTTTTATAGGAGAATTAAGACCCCTGACGTTCCATGAGATTAATTTTAAAGACATGGATCAATTGAAGAAAAAAGCAAAAAATACCAATCCTATATAATAAGCAACGGATAACAAAGCAAAAAGAAATCCAACAGAGTGGAAGATTAGCCAAGTAACACAAGAGAAAGAATAGAAAAAGTTTCCACAATAAAAATACAGGAGTGATTAGATGGAAAAATGCAGAGTAGGGTGGAAGAACAAAAGAGACACCTAAGAGGGAAATAAAGGAAGAGAATAAAGAGGTAAAGGAGAGAAGAAGATAGAAGAATTGTAGGAATAAAACATACCTACAAATATCGAACAGGAATGAGGGGGGGGTGTGAAACCACATGGAACAAATGGCATGACCAAATTCGACGGAAGGAAGGGCGGGGAAGGGATCACGCCAGTAAAAAACAAGACAACTGCAGGCATCGAACATCAACAGATCTAGAAAAGGGAGAGAAGAAGAACAAGTGAAAAAAATTTCACAACGAAATGTGCAGTTAATCAATTAAAGACATGCAAAAAATTACACAGTATAACAATGAATTTAACCACTCTAGAGTATAAGACCATTGAATGAACAAAGAGAAAATATAAATCAAGGCACAAGAAAAGTACCAAAACATTAATAAACTCAAGTATTTTGTGAAGTTGAGGCTTCCGAAAAATCCATGGTCTCCGCCTTGCATGAATTGATGAAGCTCTGTAATCTCAGTGGATCCTCATAGATTGTCGTTCTATTTCTATATGTGACCTTAAATAAGCAAGGATGAAAGAGTCCGTAGCGGGCTCCCAAAGATCTTAAGTCAAGTCTCATGTTGAGAAACGCCTTACGTCTGTTTGCTGTGGCTTTAGCGTAGTCCTGTGAAAAGAATAGAGTCGATCCAGACCACACGATGCGTTGAGATGCTTTGACAGCCGACAAAGTCTTTAAAAAGTCAGTGTATTCAAGAAAATATAATATAACTCCTCTCGGTCTTTGCGGGGACGAAGCATTGGATGGTGGGCGTCCAAGTCTATGAGCACGTTGGATATTGAGTACAGTCCCCTCCAGCATATGGAGTAGCTTGGGGAGAAAGGATCTGAAAAAGACGAGGGGGTCCATACCCTCGACCCCTTCCGGAAGGCCATAAATACGTAGATTATTCCTCCTATTGCGATTTTCAAGGTCTTCGACCTGTTTTTGGAGCATGGAAACTTGGGACTGAAGTGCCGTGACTTTAGTATCAGTGGCCCCGAAGGAAGACATGCCATGCTCAACTGCCGAAAGTCTTTCATCCATTTGAGACCAATTATCAGTGAGGACTTGCAACTTGGTGTTAGTTTCTTCCATAAAGGGTCGGAGGGCTCGTATCTCTTCCAGCAATACCTCCATTGAGACAGGGGAAGAAGATTTGGGTGGAGAGGGAGGATCTTTTTTCAAGCGTTTTATATTAGACTTTCCCGCTGTTGAAGAGACAGGAGTCGTTGAGATAGGACTCTTAGCTAAGGATGATGCAGAGTCCTCCATCTTGGAGAATTCAGTGAAAATCCTTGAATTCTTAATGAAAGAATGAGTGGGTCTTGAAGAAAAAGGCTCAGATTTCCTCGGACTGCCCATGTAACACAGAGAGAAAAATAAAAACGAAAGATGTTGCTTACGTTAGAATGCCAACAGGAGGAAATCAAGAAGTTAAGGCGTATCTTTGCTAAGATGTACAAAATAGCTTTAATTGCAATATAGGCTACTATAGATGGAAAAGATCTTGCTGCACCCAAAATTCGTTCACCAAAACCGCTTCAATAAGAGGAACAGATGCAAGTCTTGTGAAGATTGTAGAGATTAAGCCAAGACTAAAATGGCCGCCGCCAGCTTTGCCTTCCTCAGCAAATGGACATCATGATGGGAGAAAATGCGCTACAAAAAGGCAAGCGGGTGAGCAAAAATAACAAATCCATGTTGAAAAGGATAAGCGTTAGACTGAGCAATACCAGAAGCGCTAAGTAGCAAGAATACAAGCCGTTATAGTAATTTACCAGTAAAAAGGCTCGCTGCGAGTGAAGAATCACGTACAAAATGGCAGTCAATACTTCACCGTTCTGATGGTTTAGGCACCTTCGTCAGAGAGGGAAAACAGGATTCCAATTTGAAACAAGAATCACTGAGGATCCCAACTTAGTGAAATCTTTTCTGGCAATTGAAGATAACAGCTCGCCTCAAATATGCAATAAAGAGTTCCCAACGTTGTGGAGGGAACGCGAAGATAGCGGAGACAAAATGGCGGTCGTAACTTTACCGCGCTGGAGCTGGAAACATCTTTGTTGAGGAACAGGTCTTCAAAGCTGCAGCCTGAAGCGCTGAAGGTCACATCATGGTCTAGATACCTTCCGACACTCACAGTATTGTTTGGGCTGCATTGAGGTGACGAGATAGAGCATAACCACTGCGCCGCTCCGAGGAGTCTCACTCGGGCACCGCCATATCCCTTGGGCGTCAAGCCACGCCAACACAGCAGCCATCTTGAAAGCAAAGAAAGCCATGTTTTCAGTGCTTTCTGTACTTATAACAAAGCCAGTCAGACAACGTAATTCGCATTGTGTGTCACTAGGCATTGGTCATCTTGAAACTATTGAAAGCTACATTTTCTTTGCTTTCTATACTTTTAACAAGGCCAGCCCAGCATAACTCTAACAACGCTATCATGTTGATTCTAAGAATATCACATTGCAAAACAGAAAGAAAATAGTAGTGATGTACACTTTAGCAACAATGAATGAAACATTGTCAACAAATTCGGCATAACTTCAAAATGTCCCACTAATAATGAAAACAAAAGAAATAACTCCAAAATTAGAAAATACCTTCTAAAATGGAGACCCTTCTAAACTGGACCCTGTATGTTGTTAAGTGTAGTGGGTACCAAAGCATGGTGAGTATTTTTTTAATTCTCAAGAATTTCGATAATAATGCACATAATTTACAAAAAGGGTTCTTCCTGAATGAAGGTTTTATGCACTGGAAAGCTTAACTTGAAAATTATGGCTATAAACATGATTGACGATGTTATGAAATTTGTAACCCGTGTGCAAATGGCACCTCATGCAGTTTGCTCCTTAGGCAGCGATGATGCTTACACAATACTGAATCTGCAGTCACTGGTCTAGTGGCCGCTCATTCCTATGGGAGTTCGACAACATCTGCAGGGAACACACCTCTATGAAAATGAGGTGATTTCCTTTGTCCATGTGATTGCTCTGATAGAAAAAGATGCAAACAGACATACTGGCAAATGTTAAGTGTCTGAAAGCAGGGCCTCCAGCTCCATGTTCAGATATGCGGTTTGGGGGAAATTCTGATGGACCTGAGACGGGGCACTGACGCTCTTTTAAAATGTGGCAGTGATGCATAAGCACAAGCTCTGCAGTTTCAGCTGGTGCCAAATTAATATAACTTGCACAGTTATACCATGATCCTTTGCCTTTGAGATGGGACCTAGCAGTCCTCCATGTGTTTGTGTACAGTCTGGTCTAAGAATGTGCACACTATTGTGGGGATGCTTTAATCCGGCATAAATGTTTAGGTAGGCCAGAAGCAGACACTTACATGGTGGTGAGATCACTCATCTCTTCATGTCTATGTGCTAAACACACACCCATACAGTAATACACCTTGACTATGAGCACCTCCGTTGATGTCCAACTTTCTTTTTCTTTGTGCATAGTGCTGGTCATGCTCATTCTCATACACGCACATACACACAAACATTCACTGGCATTATTTACTTGTACGTGCTGGTAGGCCATGTGTGCCTTGGCGTCCACTTAATAGAAGATTGTATATAAGCCAAAATTAATTAATTTGTAGCCAATAAATGTCTTAATCAATGGTGTTGGACCTGGCCTTCACCCGTAAATGATTTGCCTTCTCCCCTCCTGTTTTGCTGATTTCTTTTTTGTTGGCCTTAGGACTCTGTGTACTTTACCACTGATAACCAGTGCTAAACTGGTTTTACTCTCTCCTTCAAACTTGCTGTTTGTACATATTGGGCAACCCACTTAAGTAGCCCCTTAAAACATGTTGAGGCCAGCCATTGCAGCTTGGATTCAGTGTTAAATTACGGATTTGACATGGCAAAATAAACCTTTTAACATGTCTAAAACTTCCTTTTTAATACATATAAGTCACCCCTAGGGTAGGCACTAAACATCCCATAGGGCAGAGTGCAGTGTATTTAAACATTTTAACATATATATTTAAGTTTTACATTCCCTGGTAGTGAAAAGTTCAAAATTTGTTTTTCACTACTGTGAGGCACACCTTTCTCATAGGATAAGTCTGGCTTACCATATTACATTTAATAAGTGAATACTTTTGTTTGGGAGCAGGTAGAAAGGCCATGTTTAGTGTCTGAGAAATTGCCATTTAAAACCCCCTTTACTGGTTAAGTCAGAATTTAGGTCACAATTCTGAAAATGTAACTTTTAGAAAGTTGGCATTGTCTTGTCCTATCCATTTGGTGCCTGCAGCCTGTTTCCTGGGTCATGTACCTAGATGTCATTGGTAGTTGCCCTTTGTGTATTCCTGCCAGACTGACATGCAATAGAGGGCCTGGGTTTTGGCAGGATGGACTTGCACTTCCAAGACACTTCCTCAGCTCACACACAAAGAACTTCGCACTAGCCTATTGTGACCGCAGACAAAGTGGGACCAGGACAGAGAGACAGAAAATAACAAACATCTCTGTGGGGGAAAAATTACAGAAGCTTCTCCCATTTCAATGCTAGAACTGGGTAGCGGGGCGTGGCCAAGATGGCGGCCATGGTGGACGCGTAAATAGGAGCTCGGCAATGGGCCCGACAACTATCCTGTTTTAATATATCACATCCCAGCTAATGACTACTCCCGCCGTCACCTGCATGCAATCTAAGAACGGCAAGCAAGACGGACTGCCTTTTAGGCATGATTGAGCCACCCCCTTACCATTGATGCTCCTGCGGTGAGTAGGGCATGGTCTGCTACCACAGCCCGACCGCAACCCTACAACACAAGCTCTCTGACAGCAATCCTTCGGTGTGCACCACAGCATCGATTGTCCCTGGGGCGGCCTGGTGCTGCGGCCACCTTTCGACCTGTGATCCGGGTTGACCCTGGCCAGGAGCTTCAGCCACCAGAGGTGAGCGAGGTGGGCCAGACCCGCCCAGCAACAGACACCCAGCTGAAGAACAGGAGTGCTGGGGAACCAAATGATGTGTACCCACCCATGTCATTCATCTCAGGGCTCCCCGGTGAGCGTGACCTGTTGCACGTGAGTTTCCCCGGTGAAGGAGGGCGTGCCTCATCATTATTGCCACCAGGGTGCCCCTTTGGACTAAAGAATACTAATTATAAGGGCATACCACACACCACACTCTCACCATGGTGTGATACACATGGCTATTCCACTGAATATCGGAGTTCTAGTGATACCTGGTAGGACAGCAGTGGGACTTTGCTCCCCGGGGGAGGGCCCGTCCCTGGGTTCTTCCCTCCCTGTCATCACTCAGTGCCCTGCATCTGACTGACCTACCAGTCATTAATCCCAGCGATATACCTAACTGAGAGCCCAGATTGCTTGTTCTCATATTCTCCCCGTGCACTTACTCTGGCGCTCATCCATGATGGTGGAGCCAAAGCCCAATAAACCACTGTCACCGGGTGGCTCAGACCCAGATACGGACTCCACATAAATGTACAAGGTCCCAGGCAGTCTGCAGCATCTAGAGAAGATGCTCCTTGCCCACTCTGCCCAATTTGAAAAGGTCCTTCAGCCTATCAGGGACACAAAGGCCTCACTGGAGACCTGCATACACTCTATCACGGTGGAGGTCCATCTGCTGCATGCTGATCATCGTAAACATGCAGTTCACACTCATGACGGCGAGGCCCTCACTGCAGGATGAGCAGGAGTGCCTCAAGAAGTTAGAAACAGAGGTTCTCGCCCTACATCACAGATCAGAAGACGCCAAGGGTAGGTCACAGCATAATAATATTCGCCTGATGGGATTTCCTGAGCGCACGGAAGGCCCCAGTGTGGAGTTGTTCTTGGAGGAACATCCTGGAAATCAAGGTGCCTGCCTTCTTTTCAGTCAAAAGGGCTCACCGCGTGCCGGAATGACCCCCTTACCCGGGGGCTCCTCCAAACCCCATCACAGCGCGACCCCTCAACCACGTTAACTGTGACCTACTCCTACAATGCTTTTGCACCAAGGGTCCTATAGCACTTGAAAATGCCCACATCACAGCATATCCTGACTTCACCATGGAGGTGCAACGCCGGTGGGGGTTGTACTCCCGTGTTAAACAGCGCCTTTGAGAACTGGACCTGAAATATGCCCTTCTGTTTCCTGCCAGGCTACATGTCATTGATGGTGACAAGACTCACATTTTCCACTAGAGGATGTGTGGACATGGCTCCAAACGAAAGACATGCTACCTTCCCCTGCCTCGGATCAACATGAGAACGATTGGCTACTACCCAGACAGAGAAGACACGGGCATCGTAACCCTAGGATGCGTCCATCCAAGATCCAGGCCGCTGAGGAAAAGGCCAGAGCGGTGGCGGAAATCTCCCTACACAGCACAAACCCCTTTGCACCCCTTCAAGATGAACGCCCCATTGGAGTCGGGATCGGACTCGAGCAGTTCACTCCCTTCCAGCATGGGGGGGCAGTCAGGGTCCGAAGGTTAGGACCAGATCAGCAGATGATTTGTCACTGTGTCTTCTGGAACTGACGCTTCTCTGGTGCCGCACTATATGTATGCGTCGCTAACCAGATCGATGGCTGGCAGATAAGAGGTGGAATGTCCAGGACTGTGGGACACTTCTAATCAGGGCCTCCATTGACATACACCCGAGCAATGTTGCCACCTCCTTAGGGCCACAGACGTCCCCAGACTTTGTTCTTGGCACCCCAAAAATCCAAGTGGACTCTAACATTGATTGTTTTTTTCTTTTGTGCTTCTCTTTCTTCGCAATATATTGATGCTGATGCACAGTTTGGGGATTTACTTATGGACAGGTCTTCTTACGTCCCAGGGGGGATTTTGTTGTTTATTGTCATCATGGTTAACCGAGATGTTCTACTAATGTTCCACTCTGTAACTGCTGCAACACTGTGCGCCATATACATATGCAGTGTCTAGCTGACTCCTACTCACCACAAAGATGTGGACAAAAGGCACATGAGGCCCCCAGACCACACACAATGCAAGACATATCAATAGTATTACCAGGAACCCGTCCCCCTCAATACCATATAATCACCTGGAATGCGCGCAGTATGGCCTCAACATCTAAACAATATCGCATTTACGCTTCTCTTAAACAGAACACGATCCATCTAGCCATGCTCCAGGAAACACACATTAATGCTGCTGAATTACAAAGAATCCATGATAAATGGAGGGAGCAGGTATATGGCACCTCGGAATTCTCCTTCGCCTGAGGGGTCTTAAATTGGGTGGCGCGGGGGGTACCCTACATAGTGGAAACTCAGAGGGTAGACACAGGTGATAGATATGTGATCCTAGAAGGTCATCCAGGTGGTGAACCCCTCATGCTAATCACAATCCATGTCCCCAACACTCATCGGGGTGAATTTTTACATACCCTAAGACCGGCACTTCTCAGAGACCCATCCTCTCCCAGACTCTGGGGCGAGGATTTTAATTGTGTCCCAGATTTGATGCTTGATCCCTCCACCCCCCACTCAGGGGGGCTGCTATGCGCCGGTCCACACAACATCTTGGTCAGTGGATGTTGTGCATGCTCCTTTTGGATGCATGGTGATATCTTCACCCCCTAGATCGGGAGTACTCCTATTCACAGGTCTGTGGCATCCACACCAGAATTGACTTATTCTCAATGTACGACCTAAAAAATCTAAATCCGTATTTGTAAAGCGCAAACTACTCACCCTTACGAGTCTCAAGGCGCTGGGGGCCGTCGTGGAAATTAAGTGAGCTATTGCCCAGAGTCACATGGTGCTGAGCTGAGCTGCCGCCAGAGCCGGGGATCGAACCGTGAGCCCTGTGCTCCGAAGTCAGCTGCCCTGGCCGCTGCACCACACCTCTCCACTATGACCTAGCTAGATGTGTGATTATCTGGGGTGGAATACCTTGCTCGCACCCTTTCTGACCACTGTCCCCAAAGTCTGACCTTGCAGTAGGGACGACAACACCCAACCATACCCACATGGCATCTATAATCGGAGGCGTTATCTGACACCCCTTCCATGCTGATCTTGTCCACTGTATCAATCAATATTTCACCCTTAATGCAGGCAGTGACATGTCTCGAGCGGTTGAGTGGAATGCCAACAAGGTGGGGGCCTCTTCTTGGCAGCCTCCTGGGGGATATGTAGGAGGCTGGTGTCAGACTGCTCGAACATAGGGCATGACCTCCGCTTCTTCGAGATCCGGGTAGCTGATCAGGCAGCCACAGCTGAGCAGTTTCACCTATTATGGAAGCAGCGAAACAATGCTGAGGGCACGCTTGGCAAGCATAACTATAGGTGTCGCGTAGCCTCACAACATACGGAGGGTGATCACTCAGGGCGCTTACTTGCCTGGCTAGTATGGGAAGAGCAGCAACACACCTGTTAGTCCATACAGACCAATCCGGGTTTATACCAGGACGCAGCACTTTCATTAACATGCCCGTTGTCCCCCCTCTTGTTTGCAACGGCCATGGAATCCCTGGCCTGCCAACTTCGCTGGCAAGCGGAGGTGTGGGGCATCCTGGAATGAGATATACACCACATTATATCTCTCTACGCCGATGATGCTTTAATCTCTCCCGGAGGTGACTACGTTGCTTCCGGGTCTTATGGAACTATTGGATACTCTTGGTAAGATTTCTGGGCTAAGCGTAAACTGGGATAGGTTCTGTGTATTCCCTCTGGTGCACAGACCGGTTGAGGGAAGAGAGGATCCCCCAAAGACCCGGCTAAAGTGGTGCTTTGAAACCTTTAAATATCTAGGTATACAAATATATCACATTGGGAAAGATCTTAAGGAGGGGAATCTGGATAGGGCCTTGGGCTCCATACGGCCTTCCCTGCCTTTCTGGTGCTCTCTCCCACCATCTCCGCCGGGCCGGGTGGCTATCTCCAAAATGCTGGTTCTCCATCGACTGCTGTAATTCTTTGTGGCCCTTCCACTTTTGCTACCTTGGAGCTTCTTACGGGAGCTGAACGGGTCATTGTTTGAGCTGATATGGGGCTCGGGACGTCATCGGGTCGCCTTGAGCACAATACAATGCTCATTTATTGAGGGGGGCTCAGGGGCACCCCAATTTGAGCTCTAATATGCCGCTGAACGATTACAGTGGCCGATGGCATGGCTGAGCACCCCGCATCATCCTGAAACCATCCTGGTGCACGCTGTACTGAAAGAAGGAAGTACTTATACCCGACTGTCTGACTCAATGTCCAGTACGTGACATGAGTTCAGACACATGGCAGTGGCACGTGCCTTCTGGAGCAGATATGTACATTCCAAAGGCTTAGCACTTTTATATTCCCTGGCAATTGTTATTTGGGACCTATCCACACTATGCAGGGCGGCACAATGTCCAGACCCGGCTCCTTGGAGTGAGGTGGAACTTACATTGCTGGGTGACCTCTTCAACGAGGGCTCACTCATGTCCTTTCTGGACTTGGTGGAATCACATGGATTAAGCAACTGACAGTTCCTAACACACAGGGTTCTCCAGCACGTTATCCAGGAGCCTTGGAATGCAGATGAATCTGAGCTCGATGCTGCAAGTCATCGTATCTGCCACCGGACCCCGCCACACCATTACTGCTTTATACACAGTGCTCCACATTCCACCAACGAACCACATAGTGAAAGCATGCACCCGGTGGGATGAGATACTCCAACAACTGTTATCCGACGAGGCCTGGTCTCAAGTCCTCCAACTGATAAAAACTGTGTGCCCCGTGATTTCCTATTTCATTATACACAATTCAGTTTTGTTCAGCAGACTTATCTCTTCCCACACTGCATTCAATGAATGTTCCCAACACATGCCACAGAATGCTCTAGAAGCAAACTGTGCAATGCAGATTTCTTCCACATGGTCTGGGCATGCCCCTCATTACAACCCTCATGGACAAATGTAACTGCGTTGGTTGCTGACATGGCGATGCACAACCTTACTCCCACACCCGAATCGTGTCTATTGGGACTGCGCCCCTGAAGGACGGGTGATAAACATGCACACCGTTTTATAGATCTGGCTTTTGTATTGTTTAAATGCAACAGAGCCATGGCATGGAAGTCTCCTGCACCTCCAGATATGCAGCGCTGGTTGCGTGACTTGCTGACCTGAACTAGGGCTGACACACATGCTCCAGTTGCTCGGTATGAGGAGTGACCCCTGGACAGGGGTATCGAGATCTGGGAAATCTTCCTACTAACAGTAGAAGCTAAAATGGAAGAGCGACCCCCTTGAATGACAGCTGCTCCCTTCCCTAGTTATGTTTGGCTTGACAGGCATTACACTGACTGCTCAGCCGAAACTAGTACGACACCTACTGCTTTACACGCAAATTATATTTTCATATCCCAGCTTGTAAGACTGCCCTCAATGTACCCTCCCTGCTGATATCATGGTTGGACACAAACTTCTAACAGCCATAAGACACCTACTTCTTTTTCCGCTTTCTATAATGCACTGATGGTGCATTTCCCTTCCGCACCTACACCGACAGGCTCCTATCCTATCCACAGGAACGACAACCCCACATAACATCAGGAACACGCTTGATGTGGTGAGGCACCTACAGAAATGCCCACATATTATGGAAAGCTGTTTAGGAACTAATGAGATCTTGTAATGTTTCATTGTTTTTAGTTCATTGCTTAAAGCTTTTTTGATCTGCTGTCCCCTGCGCAACAATGTAACTCAAGCAGGGGACATTAATACATTCACTACAACCTATTGCTAATAGAATGTGATATATTATCCTGATGTGCCCCTTCTGATTGATGTTGTAGCACTGGAACTCTGTGTCAGAAGCACCACTGACGAATACTGGAATACAACAAAAAAGCTGTTAATAAAAACATTTGAGAAAAAAAAAACTAGCACCAGGTATAAAGATGGGAGCCTCAGACTCACTCATCAGTACACTCCTGGACCCGTGGATACTGCTGAAGGAGGACTGCCCTGCTGCTTGAGGCCTACCCTGCTGTCTGAGAAGGAAGACTGGACCTGGACCCTTCACCCAAGGCTGAGTGACTCCAAGGCCTAGTTAGCCAGCTTCCTGGTCTGAGATAAGGAACAAAACAAGATTCAAAAGCTTCCCTGCAACAGCCCAGCTGACCTGCTGCAATGGACTTGCCTGAACCTGCAACTGGACCTGCTTGTGTCCTGCTGGTCTCTGCTGGAATCAGTTTGTGATCCCGAAGAGGTGCCTCCCAGGTCCTGGTCCCTTGATGTGGCATTGGTTGAGCTCCTGCTAGAAGAAAAGGAGAAATCCTAAAGATTTGGCCTCTTCGCGATCGCAAATGGCCCGTTCATGCCAAGATCTTACCTCTTGCACGACCACCAATGCGAAGCTCCATGAACCTGACTCTTCATGCTACAGAGAACGCCAATGATAGCCAGCAGCGCAAGATCTGCACTTCATGCTATATCATCAATAGCCCGCGGTGATCGCCAACGCGAAGCTACATGACTGACTGTCTAGGACCCCGAGAGGATATTCATGCTACAACAAAGACCGCCTGCAACGCCCGTCCAGCTCTTTGTGCTACAGCGATGACCATCCACAATGCTCTCCCTGCTCCTCATGGCCCCCTCCACCACATTCTGGATTTTTCGCGCTGGACTCTAGAAGATAACTTTTTAAGCAGAACTAACCTGGTTCCTATATCTGGCCCATGCTCTATCGTTATCGACCTGAACTTCTGACTTTCACCCGGTCTTGCATGACCAGATAACTGCAAGTGGCGCTTTGTGCTTTTAGGTCCTATACTTACCTTAAATCTCTGAAATTGCATGTCTCCAGTTCTACTGATTTGATTTTGTCATTTTGGTGTCAAATAATGTATTAAATTGCACTCTATTTTCCTAAATTGGTGTGGGATTTTTCTTGTGTTGTGTTTTCACTTTATTACTGTTTAACTGCTGCATAAACAATTTACACATTGCCTCTAAGATAAGCCTACCTACTTTTGTGCCAAGCTACCACAGGGTTAAGCACAGATTATTTATTTTAACGACTTTTTGTGGTTCACCCTGACAAGGATTGTGGCTGTTGCTTGAGAAGGGCTCATTCCCCTCAAACAACAAACCAATGCCTCACAAATGGCTTAAATAATAGAGCACTGAGGAGAAGCATTTGCTCACAACAAACGTGATACATTCACTGTAATGGGAGTTAGTTTTCATAATAAAGGGGCCCATTACAATGGCGGGCGGAGGCACCACGGCAGTGCTGGCGGTGGCGGAAAATGCCATTTTCCGCACGCAGCAGCGGTCTTCACGCCCGCCATATTAGTATGGTCAAACACAGCCCATTTCCCGTCCGCCGCGGTGCGACGCGAACCGCCAGAAAAATGCGCCCGCCACCGCGGCGGTGGTAGCCAATGGAGACCCACCGCCGTGCGGAATGACGTCCCGACCGCCGTACAAATCAGGATGCCCCAAACAGCCAGTCGCACCGCAGCACAGAAACCTCCCAACCAGAGACGGCGGAAGCACTACAGCGGAGTGCAAAACCTGATTCCCGGTCCCATCCGCCCGGTTCCGAGTGCAATGGATCCAGCTCTACACGTCTTCCCGGCGCTGTACCTGATACACCACCAGCAACTCATGCACCGTCGCGGACATCGCCGCAGGTACGCAATAGCACAACTCCGCACACAACAACACACAACTCACGGACAGATATAGGGTTCCTGTGCACACCAGACCCCCTGGTGGGGACAGGAACACATCCAGAAGTGTACCCACACATGTCCTACCTCTCACCAAATCACCCTTCCGCATCCAGGTCACCCACCAACCGCGATCTTGATGTAATGTCCCGGTCACATCACCGCAGCGGTGAAGACGCGGGAAAACATGCGCACAAGGCAGAAGGCAGGGCCAGCGCAAGGCATGGGCAGTGCACAAAGATCATAGGGCCACACCTCCACCCTCCACACAACAGGCCCCCACCCCAAACATGAAGGGACATGCCATGTGCCAACCCTGTGCTCCCCCATGCACAATAACCAGCCATGTGAACCCACACCCTGCACCACGCACAAAACAACTAGGGAGACAGCACAGCAGGTGGGGCTGCAGAGGAACACACAGCACAGAAGCACAGGGCCAGGGCAACCCACACACCACACCTACACCACACTCATAGCAAGAAAACAGAGTCCAAGCACAAATTTAACACTCATACAGATCAGACCTGACCTGTGCAGCAAAACTGTGGGAAGGCAATGGGAACCCAGACAAAACAGGAGTACACAACCTCATCAGTCAGGAACAATGCACAGACAACATACCACAACACAGACAAGAAGTGCATCACCACAAAACAATCATGGACGCAAACTGGGAGAAATGGGCCTACAATGTTACACATACAGACATACCACACCACCCATAAAGTCAACATGGTGTCATAATGTACCACATGCTCGCACATGCACAATAATGACACAATAATGACAACTGACAGCTCAAATATGAGAGGAGAAAACACCCAGGACGCACCCAAAACAAGCACAGGAACAAGAATAGCCCTAAGTGCATGTGACAGACACACAAGTAATGCACACTACACTGGCAAGACACAAGTGACTGAAACACAACACACTAACAAAACACACACACTGACATGCAAATACAACAACACACACAGAGCATCTGTCAGCTGCAAGACACAACACAGCCCAAACACTGCCCACATCCACATCAAACACACAACAGATGCACATGCCAATACATCACATTGCAAACACAGCAGGACATCAGGGGATGCACACCAGGCAAGGACAAGGCAACATACACTCACAGCACTGCATGCACGACAAGCAGTGTGTGCACACTAAACATACCAGTTCCACACAGACATGAGTGACACACCATGAACACCCACACCACCAATCAGCACAGCACACAGACATCACACTCAGGAAGTGAAGCAGTACCTCAGCAAACACACATACAGCTAACCCAACACCCACAGATGCACAAGTCTGGGACAACCAGGTGAAAACAACATGACCAGAGGACTGTGCAGCACAAACAGTTGAACTGCATATGAGCAACCATGGCTGCAAAACAGTATCAGAAAATCACATATAACCAATAGGGAAACTGTCATGAGTGGCACATTGGTCCTGTGCACAGATCAGCACCACACACCATAGTGTAACAAATGAAGTGATGGGGAGGCACACACACTGTCAACACAAGGGGACATCTGACCTGAGAGTGAAGTGTTGTGTACGTCAGTAGTGGACATGGAAGTGCACCATACACAAATAGATGGAGTGCAGACTCACAATGGCTAGGCATCAGAAGCACAGATAGGGGATGGTATGACTCCACACCCCACATGCCATACTGGAGGCAAAAAAGCACCAAGTGACAGCAATGCATGAGAAAACACACCCACAATGTCAGTGTGGCTGAGCAGGTCTGCACAGTGACCACAAAGAGTATCAAGACACATGGCTGATCAACAAAACACAACACTGAATTGCCAGTCACACACCCTGCATACCCACAATTGCCACCAACAACAAGTTGGAATCCCCCAGAAGTGCAAGGACACACCAACACACTGCACAGTGCACAACCTACACCTTCCACATGTGCACACAATCACAAGCATAGGGCTGACCATTCAAATAAACAGGCACTCAAATCCTGGCTGACACATGTGTGCAGTTGACATTTAAGGGGCACACACACATCAACACTACCGACAAAGTCACCCCTTCACACTGCACACTTCTTGACCACCCAAGTGCACACATAGAAATCAACCCATGTGACTAGGATGACTGGCCATCACAAGGTGACCATACACCAACACCGCTGTGCACACATCAAGTAAGATCACACATACATGATGACCCTGGCCAGCCTGCCTGCAATCCTGTAGATAGAATCCCACCTTGTGCTGGCAGTGCATACAAACATGACATGTGTACAACATAGCCAACCTGACAAAAGAATGATCATAACAGTAGTCCATCACAAACCACCATCATTGCACCCCCAAGCCTCAAAGTCAACAAGAACTGAAGTGCCAGTCACCCCTGTAAAACCCTCAAAAAGTGAGAAAAGCCATTGGCAATGTTGAAGTGGCATACAGAGCATGTGTCACAGTAAACCATACCCACACAGAAAACCCTTTATTCAGCAAGGACACTGACAAAACAGACAACAGGAGTAACTGTCTTTATTCACATATTACACAGATAGGCACCAATAGTAGACAAGAGCAAAGCCAGTGGCCAGCACAAAGTGCAGATGAAGTACATGAGAATCTGCACAGGAAAGGGGCAAACAGCAGTGAACATCCAGGCCAGTGGCCAGTCCAAGGTGCAGATGAGGTACATGAGAAGCTGCACAGGGAAGGGGCAAACAGCAGTGAACATCCAGGCCAGTGGCCAGTCCAAGGTGCAGATGAGGTACATGAGAAGCTGCACAGGGAAGGGGCAAACAGCAGTGAACATCCAGGCCAGTGGCCAGTCCAAGGTGCAGATGAGGTACATGAGAAGCTGCACAGGGAAGGGGCAAACAGCAGTGAACATCAAGGCCAGTGGCCAGTTCAAGGTGCAGATGAGGTACATGAGAAGCTGCACAGGGAAGGGGCAAACAGCAGTGAACATCAAGGCCAGTGCCCAGCACAAAGTGCAGATGAGGTACATGAGAAGCTGCACAGGGAAGGGGCAAACAGCAGTGAACATCAAGGCCAGTGGCCAGTCCAAGGTGCAGATGAGGTACATGAGAAGCTGCACAGGGAAGGGGCAAACAGCAGTGAACACCAAGGCCAGTGGTCAGTCCAAGGTGCAGATGAGGTACATGAGAAGCTGCACAGGGAAGGGGCAAACAGCAGTGAACATCAAGGCCAGTGGCCAGTCCAAGGTGCAGATGAGGTACATGAGAAGCTGCACAGGGAAGGGGCAAACAGCAGTGAACATCAAGGCCAGTGCCCAGCACAAAGTACAGATGAGGTACATGAGAAGATTCACAGGGAATGTGTGCGACTGTACCCTGCCATGGTCAGCAACACAGTCAGGAGGCTAACAATGGGCAGTACAGGCACCGCTGTGGGCGAGACAGGTGTGTGAGGGTGACTTCCACTCAGACTTGGCTGTCAGTCGGACTGGGAGGTGGCTGAGTGTCGGGGACATTCGGAGGACTGGACCGGGGAGAGAGAGTCACAGCTGAGGTAGAGCCATCAGTGGCTTTTGAAGCCGGGGGGCTGCTTGGACCAGGTGGTGTGGTGGCACGTGGAGGTGGAGTCATGCTGCCGTGAGACACAGGGTGGGAGATTGTGGAGGGGTGCCTTTCCACTTCTTGGGGATTCTAAATGGCTTCCCTGTCTTGGTATTAGTGGTAAGTGGGGCGGACACAACAGGCACACTCACCACCAAAGCTGCATCAGGTGCAGACGGTGGCCCTCCCTCTGGGGACATGCTGGATCCAGCGGTACGCTTGGCCTGGCCTTGCCTTTGCCCCTCCATCCCCTGTTTACCAGGTGTCCCCCCTACAGTTCCCTCCTTTCCCTGCTTCACAGGGCTCGGGATGGGAGTTGAGGTCGTGGGTGAACCAGCCGTGGAGCTCTTCTTATGTGTACTCTTAGCAGGCACCAGCTTCTCAGCGGGCACGGAAACTGTCTGCTTGTCTTTGCGAGACGCTTTTGGGACAGGACAGTCCTTGGCTGGGGATGCCTCTGAGGCATGTGAGCCTGAGGCCTGCTTCTTGGCTTTATGGCCCTGGGTGTCGCCTGACGGGCTTTTGCCTTTGCGCTCTGGGGTGGCTTTACTTTTCTGTGGGGATGGTGTCTGCGCCCTGGACCGCTTGGGCTGCTGCTGCTGTGTGCTGCGTGTGCTGTATCTTGCCCTTGAGCTCTGTGGTGTGTGGTCACTATCGTCAGATGTAGCCACTGGCAGGGGGGGTGGACAAAGGGACTGGAGCTGGACTCTGTGACTGTGCAAGCTGAATGGCTGTCGTCACTACGGAGGACAAAGCTTGAACAGTCCGGTGTAGTCCACCCACGTCTGAATGAATGCCCTCCATGAAAGCAACAACCTGTGCCAATTTTTTGTCATGGTCTAGGAAGGCGTTGATGAGAGTTGTCTGGCCCACACACAGCTGGCGCAAAAGGTCCACAGACTCAACACTGAGGGCAGCAGGGGAGACAGGGGCAGGGGCAGCGGTACCTGGGGTGAAGGACACTCTTCCCTTCTTACTGGTGCGAACACGGCCAGCGCAAGTGGAAGTAGGTGGGAGGGTGGGTGCTGGACGCTGTGTGGTTGAAGAGGAGGCAGAGTTCCCGCTCCCTGTACCTGCCCATCTCATACACATGCAGGATGCCAACACAGAAAGCTATGTGTAGGCTGCCCACATCTACTGTCCATTTTGAGGGTGAGCAAGACATACATACATTACATTTCAATATATGTTTAGGGGAAGACTCACTGTGTCCAACACTGCGCAGCCCTCAATGTCCTTGCCCTGTGAATGGCTCACTGTGTCATGGAGGTCACATTGAGGGACATGATCTTACAAACCCACACCCTTCTCACAAGGCCTGTCGTGTGCAATCTACAGGGCTGAGATGGCTCTTTGATGGAGAGTCCAGCAAAAAACACACATGTAACACTCTGTACATTCAGTGATGTGTCCTTGTCAGATTGGGCAGTGACTGTGCAGGCCAGGTGGGATCACACTGAGGTCCAACGTGGGGCATCATAAATGTCACAAGAAGGGACAATTTGAGAGCGTAAACAGTGCCTACACATGCGAGTCTGTATGCATGCTGGTGGAAATGGAAGGGGCTGTGCACAATAGTACGACAATCTGCTGTGTCATAGGTGAATGACCACCAAGAGTGTCACCCTCGGGTATTGAAGTCCTGAGCATAGTGCTGAACTATAGATGATGCCAATTTTGAGTCAGACACAATTCCATCACTAACCTCTGGATGAAAAGCCTTGCTAAGGCCACAGATGAGCCTGTGAAGGACATCAGGGACCCACACAGCCATTCACACAAGCAATTACTGTCCTGACTCCTGCATTACCAACTTGCTGCGTCACTGTATGGCTGACAAGACAATACATGTCCCTCCAGTTCTGATGTTCAGGCAGGGAAACGTGTGAAATAGGCTACACACCCCTTTCACCTGGTGACAGCATGCTAGGGAGTACATGACACAAACCCACACTCTCAGGCACATACTGCACCACATCAACATCATGTGTGCACCCCCTGCACACTCACTTCCACTCTGAAACACCTACCACGACATTTGGAGCACCATATAGCCTCCCATACTGTGTGAGCACCTCGTCCACCAGGACCTCCAGCTCCTCGGTGGTGAAGGGACTGGCACGGATCTTCTCAGTCCTCGCCATCACTGTGTCCAGGAGACAGGAGCAGCAGCAGTTGGTGGTGAGGGGTGGCAGGCAGCAGGCTCTGGAGACAGGAGCAGCAGCAGTTGGTGGTGAGGGGTGGCAGGCAGCAGGCTCTGGAGACAGGAGCAGCAGCAGTTGGTGGTGAGGGGTGGCAGGCAGCAGGCTCTGAAAGCTGTGGAAATGTGAGGCACTCCCCACACATATATAGCCCCCTGGGGTAGTTTCAGTGGTTCTAAGCTGCTGCAATTGGTGTTTCAGATCAGCCTTTTTCAAATGCATCCAATGACCGCCTCCGCGGTGGCGGAGCACGCCTACCGTGATTTTCAAAATAGCATTAGGCTACCGCGATTGCGGTTCCCATTGGCTGTAAGGGCATGGTCCATGGCGGTGACACACCGCAGGGGCCAGTCTGGTGCTACCGCGGTCGTGCATCTTTCAATTGCATCCAATGACCGGCTCCGCGGTGGCGGAGCACGCCTACCGCGATTTTCAAAATAGCATTAGGCTACTGCGATTTCGGTTCCCATTGGCTGTAAGGGCATGGTCCATGGCGGTGACACACCGCAGGGGACAGGCGGTATCCACCGCGATATGTGTGCCATGCCTTGCTGAGAATGACCGGGATTTGGGTGGCGGAGCATGCCAACCGCCATTTGGCCATGTGTATATGCCAGACACTACTGCGATTGTGGCTGGGGAATTGGCGGTGACACACCGCAGGGGACAGGCGGTAGCCACCACGATGTGGGCCATGTCTTGCTGAGAATGACCGGGATTTTGGTGGCGGAGCATGCCAACCGCCATTTGGCCATGTGTATATGCCAGACACTACCGCGATTGTGGCTGGGGCATTGGCGGTGACACACCGCAGGGAACAGGCGGCAGCTACCGCAATATGTGTGCCATGCATTAGAGGCAGTGACCGTGATTTGGGTGTCAGATCCCCTTGACAACACTTATGGACAAGTCATGCAGTGTGAATGGCCAAAGGCAAGTCCTCCACAGTGCACAGTAGACACATGATTCATGGCACAAGATTGTGCACTCAATGCCAATTTGACCTTTACCCCACTGCTGACTGCACATGCCATGTTGTTGTATATGATTAGAAACATTGGCATGTACTCACTCACATGTCACTTGTGATTTTCTGGGCATGTACACAGAACAGTGTTGTGATGGACTCTACAATGGGTACACATGTCAATATGTGAAAGGGCTGAGCAACTTACAGTGATGAATGTCTCACTATAGAATGTGCAGATTTGACTGTCTACTTTTCCTGGCTCATGCGCATACTTGTCAATAAACGCACAGTGTTGGGTCATTGTGTGGTTGATGTGTGCCCTGTGTGACTTACACAAGAAGGTGTGGCAGTTACAGCAGCTATGTAGGAGACAGTAGTGTTGCAGTTTCACACATATGCTTTTGGTACTACTCTCTGGGCTGCCCATGCAAGATGTGGCCATGTCCCTTTGTGCATTCACATTGTCGGATATTGTTTGTGAGATGCTAGCTGTGTGAAAAGTGGACAGGTGTACGGATGGTGTATCTGAAGGTGTCCCTACAAGTAAGTTGTTTTGTAAGGTGTACTGTGATGCTGGTCAGTGTTTCCGTTGTGTCAGTCAAAACGTAAGATGTCAGACACATCTCCTGGTGTATTGCGTTGACATGTGTCCTCTTTCATCTCACCTAGGAGGAGACCAAATCTGCATCATCCCTTCACAGTGCTGGCAGACATGGAGGATGAGGAGGTCATACGGAAATTCCAGCTGGATCGAGACACCCTCCAAGACCTATGTGCTATGTTGGAGCCCTACTTGCAGCCTCGCAGGACATATCCGGGTGCTTTCACAGCAACGTCTAAGGTGATGGCGGCCCTGCATTTTTTTGCGTCTGGATCTTTCCAGCACACGGTGTCCAGCGCAGGTGGGATGTCACAACCTATGTTCAGTATGGTGCTACGGGATGTCCTGTCCACTATGATGATCTACAAGGACAGATATATCCATTTCCCCAGGAGGCATGAATTGGCGGCTGTGAAGGGTGATTTTTATGCACTTGGGCACATCCCCAATGTTGTTGGTGCCATTGACTGCACACATGTTGGCCTGGTTCCACCACAGGCACGGGAGCACATCTACAGGAATAGGAAACATTTCCATTCCATCAATGTGCAGGTGGTGTGCCAGGCCGATATGATCATCTCACACGTCTGTGCCAAATTTCCTGGCTCCGCCCATGACTCTTACATCATGCGTAACAGCAACGTGCCACAGCTGATGGATAATCTGCTTCCGGAGCGTGCATGGATTGTGGGTGAGTACGCAGTGTCAAGTAGCGTGATGTGTGTGTGACATGCTGTCCTCTGCCACAGTTGTATTACAAAGTTGGTCTGTGTATCTCCCACCTAGGTGATTCTGCATATCCCAACCGTCCTTGGTTGCTGAGCCCACTGCGAAATCCCAGGACCCCAAGTGAAGTCCGCTACAATGATGCCCATGGGAGGACACGTCGTGTGGTGGAAAGTACTTTTGGTCTCCTGAAGTCACGGTTTCGCTGCCTGGACAGTACCGGAGGTGCATTGATGTACTCGCCCAAAAAGGTGTGTCAGATTGTAGTTGCATGCTGCATGCTCCACAACCTGGCCTTGCGCAAGGAGATCCCCCTGCTCCTGGACACTGATGATCAGCCGAGGCCCCCGCCTGCAAACCAACCCATGTCCAGTGACGAGGATAGTGGAGAGGAGGAAGGTGTCGACCTGCGTCAACAGCTCATCAACCGCTACTTCACTTGAAGGTGAGTGACAATGTACAACAGACCCATTGTCTGCTGATGTTGTTGTTGGTGAAAAGGTCTATGTGAGCTTTGTGACTGCAGCCTGTTGTTGACTCAGTGCTGGCTGCCAACGTTTCTTCGACAGGGTAGTTTGGCACAGTTCCAGGATGTCTATGTCGGTACTGTTGCTCATTGTGATGTGTGCATGTTGGAGTACCTTGATTACAGGTGTTGTGTGATGGCTGTGATGCCACCGCGTGACTAGTGAATATTGTTATGTTGTGTTTTTCCAGGTCCCACCAGCCTCTCCTTGCCTACAAACAATCCGTGCTCCTGGTACATTGTACTCATGGTGAACATTGCACATCCTGTGATTAAAACACGGAGCAGACACAACAACATTGGTGTGTAAGGAGTGTTTATTTACAATGGGTACATGTGACAGTGGAGTGCATATTTACCAAAAGGTGAATGGTGAAGCAATGAGTTGTCAGTGATGGAAGATGAGACAATCAAGTAGTCACCACATAGATGTGGTGACCCAGTCCAACAGACGGATGCCATTCACATGGCAGTGTGGGGAAGGACAGTCTACGAAGTCTATGGCAGGGTGAAGAGGGGTGCCATCATGGCTGGCTCCTTGACTGGCGTTTGGCAGGTGCTTTGCCACGGGATACTCCCAGGGATTTCTTAGGACGGCCCCTTGATCGTTTGGCAGGGGGGGCCTCTGATGCAGGGCCAGTGGGGTCTGAGGAGTCCCCCCTCTCCGTGGCAGCAGGGGAGGATGTGGAACTGTCATCCTGCGGGCCACCGGAGGGAGGTGGAGGTGTTGTTTGTGCCGCAGGCCTGGCCCTCAGTACCGCCACTAGCTGGCCCAAGAGGTCCACGATTAGGCCCATGCGGGTGTCTATGGACCTCAGCAGCAGGCGGAGCTTGCGGGAATCTTCCTGAGCCTTGCCCGTTTGTCCCTGGGCCCGTTCATAGGCCCCAATGACTCTGGTGATGTTGTCCAGGGCTTCGGTCCCAGTGTCCGTTTGGCTCAGACTCCTCCTTGCCCTCCCATCTGCCCTGCTGTGACGGACCTGTTGCCTCACCACTGCACGCACCCGCATACTCTCCCTGCACTCCTCTGTTGTTGGGGTGGGGTGGTCATCCTCTGGGGCAGGGCAAGTGTTGCAGGCAGCACTGGTAGTTGTGGTGGTGGTTGTGGTGGTGGAGACCGCACAGGTCATTCCAGCAGGGGTCAGCATGGTTGTTGTTGTTGCTGATGTGGTGGTGGGGGGGGGACAGTGGGGTCCTGGGACCTGTTGCGCCCTGGCATGCCAGATGGGCCGGATTCAAGCTCCGCATCCTCGAAATCCAGGGAATCATCATCAGTGAGTCCATGTTCCGGGGGTGGAGGCTGGCTCTGCAGGTTGTTGTTGTCATCCTCTGCAGTCAGTCCTTGGTCACCTGTGGGACAGAGGGGAAATGGTCACTGACGGGCACCCCTCAGGCTTGTTGTTCAATGTATCTAATTTATAGGTCATGCAACACACAGTTTACTAGTTTGCACATTGCATGTCTGCACAGTAAGGTGCATCTTGACATGATGTGGAGGTACATACATTAATATTCACAGTGTGACATGTCAATGGATACCATGCCCCACGTGCACATTTTGTGATTACGAGGACATGTTGTCATCTGTCAACTGGCGGCTATTCGACTTGATGTGCAGCATCTTTGCTGATTACTCTGCCTGGCATGCATTACATCTGCGCATGAACTAGCCATTGTCATCTCATGCATACCTTTGTCATGTCCTGTGCTTTGATTTATTTGTTCTACAGACCATGCTTGCTTTGTTTTCATATGGTCCTTCAAGCTCAGCCCACATGGATCTTACAGGTAGCATTCAGTGCTGTACATGTCTGGGCCCGGATTCACTTCAACATGGTATTTGGTGAGTCAAACTTTTGTTTCTATGACAGTTTCATACGCTTAGCTGTCTGCACACTGTAATTTGATATTGTATCTGTGTCAATTTTGGTGGGATGTGAGGGCTGGTGTTGTCATATGGCTCCATGCTTTTGGGAAGGAATGGTGGTGTGCATGCACTGTCTACTTACCTGTTCTGTTGTCACATTGGGGTGGAGTTTCTAACACATCTCTCTGGCTGTGTGTTTAAGTGCTACTTCCTGCTCAGGGGTGGGACAGGGGGCCTGGTGGGAGTTGTTGTGCATGCCTCCCAAACCCAAACACCCCTTCCTGTTAAGATGGCTACCTACCTGTAAGTTTGGTTGTTGTTATACGATGGCTGCCACATGCTTCTGGGTGTGGTGGAGTGCTACATCCTGCTCAGGGGTGGGACAGGGGGCCTGGTGGGAGTTGTTGTGCAGGCCTCCCAACCCCAAACACCCTTTCCTGTGAAGATGGCTACCTACCTGTAAGTTTGGTTGTTGTTATACGATGGCTGCCACATGCTTCTGGGTGGGTGTGGAGTGCTACATCCTGCTCAGGGGTGGGACAGGGGGCCTGGTGGGAGTTGTTGTGCAGGCCTCCCACCCCCAAACAGCCCTCCCTGGGAAGATGGCTACCTACCTGTTAGGTCAAGGTGAACAATGCAATGGCTGCCACATGCTTCTGGGTGTGGGGGGAGTGCTACATCCTGCTCAGGGGTGGGACAGGGGGCCTGGTGGGAGTTGTTGTGCAGGCCTCCAAACCCCAAACAGCCCTCCCTGGGAAGATGGCTACTTATCTGTTAGGTCAAGGTGAACAATGCAATGGCTGCCACATGCTTCTGGGTGTGGGGGAGTGCTACATCCTGCTCACGGGTGCCTGGTGGTAGTTGTAGTGCAGGCCTCCCACCCCCAAACAGCCCTCCCTGGGAAGATGGCTACCTACCTGTTATGTGAGGGGGAACCTTACAATGACTGCCACATGCTTCTGGGTGGGTGTGGAGTGCTACATCCTGCTCAGGGGTGGGACAGGGGGCCTGGTGGGAGTTGTTATGTAGGCCTCCCACCCCCGAACAGCCCTCCCTGGGAAGATGGCTACCTACCTGTTATGTGAGGGGGAACCTTACAATGACTGCCACATGCTTCTGGGTGGGTGTGGAGTGCTACATCCTGCTCAGGGGTGGGACAGGGGGCCTGGTGGGAGTTGTTGTGCAGGCCTCCCACCCCCAAACAGCCCTCCCTGGGAAGATGGCTACCTACCTGTTAGGTCAAGGTGAACAATGCAATGGCTGCCACATGCTTCTGGGTGTGGGGGGAGTGCTACATCCTGCTCAGGGGTGGGACAGGGGGCCTGGTGGGAGTTGTTGTGCAGGCCTCCCAACCCCAAACAGCCCTCCCTGGGAAGATGGCTATCTACCTGTTAGGTCAAGGTGAATAATGCAATGGCTGCCACATGCTTCTGGGTGTGGGGGGAGTGCTACATCCTGCTCAGGGGTGGGACAGGGGGCCTGGTGGGAGTTGTTGTGCAGGCCTCCAAACCCCAAACAGCCCTCCCTGGGAAGATGGCTACCTACCCGTTAGGTCAAGGTGAACAATGCAATGGCTGCCACATGCTTCTGGGTGTGGGGGGAGTGCTACATCCTGCTCAGGGGTGGGACAGGGGTGCCTGGTGGTAGTTGTAGTACAGGCCTCCCACCCCCAAACAGCCCTCCCTGGGAAGATGGCTACCTACCTGTTATGAAAGGGGGAACCTTACAATGACTGCCACATGCTTCTGGGTGGGTGTGGAGTGCTACATCCTGCTCAGGGGTGGGACAGGGGGCCTGGTGGGAGTTGTTGTGCAGGCCTCTCACCCCCAAACAGCCCTCCCTGGGAAGAGGGCTACCTACCTGTTAGGTCAAGGTAAACAATGCAATGGCTGCCACATGCTTCTGGGTGTGGGGGGAGTGCTACATCCTGCTCAGGTGTGGGACAGGGGGCCTGGTGGGAGTTGTTGTGCAGGCCTCCCAACCCCAAACAGCCCTCCCTGGGAAGATGGCTACCTACCTGTTAGGTCAAGGTGAATAACGCAATGGCTGCCACATGCTTCTGGGTGTGGGGGGAGTGCTACATCCTGCTCAGGGGTGGGTCAGGGGGCCTGGTGGGAGTTGTTGTGCAGGCCTCCAAACCCCAAACAGCCCTCCCTGGGAAGATGGCTACCTACCTGTTAGGTCAAGGTGAACAATGCAATGGCTGCCACATGCTTCTGGGTGTGGGGGGCGTGCTACATCCTGCTCAGGGGTGGGACAGGGGTACCTGGTGGGAGTTGTAGTGCAGGCCTCCCACCCCCAAACAGCCCTAACTGGGAAGATGGCTACCTACCTGTTATGTGAGGGGAAACCTTACAATGACTGCCACATGATTCTGGGTGGGTGTGGAGTGCTACATCCTGCTCAGGGGTAGGACAGGGGGCCTGGTGGGAGTTGTTGCGCTGGCCTACCACCCCCAAACAGCCCTCCCTGGGAAGATGGCTACCTACCTGTTAGGTCAAGGTGAACAATGCAATGGCTGCCACATGCTTCTGGGTGTGGGGAGAGTGCTACATCCTGCTCAGGAGTGGGACAGGGGGCCTGGTGGGAGTTGTTGTGGAGGCCTCCCAAACCCAAACACCCCTTCCTGTTAAGATGGCTACCTACCTGTAAGTTTGGTTGTTGTTATACGATGGCTGCCACATGCTTCTGGGTGTGGTGGAGTGCTACATCCTGCTCAGGGGTGGGACAGGGGGCCTGGTGGGAGTTGTTGTGCAGGCCTCCCAACCCCAAACACCCTTTCCTGTGAAGATGGCGACCTACCTGTAAGTTTGGTTGTTGTTATACGATGGCTGCCACATGCTTCTGGGTGTGATGGAGTGCTACATCCTGCTCAGGGGTGGGACAGGGGGCCTGGTGGGAGTTGTTGTGCAGGCCTCCCAACCCCAAACACCCTTTCCTGTGAAGATGGCTACCTACCTGTAAGTTTGGTTGTTGTTATACGATGGCTGCCACATGCTTCTGGGTGTGATGGAGTGCTACATCCTGCTCAGGGGTGGGACAGGGGGCCTGGTGGGAGTTGTTGTGCAGGCCTCCCACCCCCAAACAGCCCTCCCTGGGAAGATGGCTACCTACCTGTTAGCTCAAGGTGAACAATGCAATGGCTGCCACATGCTTCTGGGTGTGGGGGAGTGCTACATCCTGCTCAGGGGTGGGACAGGGGGCCTGGTGGGAGTTGTTGTGCAGGCCTACCAACCCCAAACAGCCCTCCCTGGGAAGATGGCTACCTATCTGTTAGGTCAAGGTGAACAATGCAATGGCTGCCACATGCTTCTGGGTGTGGGGGAGTGCTACATCCTGCTCAGGGTGGGACAGGGTGCCTGGTGGGAGTTGTAGTGCAGGCCTCCCACCCCCAAACAGCCCTCCCTGGGAAGATGGCTACCTACCTGTTATGTGAGTGGGAACCTTACAATGACTGCCACATGCTTCTGGGTGGGTGTGGAGTGCTACATCCTGCTCAGGGGTGGGACAGGGGGCCTGGTAGGAGTTGTTATGTAGGCCTCCCACCCCCGAACAGCCCTCCCTGGGAAGATGGCTACCTACCTGTTATGTGAGGGGGGACCTTACAATGACTGCCACATGCTTCTGGGTGGGTGTGGAGTGCTACATCCTGCTCAGGGGTGGGACAGGGGGCCTGGTGGGAGTTGTTGTGCAGGCCTCCCACCCCCAAACAGCCCTCCCTGGGAAGATGGCTACCTACCTGTTAGGTCAAGGTGAACAATGCAATGGCTGCCACATGCTTCTGGGTGTGGTGGGAGTGCTACATCCTGCTCAGGGGTGGGACAGGGGGCCTGGTGGGAGTTGTTGTGCAGGCCTCCAAACCCCAAACAGCCCTCCCTGGGTAGATGGCTACCTACCTGTTATGTGAGGGGGAACCTTACAATGACTGCCACATGCTTCTGGGTGGGTGTGGAGTGCTACATCCTGCTCAGGGGTGGGACAGGGGGCCTGGTGGGAGTTGTTGTGCAGGCCTCCCACCCCCAAACAGCCCTCCTTAGGAAGATGGCTACCTACCTGTTAGGTCAAGGTGAACAATGCAATGGCTGCCACATGCTTCTGGGTGTGGGGGAGTGCTACATCCTGCTCAGGGGTGGGACAGGGGGCCTGGTGGGAGTTGTTGTGCAGGCCTCCCAACCCCAAACAGCCCTCCCTGGGAAGATGGCTACCTACCTGTTAGGTCAAGGTGAATAATGCAATGGCTGCCACATGCTTCTGGGTGTGGGGGGAGTGCTACATCCTGCTCAGGGGTGGGACAGGGGGCCTGGTGGGAGTTGTTGTGCAGGCCTCCAAACCCCAAACAGCCCTCCCTGGGAAGATGGCTACCTACCCGTTAGGTCAAGGTGAACAATGCAATGGCTGCCACATGCTTCTGGGTGTGGGGGGAGTGCTACATCCTGCTCAGGGGTGGGACAGGGGTGCCTGGTGGTAGTTGTAGTGCAGGCCTCCCACCCCCAAACAGCCCTCCCTGGGAATTTGGCTACCTACCTGTTATGTAAGGGGGAACCTTACAATGACTGCCACATGCTTCTGGGTGGGTGTGGAGTGCTACATCCTGCTCAGGGGTGGGACAGGGGGCCTGGTGGAAGTTGCTGTGCAGGCCTCCAAACCTCAAACAGCCCTCCCTGGGAAGATGGCTACCTACCTGTTAGGTCAAGGTGAACAATGCAATGGCTGCCACAAGCTTCTGGGTGTGGGGGGAGTGCTACATCCTGCTCAGGGGTGGGACACGGGTGCCTGGTGGGAGTTGTTGTGCAGGCCTCCCACCCCCAAACAACCCTCCCTGGGAAGATGGCTACCTACCTGTTTTGTAAGGGGGAACCTTACAATGACTGCCACATGCTTCTGGGTGGGTGTGGCGTGCTACATCCTGCTCAGGGATGGGACAGGGGGCCTGGTGGGAGTTGTTGTGCAGGCCTCCCACCCCCAAACAGCCCTCCCTGGGAAGATGGCTACCTACCTGTTAGGTCAAGGTGAACAATGCAATGGCTGCCACATGCTTCTGGGTGTGGTGGGAGTGTTACATCCTGCTCAGGGGTGGGACAGGGGGCCTGGTGGGAGTTGTTGTGCAGGCCTCCAAACCCCAAACAGCCCTCCCTGGGAAGATGGCTACCTACCTGTTAGGTCAAAGTGAACAATGCAATGGCTGCCACATGCTTCTGGGTGTGGGGGGAGTGCTACATCCTGCTCAGGGGTGGGACAGGGGTGCCTGGTGGGAGTTGTAGTACAGGCCTCCCACCCCCAAACAGCCCTCCCTGGGAAGATGGCTACCTACCTGTTATGTGAGGGGGAACCTTACAATGACTGCCACATGCTTCTGGGTAGGTGTGGAGGGCTACATCCTGCTCAGGGGTGGGACAGGGGGCCTGGTGGGAGTTGTTGTGCAGGCCTCCCACCCCCAAACAGCCCTCCCTGGGAAGATGGCTACCTACCTGTTAGGTCACGGTGAACAATGCAATGGCTGCCACATGCTTCTGGGTGTTGGGGAAGTGCTACATCCTGCTCAGGGGTGTGACAGGGGGCCTGGTGGGAGTTGTTGTGCAGACCTCCCAACCCCAAACAGCCCTCCCTGGGAAGATGGCTATCTACCTGTTAGGTCAAGGTGAATAATGCAATGGCTGCCACATGCTTCTGGGTGTGGGGGGAGTCCTACATCCTGCTCTGGGGTGGGACAGGGGGCCTGGTGGGAGTTGTTGTGCAGGCCTCCCACCCCCAAACAGCCCTCCCTGGGAAGATGGCTACCTACCTGTTAGGTCAAGGTGAACAATGCAATGGCTGCCACATGCTTCTGGGTGTGGGGGGAGTGGTACATCCTGCTCAGGGGTGGGTAAGGGAGACCTTGTGGGAGTTGTTGTGCAGGCCTCCTAACCCTAACCAGCCCTCCCTGGGAAGATGGCTGACTACCTGTTAGGTGAGGGGGAAACATACAATTGGTGACACATGCTTCTGGGGGGGTGCTACTACCTGCTCAGGGGTGGGTAAGGGAGACCTTGTGGGAGTTGTTGTGCTGGTTGCCTGGTCACATACAACCCTGTTAATGTTGGCTGCCTTTGGGGTGATTAAGATGGAGTGCATGTTACATCTGTGAGAGCTGTGTTGGGTATTGTGGTGCACATGAATGCATTTGGGCCTGGGAGGTGTCGCTTCGTAGTTGTGCAAGACAGTACATAGCAGTGTAATGAGAGACATTTGTTTGTACTTACCAGCCTCCACTCCCCCGGCGATTTCTGTGAGACTCTCTGGATGCAGTATGGCAAGCACCTTCTCCTCCCATGCAGTAAATGTTCTTGGTGGAATGGGAGGGCCACCGCCAGTCCTCTGAGCCAGCTGATGGTTCTTGTTCCTCTTCTTTTTGACGACACTCTTCAGGTCATGCCACCGCTTCATGATTTCCTGTTTGTTGCGTGGGGTAGTCCCTACTGCATTGATCTTGTCAACTATCCTTACCCACATTTGCGTTCTGGTGGCTAATGGTGTCTGTTGGACAAGGTTACCAAACAATTGTGGTTCTACTCGGATTATGTCATCTACCATGACTGTCAACTCACTGTCTGTGAATTTGGGCATTTTCTGTTGTGACATGGTGTGTGATGTGCAAAGGGGTTAGAGGTGCAGGTGTGTAAGTGGTGGTGGTGGTGGTGATGTGTATGGTGTGTGATGTGCAAAGGGGTTGGAGGTGCAGGCGTGGGAGTGGTGGTTGTTATGGGTGTGTTGTGTGTGTGTAGTGATGGTGTGTTGATTTGCCTCTCTTTTCAGCTGTGGTGTTTGGCCCTTCACTTCTTGAGTATTGCAAAGGATTGTTGTCAGGGAAGGGGCTGGTTTTATACTCAGCTATGTGGGTGTGTCAGAATGGGGTATTGCTGCCAGGTGTGTTGTGTGGGTTGTCCTGGGATTTGTAGTTTATGAGTTGCCATGGGGCTGGGTCATTGGGGCGTGTTATGTGTTTTTGGGGGCAGGGCTAGTTTCCTGTGTGCACTTGCTGGCCTTGTTGTGGGTTTTTTCTGTCGACCGCCATTTTTGTCACGGAGCGTTCGCAGCAGTGGCTATGCTACAGCCATTCTGCCGGCTCTCCCATTCATCACTGTTTGCGACCGCGGCGGTCGGGAACTGCGGAACGTACCGCTGTCACATCGGGGGAATCCTAATTTCACGGGCGGTTACTCCGCGTGCCTGGCGGCGGTTTTGGTTGTTTCCGCTGGGAATACGACCGTCGCGGACGGTTTTTCACTGGCTCCGCCCGCTGCAGGCGGGTTTTCGTTGCCTATTTCTGCTGCGGTCGGGATTTTTCGGCGGTTGATCCTAATCTGACCGCCGGTTTTGCCGCGTAACCAGCGGGCGGTTGATTTCCGCTACCATGGCGGTCGGGGTGGTTTTCCGACCGCCATCCTAATAGACCCCATAGTTTCACTACAAAGCACTTTCTCAATATCACTCACCAGATATTATTTTGTTTTTTTCCTGCAAGTTATCATTGCACTGTTTATTTGATATTTATTGTTTCTACCACTGCACATGTTAAAGCCAAAATTCCTTCCTATAAGATCAGTTTTCTGGAACATTCAATAAGTGAGAATACTAGAAAGAGCTTACAACAAAAAAATCCATTACTGCCTCGAATGGTGGGAGGCATTTACATGCCGATATTAAGGTGAGGATGCTGAGAAACATCTTCTAAGCAAGGCTCTAATGCATAGTATTGAACATGAGCTACTGAGTGTTCCATTGTTAATTTTATGAAGAAAATTAGGGTTGAGTGTACTATGATTGTTCCTGTATTGAGGCTGAAGATGCCATGAAGGAAAATGTTAAATGTCTCTCGTTAGAGGATTTTGGTATAAGCACACAAAATTTTAGATGAAAGATTACAGAACCCACATGCCTTAGACAAAGAAATATTTAGGGGTCGATTCCGATTCGGGCCGGAAACGTACCGACCGACTCGGATCCGGAATTAATTCTGACCGACACGGACCGCTGCAGCCCGACCCGCAAAGTACGATGAAATGCGTGCAAAATCCAACCGACTCGTACGGAACACAAGCCGAACGACCGAACCGCGCGGAAAACAGCTATCCGGCCGGAAAACCGCACAAATCGAACCGACCGACACGCACCAGGAAGGAACCCGAACGAAACGTACCCGCGAACTCCGACCCGCGCAGTACGATGCATCGCGTGGAAAACAAGACCGAGTCGCACGGAGCTCAAGACGTACGACCGACATGCATACAAAACAGCGAGCCGAAGCAACCCAATACACCGCGACCGACGCGTACGCAGCACATAAAACAGCATAAACACAGCGTGAACGACTCGGAGAAGCTCGCACGAGACAACTGCCGGGTCCGACTCGGTCAGAAGAACGTCTCCTACATGCACAAAAAGTACAAAGGGAAAAACACACAAAAAAAGGCCAAACAAGCAATTACAAAGCCAATAAATACCTGGGGGGGAAACAGGGAACAAAGACACACCCACAACTCCACCCATATAAAGGACACAAATCACTACCATGATCCTTTGCAAATTCAAATTACCTGCCAGCACAGAACACCAACAGACAGCAACCACACACACACTCACAGCTCATCCATCACACAAGCCACACACCATCAGCACCTCAACAAATAGCACCCTCACATACACCCAGCAAAACACACACTCACACACCCTCACTTGCACACCAACACACATCACTCACCACCACCACCCATCACCATGCCCCCAAGAAGAATCCAAAGTTCCTAGATAGTGAATTGGAAGTCCTGGTAGATGAGATCCTCAGGGTAGAGCCACAGCTGTTTGGTACACTGGTCCAACAGACCCCCATGTCGCAGAAAACTAAGATGTGGGCGAGGATCGTCGACAGGGTGAACGCACAATCACCATGTTTGCGCACAAAGGAAGACATCCAGAACAGGTGGTATGATGTGCGCAGGAGGGTCAGGGACCTACTGAAGAAGGATTACATCTTGAGCCAACACACCGGCAGTGGCCCTCCTGCCAAACCACTATACCTCAGACCCTGGGAGGAGAAGGTGCGGGCCATCCTACCACCAGTGAGCGTATATGGACTAGAAGACATCCCAGAGCCTGGTGAGTACACAACCAATATACCCAATATTGTGTGACAATACACACACATCACTGTCAAGGGGATAGTCAAACCATACACCCCCAGCAAATACACAGCAACAAAAACAGAATCATCCCAAGATGTGTATGACAGTCAGATAAACACAATACATGCCATCTCATAGTGATATGTAACTGTGTCATGACATGTACAAACCCTACAACAAATAAAGCTAGGCAGTGGCACAAATATAACCAACAAACACTGTCAGATATGTAGCCACCACTAGAAAACCACCACACAGGGAATCCCACAGAAAGGAAGGAATTCTGTGTTTGCTGGTCAAGTCAGTGTAGCCAATAGCATCATGGGAGTTGTAGTCACAGATATTGCCCACCATCACAATACGCCCATCAACACCACTCTGAACCATGCTCACATCACAGGGAGTGGAAAACAACTGACAAGATGGCTGACACTGGCTACTGTTGTGGGGAGCACAAGGCCCTGCTGGGAACTGGGCACCAACAAACAACAGGACACCACTGTCAGCCATCTTGCCATTGCTGTCACACTCACACACAGTGAAGTCCACCCAAAAGGAAGGAAGTATGGGCATGCTGGGAAGGGGGTGCAGGCAATAGCATGATGGGAATGGTAGTCACAGATATTGCTCACCCTCACAATTGGCCCATCAACACCACTCTGAACCATGCTCACATCACAGGGAGTGGAAAACAACTGACAAGATGGCTGACACTGGCTACTGCTGTGGGGAGCACAAGGCCCTGCTGGGAACTGGGCACCAACAAACAACAGGACACCACTGACTGACATCCTGAAAGACAACTTGCACTCCCTGTAATGGAAGCACGTTCCGTGGTGGGATATCTGGCTGGGTGGGAAGGAGGACTGACAGCTATGACCATAGTTACTAGCAGCTCTTCCCACACACACCCCTAACACAAACTACACACAACTCACCTGGGAAAATGCATTGCCTCACACTAAAATTAATCATCCCACAAAGAACCACCACCCTGGGTCATGCTGTGGGAAGCACAGTGACAAACATGGGACTTGCAGCCAAACAAACGCCAGGACAACACTGCCAGCCATCCATTCAGCACAGGCACACCACCCCACAGGGAAGCAGAGTCAGAAGGAAGGAAGTATGGGCAAGCTGGGAAGGGTGGTGGAGGCAATAGCATGATGGGAGTGGTAGTCACAGCTCAACATCCCCCCCCACATGGCCCAGCAAGCTCACACTCAAGCATGCACACCTCACAGGGAGTGGAAAGCCCCATCAAAGATGTCTGACACTGGTGCTCTGTTGTGGGGAGCACAAGGCCATGCTGGGAACTGGCCACCAACCAACAGCAGGACACCACTGTCAGCCATCTTGCCATTGCTGTCACACCCACACACCATGAAGTACACTCAAAAGGAAGGAAGTATGGGCAAGCTGGGAAAGGGGGTGGAGGCAATAGCATGATGGGAGTGGTAGTCACAGCTCAACATCCCCCCCCACATGGCCCAGCAAGCTCACACTCAAGCATGCACACCTCACAGGGAGTGGAAAGCCCCATCAAAGATGTCTGACACTGGTGCTCTGTTGTGGGGAGCACAAGGCCATGCTGGGAACTGGCCACCAACCAACAGCAGGACACCACTGTCAGCCATCTTGCCATTGCTGTCACACCCACACACCATGAAGTACACTCAAAAGGAAGGAAGTATGGGCAAGCTGGGAAAGGGGTGGAGGCAATAGCATGATGGGAGTGGTAGTCACAGCTCAACATCCCCCCCACATGGCCCAGCAAGCTCACACTCAAGCATGCACACCTCACAGGGAGTGGAAAGCCCCATCAAAGATGTCTGACACTGGTGCTCTGTTGTGGGGAGCACAAGGCCATGCAGGGAACTGGCCAACAACCAACAGTAGGACACCACTGTCAGCCATCTTGCCATTGCTGTCACACCCACACACAGTGAAGTACACTCAAAAGGAAGGAAGTAAGGGCATGCTGGGAAGGGGGGTGGAGGCAATAGCATGATGGCAGTGGGAGTCACAGCACAACATCCCCAAACCACATGGCCCAGCAAGCTCACACTGAAGCATGCACACCTCACAGAGAGTGGAAAGCCCCATCAAAGATGTCTGACACCGGTGCTCTGTTGTGGGGAGCACAAGGCCATGCTGGGAACTGGCCACCAACCAACAGCAGGACACCACTGTCAGCCATCTTGCCATTGCTGTCACACCCACACACAGTGAAGTACACTCAAAAGGAAGGAAGTATGGGCAAGCTGGGAAGGGGGTGGAGGCAATAGCATGATGGGAGTGGTAGTCACAGCTCAACATCCCCCCCACATGGCCCAGCAAGCTCACACTCAAGCATGCACACCTCACAGGGAGTGGAAAGCCCCATCAAAGATGTCTGACACTGGTGCTCTGTTGTGGGGAGCACAAGGCCATGCTGGGAACTGGCCACCAACCAACAGCAGGACACCACTGTCAGCCATCTTGCCATTGCTGTCACACCCACACACAATGAAGTACACTCAAAAGGAAGGAAGTATGGGCAAGCTGGTAAGGGGGTGGAGGCAATAGCATGATGGGAGTGGTAGTCACAGCTCAACATCCCCCCCCACATGGCCCAGCAAGCTCACACTCAAGCATGCACACCTCACAGGGAGTGGAAAGCCCCATCAAATATGTCTGACACTGGTGCTCTGTTGTGGGGATCACAAGGCCATGCTGGGAACTGGCCACCAACCAACAGCAGGACACCACTGTCAGCCATCTTGCCATTGCTGTCACACCCACACACAGTGAAGTACACTCAAAAGGAAGGAAGTATGGGCATGCTGGGAAGGGGGTGGAGGCAATAGCATGATGGCAGTGGGAGTCACAGCACAACATCCCCAAACCACATGGCCCAGCAAGCTCACACTGAAGCATGCACACCTCACAGAGAGTGGAAAGCCCCATCAAAGATGTCTGACACTGGTGCTCTGTTGTGGGGAGCACAAGGCCATGCTGGGACCTGGCCACCAACCAACAGCAGGACACCACTGACTGACATCCTGAGAGTCAACCTGCACCCACTGCAAGGGTGGCATGCTTCATGGTGGGATAACTGGGCTTGAGGGAGAAGGATGTCCGGATGTCAACCAAATACCACCAATGCTGGCCATGCACACACCTCAACATTCACACTGAAATGCTTCAGGTTGTCTGGACAATGCGCTACACCAATATCAACAGCTGACTGTGACAACTTAGGACAATGCAATGTACAGGCCCGCATACAGAGGTACAGTCACAACTGTCAGGTGTATGAACCATTGATGCCTGTAGAAACATTACATACATTGTGTGTCTCTTCCAAATACAGGTGATGATGGGGACACAGCAGCAGACGCTGAGGAGTCCCTGTCCCAGGCTCCGGGGGACACTGAGCTCACTGGTGTGGAACAGCCTCTGCCCACCTCGGATTACGAAGACCTACCTGGCACCTCCGCAGTGAGTCATCATGCAGCACCAGCAGGACCACCAGCTGCACCCCCTGCACCCACCCCTCCAACAACTGCCAACACACAGACCACCCCTGCCGACACGGACAGACCAAGGACCACCACCACCACCAGCACACGGACCACGGCCCAACGTGGAGCAACGGACACCAACACCAGCAACAACCCCCAAGGGGGCCCAGGGTCACCTGTGCGTGCCACCACAGGTCCTTCACGTGTCGCCAGGGGTGGTGGGAGGGGTGGTAGACATAGGTCGCTGCTTGCAGAGGGGTCTGGACTGCATGATGACCCACAACTGGTACGCATAGCTGATGCATACCAGACTAGCACCGGAGAATTCAGCCAGGTAGTGGGGATCCTCCGGGACATTCAACAGCAGCAGGCTGCCCATCATGCCCGCTTGGACTTACACATGTCCCGCATGGAGTCCAAGTGGGACACAGTGCAAGAACAGACGGCGGTGCATAGGGACATATTACAATGCCTCCGCCAGATTTGCACCAACATGTCAACACCTCCCTGTGTGCCCACAACATCTGGTGCTGCAACAACTGCAACTGCCACAGGGAGGGCGGATGACTCTGGCGGAGAGTCCCCTGCACTGCAGCAGCCTGCACTTGAGGGTCCCCCCCCAAAGAAGAGGGGTCGACCGAGGAAGGACAACTGAGAGGCTGATGGCCATGCACAACCCCCAGGAAGCCAACACCTGTTCTGGAAAATCACCTTTGTGCCCAAACTCTTCACCCTGTCGAATGCAACACAACTCACCCACATGACATGGGGAGCTCAAGTTGGACCAATGTATCAGATGACTGTGGACTTTACTCAGGACATTTCTGCTACCAGGACATCCAAATCATCTAGGAACTTTGGATTACAATCACAATGTACAGCACCCACCATCCTGTGCACTATACTCACACATGTATGTCAATAAACTCACTAATACACCATACTTGCCTCTGTTGTGATTCCAACGTTGTTTATGAAGTGGAGATGATGATCTGTGAAATGACACTGTGCATGTTAACTGCTACAGCAAGTACAACACCGACATGTGAGTCATGGCGACGTGACACATATGAGGAAGACACACCACCAGGGCTACACAACACATACACACCAGGGCCATCTGACTCATCGCCTACACTGATGTTGCCAGGAAATACAGTGGAATGCACAGACACCACACCTATTCACAGTCTGTGTTAACTAGCCCACTGGTGCAGTAAGCAAATGTCAGTCAGATGTGTGACCACAGACAACGCACATCACAAAATGAAGCACAGGTTTATTACACATTTGCAACATGTTGTAACCACTACAGATGCAAGGTAATCCCACCTGGCAGTGGGCACACAGTCAACAAGTGTAGAAGAAAGGAAGTCCATGGGTGTGGCGGACATCACCTGTAGGGAAACGACAGCTACCACCCTGGAAGTTGATTCACGGTGTCGGGGGATCACAGTTGACCAAACAACTCTGAAAGTACCCTGTGAAGGACAGAAATGACACACAGTCAAAAGCACTGAAGAACAGGACAGAACTGCAATACTCATGCCCAATACATGTCACAAGATACCCACCCAGAACCAAGTTAGCATGCCAACACTGTTGGGGAGTACAGACTACCTGTAAGGACACATCGCTGCACGCATCCAGTCAAGTAGCACATGGCCACACTCAAACAGCACCAGAGCACCACCAACACATATCATGCAAACTCACATCATTGACATAACATCCCTGGATACTCACATTCAGCTGAAGAAGTTGGTGATGAGCTGTGTGCGGACATCACCCTCATCATCATCATCATCACTGGCATCGTGGTCCAGCCCAGGATCCTCCACAGGTGGCGGATGTTGGTCATCGTCATCCAGGATGAGAGGCAACTCCTTCCGCACTGCCAGGTTGTGTAGCATGCAGCAGACGATGACAATCTTGCACACCTTTGCTGGGGCATATGGGAGGGCCCCTCCTGTCTTGTCCAGGCAGCGAAAGCGGCTCTTCATGAGACCAAATGTCCACTCGATCACTCTCCTGGTCTGACCAGGTGCCTCATTGTAGCGCATCTGGGCTGGTGTCACAGGGTTCCTGAGGGGTGTCAGCAACCACGGCATGTTGGGGTATCCGGAGTCACCTACATACAGACAATTGCACATTAGCTGAGTTGGGTAAAGAGGGTGGAATACAACATTGCAGAACACACACAATGGTAAAAAGTCAGTACACACCAACAAGCCAGGCACGCTGGTTCCGCATCTGTGACATGATCCTCGGGATGCGACTACTCCTCATCACGTAGGCATCGTGTGCAGAACCGGGGAAACGGGCACACACGTGTGAGATGCTCATATCTGCAAGACATACCACCAGTGCATTGACCGAATGGTAGTGTTTGCGGTTCCTGTATGCCTGCTCTTGGGCCTGTGGTGGTACCAAAGCCACATGTGTCCCATCAATGGAGCCAATGACATGCAGCATCCTCCCCAGGGCATAGAAGTCACTCTTCACGTCAGTGAGTTGTTGAAGTCTAGGGAAATAGATGTACTGGTTCAGGTATCTCAACATAGCCTCCAAAACATCGCGTAGCACACGGCTGAACATGGTCTGTGACATCCCACCAGCAGACGCCAAAGTGTGTTGAAAGGTACCGGTGGCAAAGAAGTGTAGGGCTGCCATCACCTTCACCTTGGGGGTCAGCGCTGTAGGGTATGTCCGGCCAGGTTGCAAATGTGGGGCCAACCGCACCGTCAATTCCTCAATCAGTGGCCTGGTGAAGAGGTACCGTCGGATGCAGTCCCGTTCAACCACTGTTGCAAGGTCCGGGAATGGCCGATGGACAGCTGGTGCCCTGCAGTGCATAGGTGAAGAAAGAAAGATTGTCAGTCACCCCACATATGTGGCATAGACCAGACTCAATATCACATGATACATCATTACGAGACACAAGTACACGATGCGTGTGCCGTTCCGTAAGGACATGTATGGCACCTACATGGCTAACATCTAACATCACAGTTCAACATGTGCCCTCAACAAGTCCCAGGTTGTGCTATGGGATATCATTAGGCTGTGTCACAGTACCCATGTACTGCTGTCACGTTCTAAACACACACCACAGTGACATGTGAGGACAGATGTGCCCCAGGCATCACAGCTCATCGACAGGTAGATTCCCAGGGACCCTGTATTGACACATGGACACTGGCATGACATGGTGCATCATGAGTACACCACAGCTAAACAACCATGACCCCCACAGGTAGTGGTCCCTGTTGCCTCGGCAGGACAGACATGGACGTCTGTGACACACACACGCACAACATCAAAGTCCATGCACAAACAACGTGGATGTGGAGACTGTCTCCCATTGTGCACATGGAATCAGAGACATTGTAAACACAACATGCACACAGACTGTGGAGGGCCATCACAATTGTGGCAATGGGTCACCCTGGGACGTACATACCGTCCCACATGGGACTCAGGGGGTATGTGACATGACATAGACATACACAACCGTGAAATGTGACCATGCCACATGCCCTGAAATGAACAGTTGCACACCACAGTGTTCATGTGCACAACACACCAAGGATTCTGTCCCCATGAACACGTGCCCAGCCTGGGAGTGGCTGCCCCCAAGTGCCACCCAAAAAACAACATGTTGACCCCCATACACGGAACAGGTAATGCAGCCTTACATGCCTTAGGATACAGTGTGGACAGGCTGTGGTGTTGTAGGTGTGCCCCTCACTCCCTGGGAAGTATATGTGGCTGGCATATGTTCACCTGTGACAGGCACGGTGACATATGCCAGTGACTTGTACAGGGACGCGTTGTACAGCAATGGTCCGATCTGTGCGCACGCATTGGCCATTTCATACAATGTGAGTGGGTACGCGTTGTATCCGCAATACGCGTTGTACAGCAATGGACCGATCGGTGCGCACGCATTGGCCATTGCATACAATGTGAGCGGGTACGCGGTGTACAGCAATTGTCCGATCGGTGCGCACGCATTGGCCATTGCATACAATGTGAGCGGGTACGCATTGTATCCGCAATACGCGTTGTACAGCAATGGACCGATCGGTGCGCACGCATTGGCCATTGCACACAATGTGAGCGGGTACGCGTTGTACAGCAATGGACCGATCGGTGCGCACGCATGGCCATTGCATACAATGTGAGCGGGTACGCGTTGTATCCGCAATTCGCGTTGTACAGCAATGGACCGATCGGTGCGCACGCATTGGCCATTGCATACAATGTGAGCGGGTACGCGTTGTACAGCAATGGTCCGATCGGTGCGCACGCATTGGCCATTGCATACAATGTGAGTGGGTACGCGTTGTACAGCAATGGTCCGATCGGTGCGCACGCATTGGCCATTGCATACAATGTGAGCGGGTACGCGTTGTACAGCAATGGTCCGATCGGTGCACATGCATTGGCCATTGCATACAATGTGAGCGGGTACGCGTTGTATCCGCAATACGCGTTGTACAGCAATGGACCGATCGGTGCGCACGCATTGGCCATTGCATACAATGTGAGCGGGTACGCGTTGTACAGCAATGGTCCGATCGGTGCGCACGCATTGGCCATTGCATACAATGTGAGCGGGTACGCGTTGTACAGCAATGGTCCGATCGGTGCGTACGCATTGGCCATTGCATACAATGTGAGTGGGTACGCGTTGTACAGCAATGGTCCGTTCGGTGCGCACGCATTGGCCATTGCACACAATGTGAGCGGGTACGCGTTGTACAGCAATGGACCGATCGGTGCGCACGCATGGCCATTGCATACAATGTGGCGAGTACGCGTTGTATCCGCAATTCGCGTTGTACAGCAATGGACCGATCGGTGCGCACGCATTGGCCATTGCATACAATGTGGCGGGTACGCGTTGTACAGCAATGGTCCGATCGGTGCGCACGCATTGGCCATTGCATACAATGTGAGTGGGTACGCGTTGTACAGCAATGGTCCGATCGGTGCGCACGCATTGGCCATTGCATACAATGTGAGCGGGTACGCGTTGTACAGCAATGGTCCGATCGGTGCACATGCATTGGCCATTGCATACAATGTGAGCGGGTACGCGTTGTATCCGCAATACGCGTTGTACAGCAATGGACCGATCGGTGCGCACGCATTGGCCATTGCATACAATGTGAGCGGGTACGCGTTGTACAGCAATGGTCCGATCGGTGCGCACGCATTGGCCATTGCATACAATGTGAGCGGGTACGCGTTGTATCCGCAATACGCATTGTACAGCAATGGACCGATCGGTGCGCACCCATTGGCTATGGCCTGGCCTGGCAACGGACGCGTTTTCAAATCTTTAACGAGTCTGATGCTGTGAATTCAGTTGGTCACCCACAACAATGTTGCAAATTCATGGGTGTCAGGAAGTTGAACTTTTGAAGGATGCTGTGGGCGTGTGTAAGTGGTGCAATTCCATGGATTGGCCAGATTCAGAAGATGCAAACGACTTGGACCTATCACTTTGGACACATGGGACAGTATCTGCCTCTGCAGCACACATATAATGCTGGCTGTTCCCCTGAGAGCTCACTTGCCTGCACTACATGCTCCAGGACGACATCTGCCACCACCACTGCTGCTGTATCTGCACCCTCTGGATCCTGCAATGGCACGTACTGTGGATAGAGCCCCAGCCTTCAGCACTGAGGAGAACCAGGCCCTGCTGGACAGCCTCCTTCCACAGTACAGCAAGCTGTATGGGAAAGCAGGGGAGCAGGTGAGTGTGCTGTCCACTGCCTTACTAAATGTGCATGTTGTCTGACTAGCAAGACTTACAGTGTGCACGCCACTGGCTAGCAGGCTCACTGAGTAGTTGTCACCCCCCATAGTGTGTAGTTACATGCACTGAACAGGTATAGTGCAGTGACAGTGCATTTAAACAAGGTTTTACTTCCCAGGCAATGATACCATGTAGTAACTGCTGGCAAACTGTCCATAGCCATCGTTGCACTGCCTGTGTACATCATGTGCCCCTGTGATTGAGACATGTATATCCAACTGTGTAATGCACGGATATGTTGAATGTGTAGTAATGGCATTTTCACTTTGTCATCCTCACAGGTTGATGCCCACCAGAAGCAGCAGATATGGCTGACCATCGTCAGGGCAGTGAGATCCGTGGGGGTCTACAAGCGCCGGATGCGCAACTGCCAGAAGAGGTGGCAGGACCTTCGGGGCTGGACCCGGAGGATTGCACGGGTCCAGCTGAAGCTGTCGCCTCCTCGCAGGAGGGGCGGACACCGGACCCTGACCCCCCACATGCTCAGGATCCTGGCGGTGGTCTTCCCTGATCTGGATGGGCAGCTGAAGGCCAGAGAGCAGCAAGAAGGGGGTGAGTCCATGACTGCATTGTGAACTTTGTCTGCCATGCTATGTGCCCTCCTCTGGCCTGGTTAAACTTCCACAGTACATCAGTCATGTGGTCCAGGACCCATGTCCCTCAATTGTGCACTGCCCACTCCTCATCTGATACCCAGGTGTGGCCCTTACAGTCAGGGAATTGTGTCACTTGGGTACTGTGTCCTTGCATTTTGCTTAGCTCAAGGTGGGGGACAGCATTTGTTCCCCTAACTCTGTGGTGGGCATCATGGGTGGGTCCATTGCTTACACAATGCCTGTGTTCTGACATGTAATCTGCGTGTTACTTTGATATGTGGTCCAATTGCTGAGCTGATCCACCACATGTGCCTGGGGTATTTGGCACACACCCATGCTGCGGGTGGGAACAATGTTTGGGCCTCAGGAGTATGTATATCAAGTGTGTCACACATACTTAGCCACCTGCCTACTGTCCAGGGCTCATCCCTCATTCACGTGGGGCAGGACAGTCATGCCTACTCCAGGCCATACAATACACTCTCTACTCCCACTCCCGTGTATCAGCTGACACGTTGTCCTCAGTGATATGTCACCCTCATGTGTCTGCCTCTGTGTCAGTGTGCTGTGACTTCGTTGTCAGGACTACTGGGGTGTTTTTCGTTTGGGGCTCAGCATGCCACCGGAGATGTGAACATAGGAGACGATACTTGTGTGACACATAGGTGTTTGATCACCTGAACGTGCAGACTGGGGTATGCGAATGTGAAGTTCAGGCAGCTGTTTCCCATTCACAGCACATTGTGAGGTGCTCAGGTTCCGAGGGTTGTGTTACAAGTCTCCCATATGTCCAATTGGTATGAGGTGGACAGATAAGGGTTCAGATGATGTGGTGTGTGGGGGATGTACATGTGCACTTGTTCAGCTCCAGGACTTGCATTCCCCATGACCTACTATTGTGACACAGTGCAGACTGTTGTTGTCTGGCTGCCCTGCCCATGTGACTGGAGACAGTGATGTATGACTTAGCAGGCATGCCTGTGCCATGGCATGAAACTTCATATGAGTGATCGTGCAGGGGAGTGACATGTGCTACATGCACACCATTGTGGCAATGACTATCAGGACATGGGTGCATCATGGTGTCTGTCGCTGGTATGCATCACATGCATTTCAAAGTTGACTCTGGGCATCCCTTTATCCGGACACCTGTACTGACTCAGTGGCAAGAGTTGTGATGTGTGCATGTTCACATGCTTCACCGTGTTCTCTGCACTGTCCAACTACTGTGTAGGTGGTGCATGTGTCCACACTGGGGTATTGCCATCCGACAGACACCAGACAGATGGGTGCAAGGCCAGGAGGGATGTGAGTGCCATGGTTGACCATCAGACTGACAATTGGCTTCCCCTACTCTGTTTGGGCACTTTTGGCAATGTTCAACTAAGGATGTCAGGGCTTGCTCTGTAATGTGCTGTACTTACTGTGGTGTGTGCGGTCAGTGCAGGTGACTGATGTTTGTCTGTTTCCCTATTGTTTGCAGATACATCCACAGCCACAGGAGGGGACAGCTCCACGGACCAGGAGGAGCCACAGAGCCAGACTGGGTCAGCAGCCGAGGAGTGGTCGGAGGGACCCAGTGGCACGGAGGGCGAGGGGAGCCACACCGAGGAGTCCTCAGCAGCATCCACCTCAGCTGAGGACCACAGCAGCTCGGAGGATGACTCCCTTGTGGAGGCGGGTGTCAGCAGCCACCACACCCCAGCTAGTGTTGCTGTCCCCGCCACCACCACCACCGCCCTCCCATCGGCTCCCATTCCCGAGGTCCGTGGAGGCTCCCATGTTCGGGAGCATGTCTCCTTCGTGCCAGGCACCGCACCCCCTGCCCCTGTGTCCCCTGCTGCCTTGAGTGAGGAGTCTGTGTACCTCCTTCGCCAGCTCCATGTAGGGCAGACAGCGATGCTGAGTGTCCTCCATGCCCACACCACTCTGTTGACTCAGCTGGTGTCGTTCATGGAGGGCATCTCATCGGGCATGTCTGCCCTACAGAGGAGCAATAGGTCCATGGACTCCTCCCTGACGGCAGCAGTGTCCCTCCTCCAACAGTCCCTCGCCCCTCCTACCTCTGCCCCATCCACACTCCCCAGCACCTTACCTGTCCCAAGCACACACACACCGGCACAGGCACACACCAGCACAGACACAGGCAGCACACAGACACACACGCCAAAATCAAGAGGCACACGCACGCACAGTCAGGGGACTGAAACCACACTCACAGGGGATGGGGCCCAGGCACACACACACGCATCCACGAGCACTGCGCAGTCCTCAGTTACCTCTCCCTCCAAGGCTCCTTCCCTTGCCTCACCTGCAACCCCAAAGACACAGCGGGTCTTCCTCAGTGTCCTTGGCCTCTTCCCCTCCGATCCAGCTGATACAGCATTCAGGGGAAGAGGAAGCCCACCCACACGGAGGGGAGTGCCCCTCGCCCCCGGACACCCTCCCCCAGGCGCAGACCGACTGATGCCCCCATCCGCAAGTCCCCCCGGACCCGGAAGAGCAAGACCCCGCCGCCGCCCTGCAGCTCAAGCACCAAGTCTCCTTCCTCCATCCCTCAGGCCCCCACTCCACAGGTGCCCCCACCACACCCTGCCCCAGGTTCCCCCACCCACAGATACACCATCCCCAAAATGATCCGGCCTTCTCCCCCTGCCACTTGCTCTTCTAGCACCACCCCCGCTGCGCAGGTCTGTGCCACTGGTGTGGAGACGGTGTCCTCCCCCTCTGTCCTGCCCACCTTACCTGTACCCCATTCTCCTCCCCTGGAGGTAGGCACTGCAGTGGAGTCCACTACCACCACGTCTGACTTGGGCACTAGAGTGGGGAACCTGTCCACTCCATCTGCACGGCCCACTGCAGTCGTGCCTGCACCCACACCATCTGAGTCATGCCTCCCAGTTGTGCCGGCACACACCATGTCAGACACCTCCACTGCAGTTGTCAGTGGCTCTCCAGCACCCACCACCCCTTCCCTGCCTCCTTCTGGTGAGCCCTGATCCTGTCCCTGCGGTGCCTGGCCTGCCCCCCGTATGCCCCTCCAAGGGGATTGTCCCTGGTGTTAAGCAGTGCAGGCATGCGTAGGGTGACATCTGCCACTGTCACCCTGTTTTGACTTTCAGTATGGACTGGCCATTGGCCTTTGTTTCTTTTTTTCTGGACTTTAACCTTTTGACTCACATATGCTGAATAAAGCAAATTTCTGTTCTCTAGTGGTTTTGCTTCTGATGTACATGATGTTGATGATGCTAACCGTGCCCTTGCTGCAGTGATGGTGATTTTTGGTCTCATGAAAATGAAGTGTTACTGTGCAGGAACCCATGTGGTCCACGGGTAATGTGTCCTATCCTGTAGTGTATCCATGTCATCCTTAGCAGCATATGAGGGTGTCATGTTTTCAGTTTTTGGCAATGGGATTTCCTACTTACATTTGCAATATCACATCTGTGGCTTACACCCCTGCACATCTGTTGTGCTTGCCATTGTTCAATTAGTCTACTTCCCTGACCGTGTGGCCATCTCCACTGGACATGCAAGTTTGGGCATCAATGGGGAAGGACTCATCTGTGTTGTCAGTGCAACTTGCTATACATGTGTGTTGGATATGTGCTGATGATTTCGGTGACACTCCCATGACCAGGCTGATATGACGGGAGCCTTCATTTCGTGCTAATTGTTGACTGTGTGACCAAGTGTTCTGCTGACATGATGGAGCCCTACTGAGGCAACATATGGCACAGCTTTCCTCACACAGGAGTGGAGTCCCCTCATGGCAGTGTGTAATCCTGTGACATTGCCTGAGCCCAAGGTGTGTGTTGTGTGAGCATGTCTGTGTGTGTTCACTTCCATTTTGCTGTGCATGCTGGGATCCCTAGTGATGTTCCTGTTTGTGATGCTTGCTGAGTTGACCTATGTTCCCCCAAGTCTTCTCCCTGGGTTCTCTGTGATGTGGGTGCATGGCACATTACTGGTCATCAGGGTGTCACCCATAGGTGTGTTTGCTGTCAGGGCTGAGTTTGTGGGCAAACGCAGATGGGACACAGTCAGTATTCCCCTTGGCACTTGTTGTTTACACCTGTCATGTAATTTCCAGTTTGTGTTAGCTTTCAGTGACTGTGACACGTTGTGTGTGTGACTGCTGGCACTCCTCAGGGTCAGGGCTGCAATGTTGGTAGTTGTCTATGTGTGTTCTTTGTGGGTGACCTTGGCTTCTTCATTGGTGTGTGACTGTGGCTGGGATCCCATTGGTTGATGTGGTATTGCCGTCATGTCCATGTACAGCGCAGTGTGCAGTGTGTCAGACATTCAGGAGTCTTGTTGAGTGGCCATGTGTGATGTGTTTCTGCACCTTAGTTCCCACCCCCCCATGGGATTGTTATGGGTGCATGTGCAATGTCACCAGTGCATGTGAGCTTCACTGCTGCACATTGTTGGAGGTCGAGGTGTGTGGTGTTGAGTGTGTGCAGATGAGAGTTGTTGCCCGGCTAGACCCCTGCCTCCATGTTGGCCTTGGCTTACTGGCCGTGCTGATTGATTTGTGCTTGTGTAGGTGTGATGGTAGTTTGTTGCTCAGGACACATGACTGTGGTTCACAGTGTGAACGACATCTAGCTTTGTCATCACAGTGGTATTGCCATGCAGCCCAGTGTCACCACATTGTGGGGACCCTGGGGGTAGTGCTGTGGTGTGTCTGTGTCTTGCTGTGTCAGTTGCTGTTCCTACATGCTTGTGTGACATGTGTGATTTGTGCTCCCTCTCATCTAACAATGCTTGATTGCCCACATAGGGGATTTGGATCCATGAGTTACTTTTGTGTGGCACTGTATGCGCATCTGTGTAATTGGTATTCAGGCCTCATCATGTGTTGTGTGGTTGCCTGGGGACACTGGCCCGCCCCCCTCACCTGTTGTGTTTGATGTGCAGTGTGGGGCTGCCTGTTTGTGTTTGTGCATCTGCACCACTGCATTGGCATATCTTTAGTGTGCCATTGGCTGTATGTTGTTTGGTGGGTTTGACCTGCTGTCCCTGGGACTCCTAGGTCATCAGTCAGCACAATGATCATTGTTTGTGTGTCCCATTGCTGCCATGGTATGGTATTTGTTCACCTCACATCTACAGTCTCCACAGGATATCTACATTTGTGTGCCCATTGGTGCAAATATGTGGGTCTGCATTATGATGGTCACTTCTGTCATTGTGTCATTGATGAATGTTGACAGTGTCAGCCCCCATGGGTGATGTTTGTCTGCACATGGCCAAAGGTATGTCTTATTTGCACTGCACTGTTTGCCTCCCCCAATCTATGTTGCTATGGGACACAAGCACTACTTTGCCACTGATGTGTTTGTTGTTCTGTGACCAGGAATCATCCATGCAGTTTTGCAGTTGCAGCTTTTTCAATGTCAACACTTACATTTTGGTCACTGTGATGATGGGGGTTTAGACCCCATTGCCACAATGTTCAAAATGTGCTTCAGCTATGGACCCCACACTTACCTTTTGGTCACTGTGATGATGGGGGTTGGACCCCATTGACACAATGTTCAAATTGTGCTTCAGCTATGGACCCCACACTTACATTTTGGTCACTGTGATGATGGGGGCTTAGACCCCATTGCCACAGTGTTCAAAATGTGCTTCAGCTATGGACCCCACACTTACCTTTTGGTCACTGTGATGATGGGGGTTTAGACCCCATTGCCACAATGTTCAAAATGTGCTTCAGCTATGGACCCCACACTTACCTTTTGGTCACTGTGATGATGGGGGTTGGACCCCATTGCCACAATGTTCAAAATGTGCTTCAGCTATGGACCCCACACTTACATTTTGGTCACTGTGATGATGGGGGCTTAGACCCCATTGCCACAATGTTCAAAATGTGCTTCAGCTATGGACCCCACACTTACCTTTTGGTCACTGTGATGATGGGGGTTGGACCCCATTGCCACAGTGGTCATGGTCTGCTTGCATTGTGGAGGCCACACACATTTATGTGTGACACATGTGACGGGGGTCACATTGTATGTTCAAAGTCATGTTCAGTGTTGTAGGCATTTGACACAGTCTACACACGCTTGTCATGGTGTTGGGGGGATGTCTTTTTCTTGCATTCCTTAGGTTGTAGTGTGCTGGTTGTGTCATGCATTGTCCATCCTATGAGTGGGGGTGGTGTTGGTGGTAGGCATCCAGCCCCCCATGGGTAGGGGTGGTGGTAGTGGTAGGCATCCAGCCCCCCCTGAGTAGGGGTGGTAGTAGTGGTAGGCATCCAGCCCCCCATGGGTAGGGGTGGTGGTAGTGGTAGGCATCCAGACCCCCCTGAGTAGGGGTGGTAGTAGTGACAGGCATCCAGCCCCCCCTGGGTAGGGGTGGTGGTAGTGGTAGGCATCTAGCCCCCCTGAGTAGGGGTGGTAGTAGTGGTAGGCATCCAGCCCCCCTGAGTAGGGGTGGTGGTAGTGGTAGGCATCCAGCCCCCATGGGTAGGGGTGGTGGTAGTGGTAGGCATCCAGCCCCCTGAGTAGGGGTGGTAGTAGTGGTAGGCATCCAGCCCACCCTGAGTAGGGGTGGTAGTAGTGGTAGGCATCCAGCCCCCCATGGGTAGGGGTGGTGGTAGTGGTAGGCATCCAGCCCCCCCTGAGTAGGGGTGGTGGTAGTGGTAGGCATCCATCCCCCCATGGGTTGGGGTGGTGGTAGTGGTAGGCATCCAGCCCCCCTGAGTAGGGGTGGTGTTAGTGGTAGGCATCCAGCCCCCGAGTAGGGGTGGTAGTAGTGACAGGCATCCAGCCCCCCATGGGTAGGGGTGGTGGTAGTGGTAGGCATCTAGCCCCCCTGAGTAGGGGTGGTGGTAGTGGTAGGCATCCAGCCCCCATGGGTAGGGGTGGTGGTAGTGGTAGGCATCCAGCCCCCCTGAGTAGGGGTGGTAGTTGTGGTAGGCATCCAGCCCCCATGTGTAGGGGTGGTGGTAGTGGTAGGCATCCAGCCCCCTGAGTAGGGGTGGTGGTAGTGGTAGGCATCCAGCCCCCCATGGGTAGGGGTGGTGGTAGTGGTAGGCATCCAGCCCCCCTGAGTAGGGGTGGTAGTAGTGGTAGGCATCCAGCCCCCCATGGGTAGGGGTGGTGGTAGTGGTAGGCATCTAGCCCCCCGTGAGTAGGGGTGGTAGTAGTGACAGGCATCCAGCCCCCCATGGGTAGGGGTGGTGGTAGTGGTAGGCATCTAGCCCCCCCTGAGTAGGGGTGGTAGTAGTGACAGGCATCCAGGCCCCTATGTGTGTATGTGGTATTGGTGATAGCCATCCCGCCCCTATGGTGCTGCTGTTGCAAGTAATTTCTGCATCCCTATGTGTGTGTGTTGTCTGTCGGGTATGTGTGGTTTGTTTGTGTGGTGGGTGTCTGACTTACCTTCTGCGCCGTACGCGTCCGTACCAGTTCCGGTAATGGATGTAGAGTATTGGTAGGATCGGCGCGATGAGATTCATGGTTGGTTCGTCTCGTTCGTCTTTCTCTTTGCTTCGCCTCGTCCTCGTCGCTGGCGTGTTCGTCTCGTAGCCGTGGATCGTCTTGTGGCGCGAATCGGAGCTTATGTGCGCCTCTCCCTGATGCTTTGACGTGCCGTGCGTAGCGACGGGTTCGGCATGTACGGAAGGCGCATCGTACTAGTCCGGCCGGACGGGGCTGCATTTGGGCTTCCGTGCGACTCGATTCTGAGTTTCCGGATCCGCATCGGTCGGAGAACAGGAGCTGTATTGGGTGAGTGCGACTGGGTCGGGATTTTGGCAGTTATGCGCATCGTACTTGCTTGTTCGGACGTATGTGCGAATCGGTCGGGAAACACGCATTCGCCTGGTTTTTTCCCCGGGCGAATGGTGTTAGGTGCGCCTCCGACCGGGATCGGAATCGGCCCCTTAGTCTTTTGTGCCCGTAAAGCTTTATTTTGTAAGCACTTCAATAGCCCCACCAAAATGTCTTGATTTTTCCTACCTTAATATTTTGCTCTTGCTGAATATTATCAGCATAGAGTTGTGGGGATTTATGTTTCTAGGTGAGTGATGAAAGCTCTACTGTAATTGTTGATCTGATTCAGAGTTAGGCCTTATTTTCAACCACATGCTGAACTAGTTTGTAACTTTATGTATTTACATAAAATTCACTAATGTATTAATCTATTTAATTTCTAATATGCTTATTATTGATTTCTTGGTGTAGACCTGGCCAGTATAGTCTTTAGCCGATGATACAATTGTCAATTCTACAATTGTCAGGCTTTAACATATGTTGCCTGCTGTTGTGATTAGCAGGTCCAACTTAACTCATGTCTTGCATCTATGCAGCATGATGCTGTGCTGCATTTGATGTACCACCACAGGTTAAAACCATTTCTTTATCTGCCTTTAACACATGTAGTTCATGAGTGTTTGTATGGTGAGCTCAGTTTGATACATTTATCCAACCTCTGCAAATGTATTGAACTTAAACCTTAGGCTTGTGAAAAACAATTGATGAGCAAAGTCAGAAAAATATGTTTCTGACTTTCCTGAAAATTACAAAGGTTGTCACAGATTCCAAGGAGTATTCACATGCCTAATCCTTGAAGCATAGATAAGTGTAGCAACTCTTAATTTCTGCATTTGGAAATTGAATAAGAACGCGTTTTCCTTTTTATATTTTCTTGTTTATCAAGTGAGATAGTTTTTTCCATGATGAAACATCTCTTTGGACACCCCAACCAATTTTGGGAATGTTCCTTCCATGTTCCCACCATGGATTAGGGGTTGGCGGAACTCGCAGAGTTTTACTCCACGGATTTCTGTGGAGTTACATAAAAACTCCATGAGATTCTGTGGTGTTCCGCACACCCTTAAAGACATTTGATAATTTTCTTGTTTAGCAAAGTGTTTCATATGGGGGCTAAAGTGCCACTTTGCGGCCATTTCAAGCCCCTTGTTGCCAGATGCATAAACATGGTATTAAGAAGTGGTTAGTGACAATATGTGTATAAGATAGAAAAGGCAAAGGGTTGTATTTGTGCCAAAAGTACATGTCTAGGGGAAGACCCCCAAAGCTGACTTTGAGATAGCAGTATGAAGAATCTGAGTTCAGATCCATCCCACCTATCCTCCTCTCTGCTGGCGGACATTATCTCTCACACTGACCCCTTGTGATCACCTCAATATTCCCCCACCTTTGACATTACCCGCCCACACTGACACTCACCCATACCCCATTCCCCATCCTATACACCATTCCCGAGCCACCGTGTTCTCACCCAGTCTTGGATCCATATCACAACTCCCTGTGGGCTCCGCCTGTCCGCGTGCTGAGGGATCTCTGTTCGCGTGCCAGGGGATCCTCTGTCATGCTCCTGGGGCCGGCGGTGCGAAAAGCACAGAGTGCTGTCAGAGGCTTGCACTGACTGACAGCCGCAGGGCTCTGCCGCTGCGTGCTGCTGTAGCCTGAATAATCTGCCTTCTCTCTTGCGGAAGTGGTGAAAAAGAACCCACAAGGCAAACTGGGATTGATAGTCTTCCCTGAAATCTCTGCCCGCAGCCGGTCTCCTCTTGCATCCTGAGATGTCGTCATTCCAGCTGCATGTTAGGATTTGATGTTTTTTCAGGCTGGATCTCACTATTGAAGCTCAACAGACCATCTAGACAGAGTACAATCTCACTGCGTGAGCGCAAGTGGTTTGTAGTCGGGGGCAGAGCCATGGCAATGGCTATATTAAGGTCAGGAGAGACGCCTTTGATTCAGTGTGTACTGAAGATCCCAGAGGCAGCCTGTGGCCACCGGACAGAGTGAATAAGCATGCTGTCTTAGAAAGGTATTAAGAAGGCAGAATCCATATGAGGGACCACACACATAGCCCTACTCATATTAGAAGGAAGAGTAATAATGTAGTATCATATGAGCATCAAAGTATGAAAAATCAATCAATTAATCAGGGGATCGTAAAGCACGCTAATCACAGGTAAGGGTCTCAAGGCACTGGGGGTAAGCAGCTCCTGTCAGTCGCAGAGCCAGGTCTTCAGGGTCTACCTGAAGATGTGCAGAGAGGGGGTGCGTCTGATGTTGATCGGGAGGTTGTTCCAGGTCTTCGCCACGATGTAGGAGAAGGCTCTTCTACTCGTTCTGGCTCAGCGGATGCGCGGGGTTTTGGCGAGGGTGAGGTCGGCGGATCAGAGGTTACTCTTGGGTACATGGAAGGAGATTCTTTTGTTGAGGTATTGGGGTCCGGTGTTGTGGAGGCATTTGTAGGCGTGGGTGAGTATCTTGTAGGTTACTCTCTTCTCGACGGGGAGCCAGTGGAGGTCTCGCAGGTGTTGAGAGATGTGTTCTTGTCGAGGGATGCCGAGGACGAATTTGGCTGCGGTGTTCTGTATGGTCTGGAGTTTGCAGAGCAGAGACTTGTTGATTCCGGCATAGAGGGTGTTTCCGTAGTCCAGTCTGCTGGTTATGAGTGTGTGGGTGACAGTCTTTCTTGATTCAGGGGGGCTCCATTTGAAGGTCTTGCGAAGGATGCGGAGGGTGTTGAAGCAGGTGGAGGCGACAGCGTTGACCTGTCAGGTCATGGAGAGGGAGGAGTCGAGTACGATGCCTAGGTTCCGGGGGTGGGCGTGCTGCAGAGGGCGGTGGGCCACCAGATGTTGTCCCATGCGGTGGAAGAGGGTCCGAGGATGAGGACCTCTGTCTTCTACTAGTGCTCAACAGGCAGCTGCTGCTCATCCAGGATGCAACGTCCTTCATTACTTCCTGGAAGCTGAGTCTGGTGGTGACGGGGTCCTTGGTGAGGGAGAGGATGAGCTGGGTGTCGTCGGCATAAGATACTATGCTGAGACCGTGCTGTCTGACGATGGCGGTGAGTGGGGCCATGTAGATGTTGAAGAGCGTAGGGCTGAGTGATGATCCTTGGGGTACTCCGCAGGTGATCTCTGTGGGTTCGGAGAGGAAGGGCGGTAGTCTGATTCTTTGGGTTCTGCTGGTGAGGAAGGAGCAGAGCCATTCGAGGGTGGTTCCCTGTATGCCGGCGTCATGGAGTCTGGCAGTGAGTGTGCGGTGGGAGACAGTGTCGAAGGCTGTGGAGAGGTCGAGTAGGATCAGGGCCGCGGAGTGGCCTTGGTCAAGGAGGGTGCGGATGTCATCTGTGGCGGCGAGTAGGGCGGCCTCGGTGCTGTGGTTGCTGCGGAATCCAGATTGGGAGGGGTCGATGATGGAGTTCTCTTTGATGAATTTCGTTAGTTGGGCGTTGATGGTCTTCTCAGTGACTTTGGCCGCGAAGGCGAGGAGGTAGTTGGGTCGGTAGGTCTTGAGGTCCGAGGGATCTGCTGAGGGCTTCTTGAGTAGGGGCTTGCTTTCTGCATGTTTTCAGTCATCAGGAAAAATGCCGGTTGCGAAGGTGGTGTTGATGGTGCGTCGTAGTTCCGGTGCGATGGCGGCGGCGCTGTGGAAGATGTGCGGAGGGCAAGGGTCCATGGGTGCTCCAGAGTGGATGCCTTTCATGGTCGACTCGGTGTCTTAGGTGGTGACTGGGGTCCAGGCGGAGATGGTGGGTTGGATGGCATTGCTGGGGGAGTGAGTGGTTTCGCAGCCCGGTGTCAGTTCTTTGAAGTTGTCGTAGAGGGACTTGATTTTCAGATGGAAGTAGGCGCTGAGCTTGTTGCAGAGGTCCTGGGAGGGGGTGATGTCTGTGGCCTCGCTGGGGGGGTTTTGTGAATTCTAGGATGATGTTGAAGAGTTCCTGCTAGTTGCTGGAGTTGGCAGTGATCTTGGTCTGGCTGAAGGTCCTTTTGGTTGATCTGATGAGTTGGTGGTATTCTGTCATCGCATTCTTGTATGTGGTGCGGTCTTCCAAAGCTTTGCTGTTCCGTCAATTCTTCTCAAGGCATCTGCAGGTGTGTCTGGATTCTTGGAGGTCAGCGGTGAACCAGGTGGACTTTCTGGGGCGCTGTCTGTCGGGGTTGCAATGGGGTGCAAGTTTGTCTGCGCAGTTGGTGATCCATCTGTGTAGTTCTTTGGCGGGGAGGTTGGCGTCGGTCGGGGTGGTGGGGGCATCGCGGTTGAGGGTGGAGTTGAGATGCTCCTCAGTGACCTTGCTCCAGTTCCTTCGCAGTGGGTGGGGTACAGGTTTGGGGATGGTGGGTTTGTCGACGTGGAAGTGTACGCAGTGGTGGTCCGTCCAGAAGGGCTGCGTGGTGTGGCTGAAGTGGATGTTGTTACCTCCTGTGAAGATGGTGTTGAGGGCGTGTCCTGCCTTGTAGGTGGGGGCGGTGACAAGTTGTTTCAGTCCGAGGTTGGCGAGGTTGTCCAGGAGGGTGGAGGAGTTGGGATCGTTGAGGTTGTCGAGGTGGAAGTTGAGGTCTCCAATGAGTATGTAGTCCATGGAGGCGATGGCGTGTGGTGCGACAAGGTCGGCGATGGTAGAGGTGAATGCGATTCGAGGTCTGGGGGGCCTGTAGGCGAGGGTGCCACGTAGGGTGGTTCTGGGGCTGGTCTGTATCTGGAAATGGAGGTTTTTGGTGGTGGACGGGGAGTCGCTCGTGCTGGAGGTGGTGAGTCGGAGGGAGCTGTTGTGTGCGATGGCGAGTCCTCCTCCTGGGCGGTTGGGGCAGTCTTTCCTCTGGATCTTGTATCCGTCGACGATGGCAGTGGCGATGTCGGGGGGCAGAGGTGGAGTTTGTCCAGGTTTCTGTGATGATAAAAATTAAGATAAAATCATAACTGTGGCGGATCACTGACATAATATCGACAGACACAATATCGACCTACGAAAATATTGTGACAAAAATATCGATTACACTAATATCGACTTCCTATACTTAATTAAAAAACACAAATATCGACTACAAAATATTAAAACATTTATATCGTTTTCAACATTATCGAACTCAAAAATATCGGGATAAGTAATATCGCACACATTAAATAAACATACAAAATAACAAAAATATCGCTAACAAAAATATAGACAACAAAATTATCGCTAAAAAATGTATCGACAAGTTAAATAATTTATAATAACTCAATACATACCCCCAAAATATAAAAATAGCAATAACACACATAACAGACATTATAAATCACTTAACACATATTTAAAAAAAATAACAAAACTATTTCAAAAACATTTATAAATACACAAATATTATTTACTACTCCAAACATATTAGAAATAAAATAGAACTTTTTAACATTTAAAAAATTATAAATAACAAATAATGTAGTATACCATTTTTTTTAAATTTAAAAAAGTAACTGAAACTTAATTAGCGTTTTCCATATATAGAAAACAACTGACAAATTAATTAAAACAAAGAGCTAACAACCAATGAAATACACATACAATTAAAATAACCGAATAAGATTGAAACAGTAATTAATAACACACTATATGAACACACACAAATTCAACATTATTTTACCTTGCAACCAAAAAAGAAACAATAAGAAGAAACTCTGCCGGATTGCTGACTCAACACTGAACTGCACTACAGAAAACTCGGATTACATCTCCACAAAGTAAGTAAAAAAGCATTTTAAAACAACTGCTACTAAAAATGCTGTCAAAAAAATGTTGTAAGAACAAAATAATTAATATGTACTTTTTTAAATTATATCTCCTCTACAGATAATTCTGAACCAGCTCAAAGAACAGCAGAACAGTGCGAAAAGTCAATTTGCAAATAAGGCAAGTATTACTCTGAGATTAACTGAAACAATTTTTTAAATACCAAACAGAAAAACTACCTAACCACAACTCCCCCCAACTAAAAACGCAATAAAACACATTAATTAATATTACTCCTTTTTTAACAGGAATCTCTACAGAAAAACCAAAACCAAACAGCAGAGAAAAACAATCAACATTTTAAAAAGTCTTCAAATTCAACATTGTAAGTATAAAATTGACAATGTTCACTTTCAGAAAATAAAACATAGGAATTATTTTATTATATTTATATACATTTCTCTTAGCATTTGAAGCACCACCATGACTGAAGGGGCCCAATTCACTACTTCCCAAAAAGGCAAATTATTATTATATTATATGGGGTATGTGTACACCCAAGAAAAGCAAACAGGGGACAAAGTCAACTGGAAATGTAGCAAATATTATTCTAACAAATGTTATGGAAGGGCTTCTACAAAGGAAACAACTGTATTATATGTTAGAGAGCATAACCACCCCCCTAACGTAGCTGAAATTGAAGTTAGAAATGCTATTGAAAATATAAAAGAAATTAGTACTGCATCTCAAAAGCCCACAACAGAAATCCTTAAACAAATGCTTCCCAGAGTTCCAGAGCATGCAACTGGCCAAATGCCCTCAACATCCTCATTAAAAAGAACTATAGCTAGAACTAAAAAAGATACCGCTACCACCACACCTATCCCCAAAACCTTTGCTGAAGTAGAAATACCACCTGAACTCAAAGTTACACATACTGAAGAACAATTTCTTCTGTATGACAATAAATCAGCTGAAAAAAGAATAATAATGTTTGGGACACCTACAAATTTATTAAAATTACAAAACTGTGAGACATGGATGATCGATGGGACTTTTAAAATATGTCTCAAACCATTTTACCAGCTTTATACAATACATGGACTATTTCAACATACAAACATCCCCTTCATATATGCTCTACTGCCAAACAAGCAAACAACAACCTATGTTGAACTTTTCAGCAAACTAAACCAAGAAACTAACAATTATTTTCCCCAAAAAATAATAGTAGACTTTGAGCAGTCAATGATACAAGCAATACTAAAAAACTATCCTCACACAGCAATTCAAGGTTGCTACTATCACTTTAACCAATGCATTTGGAGGCACCTCCAAAAATCTACATTAAGGGGTCCATTACGATGTCGGGCGGAAGCACTACCGCCGTGCCGTTGGAGGCAAAAACCGCTAGTTACCGTCCGCCAGCAAGGGCCCACACGCCCGCCAAATTAGGAAGTGAAAAGTCAGGCAAACACTGCCCGTAAGCCTGCGACGCCGCCCGCCATCAAAGTGCGCCCGTCTACGTAGCGGCGCCAGCCAATGGAGACACACCGTCCGACGAAATGACGTTCCGCCCGGCGTACAAATTACGAGGCCATAACCAAACAGCCTCACCGGCAAAGAGACACTGCACGAGAAACCAAGGCGGAAAACCGACTGTTTAGTACGGAGACCGAAAAGGCGGCCCACCCAGATATGAACCCTGCACTCCAGGCCATCCCCATGCTCTACCTGATGCACCACCTAGGAGTGAACGCGCCACGAGGATGCAGGTAGGCAGACACACAACAAGGGCACGTAAACACTGCACACAATGCAAGGGCGGAACAACTGTACATGGCCCCCCCAGGCACCCCTGTGTGGACAGGACACATCCACCACTGTATCCACACATGTCCCACCTGTCAAAATAACACAACTCGCAACATCCTGGGCACCCACTACCCGGGCCCAGGAAGTGACGTCCCCGTCACGGCACCGTAGCGTAGCGGCGATGACGCAGGTACACATGCGCACAACACAGGGGCCAACGACAGCGCCATGCATGGGCTGCACACAAACACCACAGGGTCACAACTACACACCCCACACACCAGCACCACCCTGAAGGCGCATGTCACGTGGCCTTCCTGCAACAGTCATGTCCCCAACCAACAACTCACAGTTGTCAACATGACGTCACACAAGTGTCCCGGACAGGGGAGTAATGTGATGGCAAAATAGGACACACCCTTGTGTGCAAAACATGGAGAAGCACACGGCTGCTGCAACATAACAGCGCAGAATATCGACAATGTCCGGAAAAGGCACGCCAGTCTCAACAAGAAATACCTATACCATCCTGCTCGCAATAACAACCCATGCAATGTACAAAATAGAAATACTCTGCTGCCTGAGAACAGGTGTGCCCAATCACTACACCCACAAAGAAGCCGCAATGTACAGCGGCAACGGAGTGTCCCGCCCACACACGGGAGAGCAGATAGCACTGAATGGCCTTCCATTCCTACTCCGAAATAACATTGCAACTAATTATGCAGGAGAATGGAGCCATTGTACCAACAAGAAGCAAAACATAGCCATGCAGAGTAAAACGTCCACTGGCAGATAGCGCACAACATGAAAGAAAGATAACACCACAAAATACAATAATACCACTCCTCCATGTGGACCAAATGCAAGTAATCTGGAAAGAGTCACACACCACTGGCCTTGACTAGTCATAGAAGCATGTGGGATGAGGGACTGTGTCCTCCGCCCAAGCCATACCCCAAGTCCTGCTGCCGTACATCCATTCCAGAATTCCCAGCATCGTCGGAGGCTGCACTCTGCTGACTGCTCAGGCAGCCGGAGCACGCCATCACATCACCCTGTAGCAATATGGCTGTTGCACCAGTGACCCTCAACTACGCCGGACAGATCAAGCTGTACAGTGACAGCTTGCTACACATAGTGGGCTGTTCAAATCTGGCAATGCTGAATGTAAGTTACCGAGTAACTTACCGCATTGCAATGTTCAGCTGCGTCATTCCCGTTTTCTACTGTCGGAGGTGTCCGTTCCACTGGCCTGTGGATTTATGTCTCTCCAACCCGGCATGTCCAAAGGCGGACTTGGTACAGTTGTTTGCACCCCTGGACGACCACGACAGGATCTGTTCAGTGTATGGGGGCATGGCGTTTGTGGCTGCAATCGGGGACACACTGCAATGGGACCAGTGTGCCTCCACACAGCGTCTTCTGGATCACAGTTTCATCGAATGTCATCCAACATGTCCCATCAGGATTCTACAAGGGACAACTTACGACGAACACGTTGCTACCCACCATCCGCTTCATTGGATGACAACCATGTTTACCATCAATGGGATGGATGCCCTGCTGGAAGGTATCGCATAGACGTCAACTTGTCAATTCATGGGTCCCCGACTCAATACCCCCAATTGAACATTGAAGTTCAACACCGTACCCATGCTTGGCTTTCGCACGGAGTGGGCAGTTAGCTGTACAAGACCTATACCATATAATCTGCAACTAACACCTTACCATCAACTCCACTGCCATGACATCTGACATTTTCGGGACATGCACCCTGTTCCTCACCATATCCCGTGTCTCTGCATGAACAGGGGGAGGCAGAGGTATGGGACCTGTGTAAAGTAACCACATGGCCAATACAGCACGAACAACCATGCCGTAACATGTATTATGCGCACCTGGACACATGCACCTGTCAGTGCACACTTATCTGTCTGCTGTAGTACGTGAGAACTGTCACCTCACCTCTGTCTGTACTTCCGTGCCAGGACTTTTGCATGGACAACAAATGCAACTCCCTACAACATGGCCCTAGTTATAGTGTCATGTTCAGTAGCCACCACATTGCAACAACTGGTGAGACGCTGCTGCATGCAGGTAGGCACATGCCCTGATGTCACCCCTGACGCAGGTGTGTCGGAGTCACTATTGTACTAAACCGGTACCATGGAACTGAGATGAACTGTCCCTATGATGTCAAGCTGTCTGGTAGGCTAAATGAATACTGTCTGTGTCAAAGCCCAGGGACCATCAGTAATTACCAAATGTACTTTAGCATAGCAAGGTCAAGGCAGTTGTAACCCTGAAGCCTCCATTCCACAGTCAACAACTAATTACATCTACCTGTACCCCCTTTCGTATGTGTAATCATGCTAAGTATATCCTCCACATGCATTTTGCTGCCAGTAGTGTCCACTATACAGCATCACAGAGGAAGTAAGTCCAAATACATGCCTCGAAGCAAATATGTGACTCTGCAGAATTATTGTTAGAAGACAAGTACGAATGAGAGAGGATGAGAGTGTGTGAAGTACACGAGAGTCGTGATATGACCATGTAGTCCAGTGACATTGGATGTCAATGCATATGAGATGCCGCCACAGTGAATCTAGTGAAATACTACAGGTCATGGGCCTTTGATTGTCAGACTCTGACGTGGCCCAACAGATCATCACATTAACACTGACGGGCTGGTCACTTCAAAGCACAGTCCTACATATGTGTATAATTACCTTCACAGTCGGACATCACACTCATCAAGCAAAAGTAGGACCCACGCAAGAAGCATGCTACAGCAATGCATGTCAAAACACACACAGGATATCAGTGTGGGTGGGCAGGTCCGCACAGTGAGTACGAACTGCTGAAACTCACATTCATGCTTAATTAAACCAGGCACAATCTTGACAGTTACACACCCTGCAGACCCACAATGGCCAAAACAGACTTCGAGAATGATCACGCTGTCTTACACTCAGTGCATAACTTTGGCCCCTGACGAAGGGCCACATGGCCCGAAATGCATTGGGTTTGATAAAACCGCCTGTATACTTGGGTTTGAGAAACCACTTGTACACCCATGGAATTTCTTTTGATATGAAGATTTCAATATCATACCTGATCAGTACAAATTAAAACGTTTGGATATACTGATTATTGCGACAAATTTCTTTTCATCTCGTTTTAACATTTACCCACTTTTCTGTGGATTTACGTTGTGCTCAGGGGGACGCCCCTATTCAGGTGGCGCTACTTTGTTGTCACTTATCACACCATTTGCCAGATGGTGATACCCCAGAGGCACACAACAAAGTTACAAACCATCCACCATCGGTGTGCGCAGTCCCATCCCTTCTTTTACAAAACATATTAAGTAGGAGCCATCCTGAACTGCAAGGACACACCCACACACTGCACACTGTGAAACATACAATACACACATGCGCTCACATTCACAGACCTGAACACGGATACAAACACCCACCATGCCCCTGGGTAACACATGTGTGTAATCGACATTGCCAGAGTGCACACACACACACCAACACTACCCCAAAGTCACACACTTCACGCCACACACACATACACCTCCCAAATGCACACTTTGAAAGTAACCCATGTGCCCAGGCTCAATGTTCATCACAAGATTAACATACACCTACACTGCTGGCCACCCAGAAAGTAAGCTCACACATACCCGCACACTATGCACATGCTACCTGTCATCCTGTGGCAAGACTCACACCCCGTCCTTTGCTTGCACGCAAACATGACACGTATACATTTTCCATGAAATACCAGCAAATACATGCAGACAATCTGTGTCACTAAAATACTTCTTCATCACACACACAAGTAGCAGAGTCTGAAGGAAGTGAAGTCCCAGCCACGTGTAAAACACATTGGAATGTGAGACCAGACATTGCAATTGTTGAGGTACCATACAAGGCATGTGCCTCACTTAACTATGCACACACAGTAACAACTGCAATCAGCAACTACACAGACACAACCGACTACAGGAACAACAGCATCCAGTCACAGATTACATAGACAGGCGGCAATATTGTGCAACACCAGGGACAGTGGCCAGTCCGATGTGCAGAGTAGTGATACGAAAAGCTGCGCATGCATTGTGTGTGAGTGTACCCTGCCATGGCCAGCAACACTGCCATGTCAGTCACAATAGCCATTACAGCCACCACTATGTCACAGGTAGTTGTGTGAGGGTGCCTACCATTCAAACAGGATGCCAGTCCGACTCGGTGCTGTCTGTGTGCTACGGGACAGTTGGAGGTCCGCCCCTGAGAGAGGAACACAACTGTGGAAGACACACATGTGAAGCGGGAGGGCTGCTTGGCCCAGGTGGGTTGGTGGCATGGGTAGGTGCACTCATGCAGTGTGGAAACAGACTGTGTGGGGAGGATCCCGGAGGGGTACAATTCCACTGTCTAGGGAATTTGGAAAGCCCACCTGTCTGGGGATGAATGTGAACTCGTGTGGGCACAACAGGCGGGCACATGATCAATGCTGCATCAGGTGTAGACGTTAGCCCTCCCTCTGGGGACATGCTGGATACTGCTGTGCATCTGCCCGACCTTTGCCAAGGCACTTACATCCCCTGTCCTCCAGGTGTATCCCCTACATTGTCCACCTGCACAGGCTACCCAGGGCACGGGATGGCAGTGGAGCTTGGTGGGTGGGAGGTCATGGCGCCCTTCTCCTGGTCACATCTGGCAGGAAAAACATTCTCAGTGTGCAGCAGGGCACAAGTCCGAAATGAGAAGTGGGGGGACGCTGACGTCACGACAGGAAGTGACGTCACGAAATGTGGCTTGCGCCATCAGACTCATTGCCGCCCCTCGCTCACCCCTTAGATGCGATTGCATCAGAGACGCCAGCGCGTGAGCAGCAGCTCCAAACACGCCCCAGAGAGGCCGAAGAGTGAATGTGTGGCTCCACTTGCTCCAGTCAACGAGCTCACGGTAAAACAAGTGTGGGGACGCCGTCCACCCGCGTGGTACCCCGACTCGAGCCCTGGACTGTGCAGGCAAAGTGTCCTATTGGACTTGCGATATGTGTGAGTTGCATGATACTCGTTGGCGGGGGATGGCTCGGAGGCCCATCACCCTGAGGCCCATATCTCACTCTATGGGTCCCTTCTCAATGGCAGCGGGTGTAATGACTATGCGCGCAGGGGTGGGTCTACCTTTCGTCTGGGATGGTGTTTGCGGCCTGTCCCGCTAGGGCCGCTACGGCTTCTGTGTGTTGCATGTGGTGTATCCGGACTCCGGAGACTGTCATGCATTGTCACTGTTGTCCAGGGCCCGAGTCGGGTACCACGCGGGTGGACGGCGTCCCACCACTCATTCTACCGCGAGCACGATAACTGGAGCAAATCGAGCCACACATTCACTCTTTGGCCTCTCTGGGGCGAGATCGGAGCTGCTGGTGCACGCGCTGGCTTCTCTGATGCAATAGCATATAATGGCTGAGCGAGGGGAGGCAATGAGTCTGACGGTGCAAGCCACCTTTCGTGATGTCACTTCCTGTCGTGACGTCAGCGTCCCCCACTTCTATTTCTTAGGACTCGTGCCCTGCTGTTGTCAGATGTGCCACTTTCCAGGGTGTTGAGAAAGGGTCAGGAATGTCAGCCTGATATTGGCCCAGTTCAAGGACCACCTTGACTGGGGAGGACAACCATTGGACAGTCTGGTGTAGCCCACCCACGCGTACATGTAGGCCCTCCATGAACTATGTCACCTGCGGCAAGGTGATGTCATGGGCAATGAAGTAATTGAGGACAGCCGTCTGCCCCACGCAGAGATGCCGCACAAGCTCAACAGACCCAGCACTGAGGGCAGCAGGGGTCACATGTGCAGGGGCAGCTGTGCCTGGTGTGAAGGACACTCTATCCTTCATCCTTGTGCCGATACGTGTTGCACCAGTGGAAGTAGATGGGAGGGCGGGCATTGGCCTCCGCGTGGCTGAAGAGGAGCTAGAGTCCACGTCCCCTGTGCTAGCAAACATGGATGCATCACCTCTGTCCTCAGATGACGCAGAAATTGCCGTCTCAGCCTGTGATTCATCCTGCACACGTCTGGCCCCTCCGAGGCGCTGGTCACATCTGTCTCACTCAGCTCCTGTGCAGCTGCTTCATCCCATGCCTCACCACTGTTGACCGTCCCCTGTCCCTCAGCACCCACGGGAGATGCCACATGTGAGAGAGCGAGGTGGCCTCACTCATTTGGCATCAATTAAACAGACATGTGCAAGGGAAGCAGCACAGGACATTCCCAAACCCACATGTTGCACGATACCTGTGCAATCTTATTCAGCCACCACAATCAACACGTAATGGCTGGCGGACAGAGAATGAAGCCGCTAATAAGTGGCACATGCGTTGTGCTTATAGCACAACACCCGGCCTGTGTCACCCTGCGACCATAGCCACAAATCGCTGTGTGCACACCCACTGTCCTGATGGTGGCAAGGATGACCACTACGTAATTAGGCCAAGGACATACCTGCATGGAGCAGAATGGGTCACCACTCACACAGACTGCTACATGACAGTCCACAATGGTCATGTGCCCATGCCTTCCACCGGTCGTGCGCACGAGCACAACTACTGTTGCACAGTGTTCCGGATGTGTAAGTACCAGGAATATGAGGTGAGGCATCGCACACAAATGTCCGAACGAAATCAGAGTAGGCACAGTGCCTCAAACATACATGTGAATTGCCACTCCAGCATACTACAGGTTGTTCCTGAGGGCTACGACTCTGAATGCATTGACAATGCAGAGTGCTCTAATTACATCTTGGACCTCAGGAATCGCATATGCATGTCAGATGCACCCAGCACAGTGTACACTTACAACCCACTGCATCACACAGCAAACATCACATTACCCAGATCATGGGTAGGCTGTGGACACATGCTGCCTCTCACACCAAAAGACACCATCCCACTGTACTGTACACTTGCTTGCTGCTGATGCCCCTACACACGTGCATCCGGCACAGGCTGTCTGACTGTCAAGATGCAGATCATTAGTGGTGAAATGCAGCGCCGTGCTAACCTGACAATACGAGGGGCACCCCCGATTCGTCTCCGCCACGTAGTCGCTCATCCGGCAGATGACGTCACACCCTTTGTGGAATTGGCTGCACTGTCGGTTACACATACACAGAGGCATCAACTTGGATGCAATGGCTCATCACAAGGCCTTGGGCTGGAGGACTTCCAACTGCAGGGATGGTACACAAGAGGGTTGGAATATCACTCATTCACTTCTCATCATCGCCCACATCCACCAATCACAGTGGCATGATGCTGACCCATCCAATATACTAAGAGAAGTGTAACAGTGCCAAGTAGTACTCGGACATGGCATTACAGCATGTGTACACAACATGTTAATGCATGCTGGTGGGAGTGTGTACACAGTACCTGTCCATCCCATTCACATGCAGGATGCCAGCACATTGAGCAATGTGTAGTCTGCCCACATCTACTGTCCATTGTCAGGTAAACCAACACATAGATCACAAGGCAACACATCTTTGTGGGTGGACTCACTGTGTCCAACACTGCGCAGCCCTCAACGTACTCGCCCTGTGAATGGCTCACCCCGCAATGGAGGTCACATTCAGTGCCACTATATCTCACACACATCCCTATCACAAGGCCTGGAGTGTTCAATCGACAGGGCTGAGTATGCGCATTTCCAGAGGGTTGTGAACTAAAGACACATGTAACCCACTGTACATTCAGTGTTATTTCCAACTAGTATTGGGTGGTCAATGTGCAGCCCAGGTCTGCTGAGACTGAGAAGGCCAGCAGGGCCCCAGCCAGCCATTCACACAAGCAATAACTGCCGAGTCCTGCATTGCCAAGTGGCTGCGTCACTGGATGTCTGACATGTAAATGCCATGTACCACCACTCTGGAGGTACATGCATGGGAAAGCGCCAGAGAGCCTACATACCCCTTCCACCTGTAGCAAGCATGGTTAGCAGTGCATTTTGGAACCCCACAGGCTATGACTCATAGTGCTGCGGATCAACGACATGTGTGTCCCCCACATGCACTCCCACACACACTGTAGTTGTCTTACACACACAACTTTTGCAAGACATAGCCTTGGGCAGTGTGCGTGGAGCTCGGAATCCAGGTTCTCCAGTTCCTCGCTGGTGAGTGGAGCTGGACATATCTTCCGAGTCGTCGACATGAAGGTGGGCAGGTGGCAGCAGCAGCAGGTGTTGTTGAGGGATACCAGGCAGCAGTCCCTGTAAGATGTGGTAATGCCAGTCTCCCTCCCACACTCATATAGCCCCCTGGGGCTGTCTCAGTGGGTCCAAGCTGCTGCGATTGGTGTACCATGTCTGCCTAATTCAATTTCACACAATGGTCTGCTCCGAGCTGTCCCGGTACGCTTACCTCTATAGTCGAACAGGCAGGATGTAACCGAGGGCCATTAGAGTTGGCCTCAAGGGCATGGTCCATTGCGGGTACAGTCCGCTGGTGCCATGTGGAATCCACAGTTTAATGTGCGCCATGCATTTGCAGGTGTGGCCATGATTTGTGTGTGGGAGCATGTCTACACTAGACAGGGCCACTTCATGCTGTGTGCATAGGCATTGACGGACAGTGCTCAGCCTCCACATGTCTGTTGGCACATCATCATGTACACATTAGCATGGTATGTGCATATGCACACACATGCCATATTTCTCAATGTACATCTCCCACTTGGCACGTGCAACGTTACGTGTCACTTGTGATGTGTGTTTGCATTCACACAGCTGTGTTGTCATGGAGTTGTCAATGTGTACACCTGTCAATGTGTGTTGGAGGTGCGATGCATACAGTGCTGTACATTGGGTGAACTAGGGACATCATTGACTGTTTTTTAACAAAAGGGGGGACAAGAAGCCGAGTTTAGAGGTCCTGCACACGGGCTCCACAGAAAGCTCAAGTCTAAAGGGAGTATGCAGTTCCTATCTGGATGTGGGGGAAAGACAGGTCTTTCTTCATGATGCCCTCACACACCCCGAGAGGTGTCATGCTTCATCATTGGGCTGGTTGCCCCTCGTCAGGCCGGCGCTGCAATGCCTGACGGGCTCCCAAAATCGGGGCTCTTTGTCGGGGATCTTTAGAAGAAGCCGTTAGGTGCGTGCGGGTGTGGGGGCTGGGTAGTGCACGGGGAGTGAAATAAGTAAAAAGGTCAAGAGCAGTCCTAGTAGAATCAAATTTTAATGTATTAGGTAGCTCAAGCCTAGTTAAAAACTGTGCGTGTGCCCATATGTGGGAATAATGTTCCTAAAGGGCTGTCAAATTAGTGAAGGGTCAACATGTTTCGTGCCTAATCTGCCCCTAAAGGGTCAATTGGCACTTCGTCCAGGACCGAGAAAGCTGAGTATAAAGGTGCACTACCGTCTGGTATTAAGATTCTGTATCAAAGATTACCAGATGCGGTAGGAATTCCCTAGTAGACTTGTACTGGGGAGTACTGTAGACCTGTGGGAAATGGGAGAAAAGAGGGGAAGGGTACAACCAAGGGAAAATGCAAGTAAAATGAAAATCATTGTAAGTCAAAACATAAGCCAACAATGTGGCTACATGGTTATGAGAATACGGTAAATATTGCTAGCAAACAACCTGGCACTTACATGATTACACGTGAGTAGTGGTTAAAGCATAATTAGTGCCTAAACTCATGTGCCAGGCAAGTGACGAATAAAATAACCGTACGCGGAGTGGCGTGAGCATTCATACTTGAACGGCTTGAAGGAGATACTGAATCTCTCCTAATTGCAGTGCGATAAATTATATTTTAAAAGGTGCCTCAAATGTCAATAGATCCCCAACTATGGAACAGCGCTAAGTGGGGGACATGCGTAGCCGGGCGAAAACATTGTCGTAATATTCGGATACGAGAATTGAGGTCCGAATTGTATCGCAAAAGCAGGTCGATGACATGAACTAATTGTAATCAAATGGGGAAGTGCCGTGTATAAATGATGTAGGAAAATTGCCGACAACATGAAGCCAAAAAATTGGATACAATGAACAGAGAAGCTTAGGTTAGAAAAATGTGCGCGGTGATGGCCGAGCGTAATCTGGACTGCCAGCGCGGGGCAATCGTATTTAGCTGATGTTAGTGAGGCAAAAAGGCCCAATTGGCATTGGCAGCGAGCGGCAAGGTGCACGACAAACAGCAAGCTACTTGATCACACATGCAAACAAGAAGTGGTGAAAAACTCACCCCTAGGTACAAAGTCTAAGGCTGACGGGGATGATCAGAGCACGTCGTTGCTCCGATAGCTGAAAGGAACAGGCAGCGGGATCAGACAACGGTAACAGTAGCAAATGCTTACCGGTCATGTTGAACATGGAAGTGCAGCATATACTCACAGGTGTAGGCAGTCAACTGACAATCGTCCTACCCTTGCTCCGGGCCCCGTGAGGACAACTTCCGGTAGTCGGCTTTTTATAGTGAGGTCTAGCGTGTGGAAGCGTAGCGGCCATCTTGGAACGGGGTTGTTAAAAACTTTATTAAGGTGACAACCGCTAGTGTATATTACTAATAATTGGAATATGAGCACTGGTAAGGTGTAAAATTACTTCTAGTGGGCTCAACATTTGGTTGGTAGGTTACACCATGCGGCAGAGTGTTATCGCCAGCTAGTGGATAGGTAAAATACATGAGTGGAGTATGCTAGTAAGGACTGCTGGGTATCTAGAGAATTAAAAACTAAAATGACCAAGGTTATGACTTGCAGTGCAAGTAAGAATTAGTTAAGGGAGAGATGTCATCACAGACCAGGCGGTCAAATGTCAAGGATAGCAACGGGGGCTATGTGTAGTTTGTCCCTTTACACGAGCCACTAAGACAATCCCACTAACTGATAACTGGACATGGACCCAAAACAGGCACACAAATTGCAATTCACGTAATTGTATTTACCTCATAACATGCCCTTGTCATCGTCAATACATAGGGATGACCACTCGTGCGGTGAAGACAAGAATCACTGAACATAGGAGTAATTTTCGTTGCAAAAAACGAACACTAAAATGTGTGCTCACTATGTAGAACAAAATCACACTCCCAATGATCTACAATGGACGGTCCTGGAAGCTTTTTCCACCATCACTAGTGAAGCTTTATTCAGGAAGGAACAACGTTGGGTGTTTAAATTGGGAGGACACACTAGGGGACTCAATGATGAAATTCCGTGGGCAGAACTGAACCACTAGGGCCCACGCCCTTGTTGCCCAATCATGATAGTGCCCCATCATTTGGAACACTTTGGGGCCGATTCCGATCTCGGCCGGTAGGGCTCCGAATCGGATTCGGCTTTACCGGATCCGATTCGGAGCCCTGTTTCCCGACCGAACCGTACACGGGTCCGGCCGAGCGAGTACGATGCGAAATCGCCGACCGACTCGTCCGGGCGTCCGGACCGCTCCGACCGACTCCGCTCCCGGCTCGAACCGCTCCGACCGACTCGCTCGGACTCGACTCGCACCGCGCAATGGAGACGTTTCCCGGCCGGGTAAGTACGATGCGCGCCGCGAGCAGTCCGACCGAGCCGCGCACTCCGGCTCGTAAGAGCAGTCGGAGCCGTACTTTGGGGGTCCGTGTCGGACCCCCTGTACGCGTAGCCGCGCGTAGTCGCACACAGGGGGGACCCATGGGTCCCCCCTACCTGTGCGTGTACGGCGCAAATCGCTTCGCCGCGTACCCGCTGTAGGGGGCGCCCTTGTCCGACTCGCACCCATTGAGTCAATGGGAGCCCGCGTACGCGTTGTACGACCGGCTCCCATTGACTTCAATGGGAGTCCGACCGACTCGAGTCCGATAACATACGGACGCATCGTACTCGTTCGGTCGGACTGCACAGGTCCGATTCGGTCGGAAATCTCTCCGGGTCCGGCTCGGTCGGAGAAATTTCCGGCCCGAATCGGAATCGACCCCATAATTGTTACCACTATGACAGGACACCATTGGGTCCGTAAGAGTAATTTTCATACGTAAGCCCCCGTTGCTATCCTTGACATTTGACCGCCTGGTCTGTGATGACATCTCTCCCTTAACTAATTCTTACTTGCACTGCAAGTCATAACCTTGGTCATTTTAGTTTTTAATTCTCTAGATACCCAGCAGTCCTTACTAGCATACTCCACTCATGTATTTTACCTATCCACTAGCTGGCGATAACACTCTGCCGCATGGTGTAACCTACCAACCAAATGTTGAGCCCACTAGAAGTAATTTTACACCTTACCAGTGCTCATATTCCAATTATTAGTAATATACACTAGCGGTTGTCACCTTAATAAAGTTTTTTAACAACCCCGTTCCAAGATGGCCGCTACGCTTCCACACGCTAGACCTCACTATAAAAGCCGACTACCGGAAGTTGTCCTCACGGGGCCCGGAGCAAGGGTAGGACGATTGTCAGTTGACTGCCTACACCTGTGAGTATATGCTGCACTTCCATGTTCAACATGACCGGTAAGCATTTGCTACTGTTACCGTTGTCTGATCCCGCTGCCTGTTCCTTTCAGCTATCGGAGCAACGACGTGCTCTGATCATCCCCGTCAGCCTTAGACTTTGTACCTAGGGGTGAGTTTTTCACCACTTCTTGTTTGCATGTGTGATCAAGTAGCTTGCTGTTTGTCGTGCACCTTGCCGCTCGCTGCCAATGCCAATTGGGCCTTTTGCCTCACTAACATCAGCTAAATACGATTGCCCCGCGCTGGCAGTCCAGATTACGCTCGGCCATCACCGCGCACATTTTTCTAACCTAAGCTTCTCTGTTCATTGTATCCAATTTTTTGGCTTCATGTTGTCGGCAATTTTCCTACATCATTTATACACGGCACTTCCCCATTTGATTACAATTAGTTCATGTCATCGACCTGCTTTTGCGATACAATTCGGACCTCAATTCTCGTATCCGAATATTACGACAATGTTTTCGCCCGCTACGCATGTCCCCCACTTAGCGCTGTTCCATAGTTGGGGATCTATTGACATTTGAGGCACCTTTTAAAATATAATTTATCGCACTGCAATTAGGAGAGATTCAGTATCTCCTTCAAGCCGTTCAAGTATGAATGCTCACGCCACTCCGCGTACGGTTATTTTATTCGTCACTTGCCTGGCACATGAGTTTAGGCACTAATTATGCTTTAACCACTACTCACGTGTAATCATGTAAGTGCCAGGTTGTTTGCTAGCAATATTTACCGTATTCTCATAACCATGTAGCCACATTGTTGGCTTATGTTTTGACTTATAATGATTTTCATTTTACTTGCATTTTTCCTTGGTTGTACCCTTCCCCTCTTTTCTCCCATTTCCCACAGGTCTACAGTACTCCCCAGTACAAGTCTACTAGGGAATTCCTACCGCATCTGGTAATCTTTGATACAGAATCTTAATACCAGACGGTAGTGCACCTTTATACTCAGCTTTCTCGGTCCTGACGAAGTGCCAATTGACCCTTTAGGGGCAGATTAGGCACGAAACATGTTGACCCTTCACTAATTTGACAGCCCTTTAGGAACATTATTCCCACATATGGGCACACGCACAGTTTTTAACTAGGCTTGAGCTACCTAATACATTAAAATTTGATTCTACTAGGACTGCTCTTGACCTTTTTACTTATTTCACTCCCCGTGCACTACCCAGCCCCCACACCCGCACGCACCTAACGGCTTCTTCTAAAGATCCCCGACAAAGAGCCCCGATTTCGGGAGCCCGTCAGGCATTGCAGCGCCGGCCTGACGAGGGGCAACCAGCCCAATGATGAAGCATGACACCTCTCGGGGTGTGTGAGGGCATCATGAAGAAAGACCTGTCTTTCCCCCACATCCAGACATCATTGACTGTCTCATATCCCGTTGTGCAACAGGACCCACTTGTTTTGGCCGCTCAGCCTGTGTACATTGTGTTGTTGGTGTGTGCAATACTCACCCAGCCTCGGAAGCTGTGTCAGGCACAGCAGCTAAGTATATTGGCGTGGTGTTGCCGCTTCACACATATGCAGTCTGTAATGATCATCATGCCTTTCAAGCTATTATGGCCTAAATCCCCATGTGCATGCTCATAGTAATGGTTGGTGTCAGTGGTCATTGCCATTGGTGAGGGGACCTGTGTAAGAGTATTGTAGCTGTGCTGTCCCTACTTGTCAGCTGTACTGTGATTCCATAGTTTTGTCAGTAATTTTAGTTCTGTGTATGTGGAAATGCCATGTGGTGTGTTTCATTGACATGTGTCCACTTCCATCTGTCCTAGGAGGGGACCAAACATACATCGCCCCTACCAATTGCTGGCCGACATGGAGGATGTGGAGGTTATCAGGAAATTCCGTCTGGACCGACCCACCATGCATCACCTATGTGCAATGTTGGAACCCCACCTTCGTCCTCGCAGGGTGTATCCTACAGCATTCACCCCCACAGCTAAGGTGATGGCTGCACTGCAGTTTTTCGCTACCGGATCTTTCCAACACACGGTGGGCAGTGGAGGTGGGATATCCCAGCCCATGTTCAGCATGGTGCTACTGGATGTCCTGTCAGCTATGATGCTGTACAGGAACCGGTACATCCGATTCCCCAGGGCTCGTGATTTGGCAGCAGTGAAGGGTGCTTTCTATGCCCTTGGACGCATCCCCCACGTTGTTGGTGCAATTGATTGCACCCATGTTGGCCTTGTAGCACCACAGGCCATGGAGCACATCTATAGGAATCGGAAGCATTTCCACTCCCTGAATGTGCAAGTGGTGTGCCTGGCGGACATGATAATAACACACGTGTGTGCGAAGTTTCCCGGATCCGTCCATGACTCGCACATCATGCGCCACAGCATCCTCCCACGAATGATGGCCAATCTTCAGCCGGACCGTGCATGGATTGTTGGTGAGTATGCATACTCGTGTAGCGTGCTGGGTGTGACATGCTGTCTTGTATCCTGTTGGAATTGCAACGGTTCTCCGTGTTTCTCACACCCAGGTGACTCTGCATAACCTAACGTGCCTTGGCTGCTGAGCCCAATCCGTAATCCTAGGACACCAGCTGATGTCAGATACAATGAGGCACATGGGAGGACCAGACGTGTGGTGGAGTGGACATTTGGACTCCTGAAGTCCAGATTCAGATGCCTGGACCGCACCGGGGGTGCACTGGCATACTCCCCACAGAAGGTGTGCCAGATAGTTGTGGCATGCTGCATGCTGCACAATCTCGCGATTCGCAGGCAGATGCCCCTGATAGTGGATGACGGTGATCAGCCAGGGCCCCCGCCTGCAGACCAAGCCGTGTCCAGTGACGAGGACAGTGGGGAGGAGGAAGCAGTGAATGAGTGTCAGCAGCTCATCGCCCGCTACTTCACTTGACGGTGAGTGACCATGTACGACGGCTGATGTTGCTGTAGTTGTGTAGGTGTATGTGTGCATTGTCACGGCGGCCTATTGTTCACTGAGTGCTGTGTGGCAATGGTACTTGTCCAGGGTAGTATGCCACTGACAGTGGCTGTAGCATTGTGCCCTGTTGCTCTGTGAGATGTGTGTACATTGCTTAAACTTGATGACAACTACTGTATGATGAGTGTGTGGCACACACATTCAATGGCTCTTGTTCTGTTTTTCCCCCTTAGGTCCCTACAGCCTCTCCTGGCCTATCGACATTCCACACTACAGATGCATTTCTGATCATGGTGACGGTTGCACATCCTTGATTAAACACAGAGCAGATAAGACAGAATGTGATCCAGGTGTATTTATTTACAGCAGTGACGTGATTGTGGGCAAGGTTATCACACAAGTGGTGCATGCTGGAAGAATGAGTTGACGGACATGTCCGCGTGATGGTCAAGGTGTACCCATGTTGTTCTGGGTCCACAGTCCGACAGACACATGCCATTCACATGGCAGTGTGGGGTAGGATAGTAGTCCAAGTGAATGCAGAAGATGGCCACCATGGCTGGCTGACTCACTGGCGTTTGGAGCGTGCAAAGTCTTCTCTGGACACCTGTTTCCTCTTCGGACGACCCCTTCCACGTTTGGGAGGGGGGGTTGTGGTTGTGGGCTGCTGGTGGTGGCTGAGGATTGCCCACTTGCTGTGGACGCAGGGGAACTGGATGTTGCACGACCCTGCGCCCCTGCAGGTAGTGGCGGAGGTGGTGTGGTTGGCCTTGATTGGGCCCTCACCGCCACCACTAGCTGGCCCATGAGGTCGACTAGTTGGCCCATACGGGTCACGAATTGGCCCATATGGGCGTCCATGGACCTCAACACCCCAAGGACTTCCCGCGTATCGGCAGATGAGCGGGCCCATTGTCCCTGGGCCTCTTCATAGGCCCCAAGGACTCTGGCGATTTGCGGCAGGGCTTGGCTCCCAGGCTCGGATGGCGTTGGCCTGACCCTGCTCCTCCCACCTGTACTGCTGCCACCGACCTGCCCACTCGCCACAGTGGTCACCCGGGGCCTCGTTGTCGCTCCCAGGGTCGATGTCAACGTGCGTACAACACCTTGCGCAGGGTCAGTGGTCAGGGAGGCCCTGGTGGTGGTGGTGGTGGTGGTGGTTGCGGCGGTGGTGGTGGCCGCAATGACCGTGGCAGCAGGGGCCTTGTACTGGTCACCAGCCCTGGGAGATGGGTTGGTGGGTGGGAGGGGTCCTGGGGAGCGGTTGCGCCCTGCCACACCAGATGTGCCTGGTCGGGTGTCCTCGTCCGAAAAGGTGTCCAGGTCTTCCACATCCGTGAGTCCGGGTGGAGGGCTTGTGGACTGGCTGTGATGGCTGCTGTCTCCCTCTCCAGCATCATGCTGTTCGTCACCTGTGGGGCGGAGACGAAAGGTTATTGTGTTGCACCTTGCAAGGTTTGTGTTCGATGTCTGACATTCACAGTTTGTGCACAGTTGGTCACTGTTTTCCCAGATGCATGTATATGGCTCTACAATGTGTGTGCGTGATCATGGCAATGGAATAGTGTGATGGGTGCATATGGCATGGGACGGATTTGTGATGCAAATCGGTGTGTGTTGCAGTACCCCTACATTTTGTGGCTTTGGTGGACACGGGGTCCAGCCCCATGTAAGCTTTTGGGATGAAATATGGTTTTGTGGTACATTCTGTGACATATGGGTGAGGTAGGGGGCATGTGTTTTGGCCACACGACACTGCAGAGACAAAGGTGTGTGTATGTCTGACATACCCAGCATATCTGCTCACTGTTATCATTTGGGGACATTACACTGCAAGCATTGTGGTGTGTGTGATGGTTGTGTGCCACACAACGTATTGCAGATGGGACAATTCCTTGGTGTGCGTGCTACCCTCAGCCATGTGCGGCAATGCAGTGCTCTTGGTGTGTTGACTATTTTAGGTATGTTGTGAATCACAGTGTGACGTGCGCTTCGGACACTGCAGACACATGTTTGGTCATCGGCAGGGATCTTTGCTGTACTACTGTATATGGGACAACTGTTTAGATGATATACCTTACATGACACTGGGGCTGGGAGATGAGATGGGTGAGATTTTGAATGTGCATTGTGTAGCTGTGTGGTTCATGGGTCCAGTGGTGTATGTGACATTACTGGGGTCCCACTCTGTTACATTGAGACAAGATAGACTTACATGGGTGATGTTGTGCAATGTCAACGGAACAAGCAGACACGACTACATGGACAAGACTTCGATGGTGTTGCTGATGTGTGTGATGACTGGCACAGTGCATGCCATGTGGGTCAGTACTCCAGTGGGACTTGTGCATGCAGACGTGACTCCTTACGTGTTAGTGTATTTGACATGGCTCATGTGGGCTATGACTCTGTAATTCATGTCCGTGTGCACATTAGTCACATGGTTATGACTGGGAGCAGTGCTACCTGTTCCTCTGTTACGTGACATGTCCCAAATGTTAGTCGTAGTACAGTCCTCATGCCTACAGACACCCCGCCCTGTACAGTGGTCTACCTACTTGTTGGTTTGGAGGGTGCAATGCAATGGCTACCACATGGTTATGGGAGGGTGGGGTGCTCCATCTTGCTGGTCTGTGGGAGTGGGGGCCGTGTTGTGAGTTGTGGTGATGGCTTACCACCCACAGACACCCCTCCATGTAGGGAAACATATCTACCTGTCGGGTGAAGGTGTGCACTGCAATGGCTGACACATGGGTGTGGGGAGTGCTCCATCTTGCTGCGCTGTAGGACTAGGGGCCTGTTGGGGGTTGTACTTCTGCAGTCCCCCTCCGATACACGGACTTTGTGGTTAGGCTACTTACCTGTTACTTGTTGGTTAGTGCAGCTATGGCTGACACATGTGTGTGGGTGTGGGGAGTGCTCCTTCCTGCGCATCTGGGGTACAAGGGGACCTGGTGGGAGTTGTGGTGCTGGCTGACTGTACACATGCCCCCATGGTTTTGTTTGTTGGTACCTTTGGGCTGAGTGTGTGGGGGTGTCTGTTGCATGTGTGAACGATGTCTTGTGTATTGTGTGCTGGACATGGGGGTGTTTGGGCCTCGGGGCTATGGCATTCTGGTAGTGCATGACAGTGCATAGCAGTGTGCTGCTATACATTTGTTTGTACTTACCAGCCTCCACTCCCTCTGGTATTCCGGTGAGACTCTCCGGATGTAGGATGCCTCGCACCTTCTCCTCCCACGCCTTGAAGGTCTTGAATGGCGCTGGATTCCCGCCGCCAGTCCTGTCAGCCAGCTCACGATTTTTGGCCTCCTTCTTCCTGACCACGCGTTTCAGGTCGTGCCACCTCTTTGTGATTTCATCCCTGTTGCGTGGCACGTTCCCAACTGCATTCACCTGGTCTACTATCCTTCTCCACATTCTGTTTCTGGTGGCTAGTGGTGTCTGTTGGACCTGGTTCCCATAGATTTGTGGGTGCACCTTGATGATCTCGTCGACCATGACCGTCAACTCAGTGGCAGTGTACTTCAGCATTCTTTGTGTTGCCATGGTGTGTGGTTTGGTATTTGTGGTGCTGGTGTGGTGGGTGTGTGGTGTGTGGTGTGTGATGTGCAGGGTGTTCGTGGTGCCGTTGTTTCAGTGGTGTTGGTGGTGTTGGTGATGAGTGTGATGTGTGCGTGCGTGTGGTGTGCTGCTTTCCTTTGGGGCTGTCTGGGTTCTCTGATGGCGTCTTCGCTTTGTAGTGGTGCAAGGGATTGTGGTCTGTGAAGGGGCTGCTTTTGTACTTACCTATGTGGGTGTGTCATGATGGGCTGTCGTTTTCAGGTGTGTTGTGTCTGGTGTCCTGGGATTTGTAGTTTATTTATTTTTGCCAGGGGGGTGGTATCTTTGGGATGTGTTCTGTGTTTGTGTATTTTGGCGTTGTTTGCTGTGTGGACTTGTTGGCCATGTCATGTGTGTTTCTTTGTTCCGCCAACGATTTCCGTGCACGGACGTGGGCGCCAGGCCTTCCGCCGTGTCAGTTATTCATCACTGTTGTTACCGGTGGCGGGCGGGGTATCTGTGGATTTACCGCGCTCATGTCTGGGAGATCATAATTTCACGGTCGTTGTCTCGGTCGGCGGGGCGGGCGGATTTGGGTTTTCGTGCGGTATTGCGTCCGTGGCGGACGGATGATCTTCTACTCTGGTATGGACGGGCGGAATTTTGTGTTTTTTTTCCGCCGTGGGCGTAGATTGCTTCGCGACATCATAATTGCTCGGTCGGTATTCCCATGGTGCATGCGGGCGGTTTTTTCAGGCTATGGTGTATGGCGGATTTTTTTCCGCCCGACATCGTAATGGGCCCCTAAGTGTAGAATATGCAACAAATAGCAGCTTTGCATATCAAATAAAAAAATTTATATCACTAGCATATGTACCTATTACTGACGTAGCTGAACACTACAATTTATTAATTGAAAGTCCCTACTACCAACAAAGGGGGTGATTATGATGGCGGGCGGATCGCCACCGCCGGGCCGGCGGTGACGATCCGCCCGCCATCTCAACCTGATTTACCCCCGCCATATTATCATGGCGGGGGTAGCGCGGTGGACGCAAAGTGCGTCCGCCACTTTTCTGCCGGTCGGCAATCGTTCCGATTGCCGGCCGGGCGGAATTGGGCCTCAATATGGTGGCGGTGCCTACCAGGCACCGCCATCCATATTAGGATGGGTGTGAATCAAGGCCTTTCCATGGCAGCGATGCAGCCATGGAAACGCTGGCGGGGATTCACTTTGGGGGTCCGTTGCGGGCCCCCGGGGGGGTGGGGGGCTGCACTTGGCATTGCCATGCACAAGGTGGCAGGCACCGTGTGGTGCCTGCCACGTTGTGCATGGCAATGCACAACATGCCTTTTCACCATTGCGGCGGGTGCTGCTTACAGCAGCACCCGCCGCAATGTTGGAAATGCAGAATGCGACCGCCAGGGTGGCGGTAGCATCCTAATTAGCGGTGCGGGACCACTGCACGACTGGCGGCAGGTCCCAGCACCGTGAGGATGGCGGGTGGACTAAAGTCCGCCCGCCATCCTAATGGGCCCCAAAATGAGCAAATATTAAGTCCCCTACTTGACTACTTTAAGGATACCTGGGTGGGAAGGCTACACAGATCTGGACACAGAAGACAACCTAAATGTCACATTCCATGGTGGAATGTATATAACAGTACCCTAAATAAAGAAGCCAAAACTAACAATGCTGTGGAAGAATGGCATAACGCCTTTCAAGCCACAACAGGCAGAACTACACCAACTCTACAAAAACTATTGCAATGTATCCAAAAAGAACAAAGCTACCAACAACTAAGAATGGGACAGACTATAACTCAACTAGGCCCAAAACTAACCAAGCAAACTAAACAAATGTTTGAGTACTTACAATTCAAAGTAAGACTCTACCCAACAACTAAAGGATTAGAGTATCTAGAAACAATAGCTAAAAGCCTACTTTAAATAAATGTACCTCCAAACCACAAAAACAATTAATCTAAAAACAAACAGTCAAATAATTTTTTTTTCCAACTCAAAAAATATAATTATTTTGTCAATTATTTTAACTAAAATTCTAAAAATAAACTGACATAATTATATTTTATATAAAACAACTAACTATAACAATTACATTATAAACATTTCCCTCCCACTATAAATAATTTAAACTTACTTACAGTTTTCGTTGCTGAAAAAGAGTAATTCAAAGTTCCATAATAAAACCCACAGTTGTTTAAAAAATCAATATTTAAAAAAATAATCCCCCAAAAAATGGAAAAATTCAGCTGTATAAAAATTAATCCATCAGCAATAGGTCCACCAATGATAATCCATAAAAAATCCAAAAAAGATTTAAAAAGAAACGCTCCAGGAAAACTTGAAGAATTAAGGAAGTGTAAAATAATCATTAGTTTACTAAAACTAATACACACTTCCTTAAAAAAAAAACGCACTCTTCTCCCCACGATAACGTCCAATCGACAAAAACCTATTAGGAAATAAAACAATCCCTCCCGCACAAAAACGCATATACACTATATAATATTACAAATAAATACAGTACTTGAAAAAAATATATATATATTTTTATTTATTTTGTAGAGTTTTATATAGCGCGAACTAGACCCGAGAAATCGGGTATCAGAGCGCTTTACATGAGCACCAGTTTCAATACAGATGGACACATTCATTTTTGGTAGGCACGGGGAGATTAAGTGATTTGCCCAGAATCACAGGATGTTGAGCGTCCCTGCCAAGACTCAAACCCGGTTCCCCAGCTTCGAGGTCGACTGCTCTAGCCGTAAGGCTACATCCTCTCCCCAGTACTAACAACAGACTTTAAACATAATTACACATATCTATCAAACTCTAACACAGCCCATTTAACAAACCAACCGAATTTCGCACACTTCTAATTTAAAGATACAACTCACCTAAAATTACAAAACTTAACACGACATACACTATTTAGTACTAGACTACCTTCAAATTACACTTATATTAAAGTTTAATTAAAGAAAATTAAACTTACCTTAACCGATGCGACGCAGCTTCCAACCGTGAGCTTCTCCCCTCACAAATGACCTAAAATAAAACCGATAGCCTACAAAATACAACTTTAGTTTAAAAATGGCTGCCTTAAATAATAAATATTGTTATATATTACAAATGCCTTACTGTAAATTTTTGAAAAATACTACAAAATATAACAAAAATATAAAAAATGTTTGACATATTATTTGTAATGTAAAATTATAATAATAAATATTATAAGAAAATTAATATTTATTATTATAATTAAAAAATATACATGTAATGTATATTTAAAAATGTTCATATGTTTAACTAATATGAAAAAAATGTAATAATGTTATAAAAATGTTTGTGTTTACAAAATAACTTATGTACTAATTAATATTATTTATATAAAGAATATAAATAATATTACCAAAAAGAAAACATTGTGGGGCCGATTCCGATTCGGGCCGGAAATCTCTCTGACCGAGCCGGACCCGGAGAGATTTCCGACCGAATCGGACTCTGGCAGTCCGACCGAACGAGTACGATGCGCACGCATGCCATCGGACTCGAGTCGGTCGGACTCCCATTGAAGTCAATGGGAGCCTGTCGTACAACGCGTACGCGGGCTCCCATTGACTCAATGGGTGCGAGGCGGACAAGGGCGCCCCCTACAGCAGGTACGCGTCGATGCGCATCGCGGCGTACATGCACAGGTAGGGGGGACCCATGGGTCCCCCTTGTGTGCGACTCGCGTGCCTACGCGTACAGGGGGGTCCGACGCGGACCCCCAAAGTCCGGCTCTGACAGCTTTTTCGTGCCGGATGGCGCGAGTCGGTCGGACTGCTTGCGGCGCGCATCGTACTCACCCGGCCGGGATACGTCTCCATAGCGCGGTGCGAGTCGTGTCCATGCGAGTCAGTCGGAGCGTGTTGAAGCCGCGTTCGAGTCGGTCGGAGATTTCGCGGGTGCCTGCATCGTACTCGCTCGGCCGGACCCGCGTACGATTCGGTCGGGAAACAGGGCTCCGAATCGGATCCGGTAAATCCGAATCCGATTCGGAGCACTACCGGCCGAGATCGGAATCGGCCCCTAAATGTTAAAAAATACAAACAATTATAAATATGTTTTCAATTATTTTTTTGTTAAACTATATATATTATTAATAATATTCACTATGTGTATGAATGTAAAAAATATGTATAATATAAAAAATTTATGGGGCCAATTACGATGGCGGGCGGATCGCACCCGCCATCCAGACTGCAAAGACCCCCCGCCATATCATGATGGCTAGGGGGTCCGCGGCGGATGGAAAGACCGTCCGCCGCTTTTCCGCCGGTCGACTCGTCGACCGGCGGAAAACGTGTTGAATATGGAAGCGGTGTCTGGAAGACACCGCCATCCATATTGCGATGCAGGGTGAGAGCAGCCTTTCCATGGCTGCATTGCCGCCATGGAAAGGCTGGCGGTTCCTGCTGTTGGGGGCCCGTAGCGGGCCCCCATATAGTTGGGGGTGGTGGGTGCACATGGGGGTACCTATGGTACCCCCTGCATTTGCATGTACAATGTGGCAGGCACCGCGTGGTGCCTGTCACGTTGTGCATGTAAAGGCACAACATGTCTATTTTACATTGCGTCTGGTGCTGCTTGCAGCACCCCCGCCGCAATGTAAAATATACGGGATGCGCCTGCCAGTGTGGCGGGCGCATCCTAATGTGTATTGCGGGACCGCCGCACCTATGGCGGGCGGTCCCTTTTGCAAATGCGATGGCGGGCGGACTTTGTCCGCCCGCCATCGTAATCGGCCCCTAAGGGGCCGATTCCGATCTCGGTCGGAGGCGCACCCAATACCATTCGGTCGGGAAAAAAGCCATGCGAAAGCCAGTTTCCCGACCGATCCGTACAGCACACCGAACGAGTAAGTACGATGCGCACAACAGCACAGAATCCGGCCGAGCCGTACTCACCCAAACCAGGTCCTGTTCCCCGACCGAGGAGAATCCGGAAATGCAGAATCGAGTCGCACGGAAGGAAAAATGCAGCTCCGTCCGGCCGAACGAGTACGATGCGCTTTCTGTACGCGCCGAACCCGTCGCTACGCACGGCACGTCAAAGCATCTGGGAGAGGCGCACATAAGCTCCGATTCGCGCCACAACACGATCCACGGCTACGAGACGAACACGCCAGCGACGAGGATGAGGCGAAGCGACGAGGACGACGCGAAGCGACGAGGACGACGCGAAGCAACGAGAAGGACGAACGACATGAACCAACCATGAATCCCTTCGTCCCGATCATACCAATATTCTACATTTACTACTGGAACAGGCACGGACGCGTACGGCGCAGAAGGCAAGTCAGACACCAACCACAAAACACATACAACACGTACACGACACATCACACACACACAGAGGGATGCATAATATACTTACACCAGCAACAGCAGCACCATAGGGGCGGGATGCCCATCACCAATGCCACATATGCACACAGGGGCCTGAATGCGCACCACCACCCCTACCCAGGGGGGGCTGGATGCCTACCACTACTACCACCCTCACACAGGGGGCTGGATGCCTACCACTACTACCACCCTCACCCAGGGGGGCTGGATGCCTACCACTACTACCACCCTCAGCCAGGGGGCTGGATGCCTACCACTACTACCACCCTTAGCCAGGGGGGCTGGATGCCTACCACTACTACCACCCTTAGCCAGGGGGCTGGATGCCTACCACTACTACCACCCTTAGCCAGGGGGCTGGATGCCCACCACTACTACCACCCTCAGCGAGGGCGGGCTGGATGCCTACCACTACTACCACCCTTAGCCAGGGGGGCTGGATGCCTACCACCACTACCACCCTTAGCCAGGCGGGCTGGATGCCTACCACTACTACCACCCTTAGCCAGGGGGGGCTGGATGCCTACCACTACTACCACCCTTAGCCAGGGGGGGCTGGATGCCTACCACTACTACCACCCTTAGCCAGGGGGGCTGGATGCCTACCACTACTACCACCCTCAGCCAGGGGGGCTGGATGCCTACCACCACCCTTAGCCAGGGGGCTGGATGCCTACCACTACTACCACCCTCACCCAGGGGGGCTGGATGCCTACCACCACTACCACCCTCACCCAGGGGGGGCTGGATGCCTACCACCACCCTTAGCCAGGGGGGCTGGATGCCTACCACTACTACCACCCTTAGCCGGGGGGGCTGGATGCCTACCACTATTACCACCCTCAGCCAGGGGGGGCTGGATGCCTACCACCACTCTTAGCCAGGGGGGCTGGATGCCTACCACTACTACCACCCTCACCCAGGGGGGCTGGATGCCTACCACCACTACCACCCTCACCCAGGGGGCTGGATGCCTACCACCACCCTTAGCCAGGGGGCTGGATGCCTACCACTACTACCACCCTTAGCCAGGGGGTGCTGGATGCCTACCACTACTACCACCCTCACCCAGGGGGCTGGATGCCTACCACAACTACCACCCTCACCCAGGGGGGCTGGATGCCTACCACCACCCTTAGCCAGGGGGCTGGATGCCTACCACTACTACCACCCTCAGCCAGGGGGCTGGATGCCTACCACCACCCTTAGCCAGGGGGGCTGGATGCCTACCACTACTACCACCCTTAGCCAGGGGGTGCTGGATGCCTACCACTACTACCACCCTCACCCAGGGGGCTGGATGCCTACCACAACTACCACCCTCACCCAGGGGGGCTGGATGCTCTACCACCACCCTTAGCCAGGGGGCTGGATGCCTACCACTACTACCACCCTCAGCCAGGGGGGCTGGATGCCTACCACCACCCTTAGCCAGGGGGCTGGATGCCTACCACTACTACCACCCTCACCCAGGGGTGCTGGATGCCTACCACTACTACCACCCTCACCCAGGGGGGCTGGATGCCTACCACAACTACCACCCTCACCCAGGGGGGCTGGATGCCTACCACCACCCTTAGCCAGGGGGGGCTGGATGCCTACCACTACTACCACCCTTAGCCAGGGGGGGCTGGATGCCTGCCACTACTACCACCCTCACCCAGGGGGTTCTGGATGCCTACCACTACTACCACCCACACCCAGGGGGGGCTGGATGCCTACCACTACTACCACCCTAGCCAGGGGGGGCTGGATGCCAACCACTACTACCACCCCCACTCATAGGATGGACAATGCATGACACAACCAGCACACCACAACCTAGGGAATGCAAGAAGAAGACATCCCCCAACACCATGACAAGCGTGTGTAGACTGTGTCAAATGCCTACAACACCGAACATGACTTTGAACATACAATGTGATCCCCTAGCACATGTGCCACACATATATGTGTGTGGCACCCACAATGCAAGCAGGCCATGACCATTGTGGCAATGGGGTCCAAACCCCATCATCACAGTGACCAAAATGTAAGTGTGGGGTCCATAGCTGAAGCACATTTTGAACATTGTGGCAATGGGGTCTAAACCCCCATCACCACAGTGACCAAAATGTAAGTGTGGGGTCCATAGCTGAAGCACATTTTGAACATTGTGGCAATGGGGTCCAAACCCCCATCATCACAGTGACCAAAATGTAAGTGTGGGGTCCACAGTTGAAGCACATTTTGAACATTGTGGCAATGGGGTCCAAACCCCCATCATCACAGTGACCAAAATGTAAGTGTGGGGTCCATAGCTGAAGCACATTTTGAACATTGTGGCAATGGGGTCTAAACCCCCATCACCACAGTGACCAAAAGGTAAGTGTGGGGTCCATAGCTGAAGCACATTTTGAACATTGTGGCAATGGGGTCCAAACCCCCATCATCACAGTGACCAAAATGTAAGTGTGGGGTCCATAGCTGAAGCACATTTTGATCATTGTGGCAATGGGGTCCAAACCCCCATCATCACAGTGACCAAAATGTAAGTGTGGGGTCCATAGCTGAAGCACATTTTGAACATTGTGGCAATGGGGTCCAAACCCCCATCATCACAGTGACCAAAATGTAAGTGTGGGGACCATAGCTGAAGCACATAAACCCCCATCACCACAGTGACCAAAAGGTAAGTGTGGGGTCCATAGCTGAAGCACATTTTGAACATTGTGGCAATGGGGTCCAAACCCCCATCATCACAGTGACCAAAATGTAAGTGTGGGGTCCATAGCTGAAGCACATTTTGAACATTGTGGCAATGGGGTCCAAACCCCCATCAGCACAGTGACCAAAAGGTAAGTGTTGACAAAGAAAGAGGTGCAACTGCCAAACTGCATGGATGATTCCTGGTCACAGAACAAAAAACACATCAGTGGCAAAGTAGTGTATGTGTCCCTTTGCAACATAAATTGGGGGAGCCAAATACTGCAGTGCAAATAAGACATACCTTTGGCCATGTGCAGACAAACAACACCCATGGGGGCTGACACCGTCAACAATCATCAATGACACAATGACAGAAGTGACCATCAGAATGCAGACCCACATATTTGCACCAATGGGCACACAAATGCAGATACCCTGTGGAGACTGCAGATGTGAGGTGAACAGATACCATACCATGGCAGCAATGGGACACACAAACCATGATCATTGTGCTGACCGATGACCTAGGAGTCCCAGGGACAGCAGGGGAAACCCACAAAACTACATACAGCCAATGGCACACCCAAGATATGCCAATGCAGTGGTGCAGATGCACAAACACAAACAGGCAGACCCACACTGCACATCATACACAACAGGTGAAGGGGGTGCCAGTGTCCCCAGGCAACCACACAACACATGAGGAGACCTGAATACCAATCATACAGATGTGCATACAGTGCCACACAAAGGTAACTCATGGATCCAAATCCCCTATGTGGGCAAGCAGGCATTGTCAGATGAGAGGGAGCACAAATCACACATCTCACACAGGCACGTAGGGACAGCAACTGACACAGCAAGACACAGACACACCACAGCACCACCCCCAGGGCCCCCACAATGTGGTGACCCTGGGCTGCATTACAATCCCACTGTGATGACAAAGCTAAATGTGGTTCACACTGTGAACCACAGTCATGTGTCCTGAGCAACTAACTACCATCACACCTACACAAGCACAAATCAATCAGCATGGCCAGTAAGCCAAGGCCAACATAGAGGCAGGGGCCTAGCCGGGCAACAACTCTCATCTGCACACACTCAACACCACAACCTCGACCTCCAACAATGTGCAGCAGTGAAGTACACATGCACTGGTGACATTGCACATGCACCCATGACTATTCCAGGGTGGTGGGTGGGAACCAAGGTGCAGAAACACATCACACATGGCCACTCAACAAGACTCCTGAATGTCTGACACACTGCACACTACGCTGTACATGGACATGACGGCAATACCACACCAACCAATGGGATCCCATCCACAGTCACACACCAATGAAGAAGCCAAGGTCACCCACAAAGAACACACATAGACAACAATCAACATTGCAGCCCGGACCCTGAGGAGTGCCAGCAGTCACACACACACCGTGTCACAATCACTGAAAGATAACATAAACTGGAAATCACATGACAGGGGCAAACAACAAGTGCCAAGGGGAAACCTGACTGTGACCCATCTGCGTCTGCACACAAACTCAGCCCTGACAGCAAACACACCTATGGGTGACACCCTGATGACCAGTAATGTGCCATGCACCCACATGACAGAGAACCCAGGGAGAAGACTTTGGGGGAACATAGGTCAACTCAGCTAGCATCACAAACAGGTACAACACTAGGGATCACAGCATGCACAGCTAAACGGAAGTGAACACACAGACATGCACATACAACACACACCTTGGGCGCAGGCAATGTCACAGGAGTACACACTGCCATGAGGGGACTCCACTCCTGTGTGAGGAAAGCTGTGACATATGTTGCCTCAGTAGGGCCCCATCATGTCAGCTGAGCACTTGGTCACACAATCAACAATTAGCACCAAATGAGGGCTCCCTTAACATCAGCCTGGTCATGGAAGTGCCAATGGAATCATCAGCACAGATCCAACACACTTATATAGCAATGTTGCACTGACAACACAGATGAGACTTCCCCATTGATGCCCAAACCTGCATGTCCACTGGAGATGGCCACACGGTCAGGGAAGTAGACGAATTGAACAATGGCAGGCACAACAGATGTGCAGGGGTGGAAGCCACAGATGTGAAATAGCCAATCTAAGTAGGAAATCCCATTGCCAAATACTGAATACATGACACCCTCAGATGCTGCTATGGATGACATGGATACACCACAGGATAGGACACATTCCCCCTGGACCACATGGGTTCCTGCACAGTAACACTTCATTATCATGAGACCAAATATCACCATCACTGCAGCAAGGGCATGGTTAGCATCATCAACATCATGTACATCAGAAGCAAAAGCACTAGAGAGCAGAAAGTTGCTTTATTCAGCATATGTGGCATTAAAAGTAGAAGTCCGGTAGAAAATTAACAAAGGCCAATGGCCAGTCCATCAACAAAGTCACAAGTGGCTGACAGTGGCAGATGCCACCCTACACATGCCTGCACAAAACCAGGGACAATCCACTAGGAGGGGCAACCGGGGGGGTAGGCCAGGCACCGCAGGGACAGGATCAGGGCTCACCAGGAGGAAGCAGGGAAGGGGTGGTGGGTGCTGGAGAGCCACTGACAACTGCAGTGGAGGTGTCTGACATGGTGTGTGCCGGCACAACTGGGGGGCATGACTCAGATGTTGTGGGTGCCGGCACGACTGCAGTGGACCCTGCAGATGGAGTGGACAGGTCCGCCACTGCAGTGCCCAAGTCAGACAGGGTGGTAGTGGACTCCACTGCAGTGCCTACCACCAGGGGAGGAGAATGGGGAACAGGCAAGGTGGGCTGGACAGAGGGGGAGGACACCCTCACCACATCAGTGGCACAGACAAGTGCAGCGGGGGTGTGGTGCCGGGAGAGCAAGTGCCAGGGGGAGAAGGCCGGATCCTCTTGGGGATGGTATATCTGTGGGTGGGGGAACCTGGGGCAGGGTGTGGTGGGGACACCTGTGGAGTGGGGGCCTGAGGGATGGAGGAAGGAGACCTGGTGCTTGAGCTGCAGGGCGGCGGCGGGGTCTTGCTCTTACCACTCCGGGGGGACTTGCGGGTGGGGGCCTCAGTCTGTCTGCGCCTGGGGGAGGGTGTCCGGGGGCGAGGGGCACTCTGCTCCGTGTGGGGGGGCTTCCTCTTCCCCCTTGATGCTGGAGCAGCTGGATCGGAGGGGAAGAGGCCGAGGTCACTTTGGGGTTGCAGGTGAGGCAAGGGAGGGTGTTTTGGAGGGAGAGGCAACTGAGGACTGCGCAGTGCCCGTGGATGCGTGTGTGTGTACCAGGGCCCCATCCCCTGTGAGTCTGGTTTCAGTCCCCTGACTGTGCGTGCATGTGCGTTTTGTTTGTGGCATGTGTGTCTGTGTGCTGGACGTGTGTGTGCTGGTGTGTGCCTGTGCCGGTGTGTGTGTGCTTGGGACGGGTAAGGTGCTGGGGAGTGTGGATGGAGCAGAGGCAGGAGGGGTGAGGGACTGTCTGAGGAGGGACACTGCTGCCGTCAGGGAGGAGTCCATGGACCTATTGCCCCTCTGTAGGTCAGACATGCCCGATGAGATGCCCTCCATGAACGACACCAGCTGAGTCAACAGAGCGGTGTGCGCATGGAGGACACTCAGCATGGCTGTCTGCCCTACATGGAGCTGGCGAAGGAGGTACACAGACTCCTCACTCAGGGCAGCAGGGGACACAGGGGCAGGGGGTGCGGTGCCTGGCCCAAAGGAGACACGCTCCCGAACATGGGAACCTCCACGGACCTGGGGAATGGGAGCCGATGGGAGGGCGGTGGTGGTGCTGGTGGTGGCGGGGACAGCAACACTAGCTGGGGTGTGGTGGCTGCTGACACCCGCCTCCATAAGGGAGTCATCCTCCGAGTTGCTCTGGTCCTCAGCTGAGGTGGATAATGCTGAGGACTCCTCGGTGTGGCTCCCCTCGCCCTCCGTGCCACTGGGTCCCTCCGACCACTCCTCGGCTGCTGCCCCAGTCTGGCTCTCCGGCTCCTCCTGGTCCGTGGAGCTGTCCCCTTCCGTGGCCGTGGATGTATCTGCAAACAATGGGGAAACAGACAGACATCAGTCACCTGCACCAAACACACACACCACTGTGAGCACAGCACATTACAGAGCAAGCCCTGGCATCATTAGTTGTACATTGCTAAAAGTGCCCTAACTGAACAGGAGAAGCCAATTGTCAGTCTGATGCCAAGCATGGCACTCACATCCCACATGGCCTTGCACCCATCTGTCTGGTGTCTGTTGGATTGCAACACCCCAGTGTGGACACATGCACCAAGTACACAGTAGTTGGACAGTGCAGAGGACACGGTGTGGCATGTGGACATGCACACATCACAGCTCTTGCCACTGAGTCAGTACAGGTTTCCGGATGAAAGGGATGCCCAGAGTCAAATAGGAAATGCATGTGATGCATACCAGCGACAGACACCATGATGCACCCATGTCCTGATAGCCATCGCCACAATGGTGTGCATGTAGCACATGTCACTCCCCTGCAGTATCACCAATAAGTAGACACATGCCATGGCAGAGGCATGACTGCTAAGTCATACATCACTGTCTCAGTGATGTATGACTTGGCAGCCAGACAACAACACTATGCACTGTGTCACAATAGTAGGTCATGGGGAATGCAAGTCCTGGAGCTGCACAAGTGCACATGTACATCCCCCACACAACACATCATCTTAACCCTCATCTGTCCAGGTCATACCTATTGGACATATGGGAGACCTGTAACACTACCCTCTGAACCTGAGCCCTCACAATCTGCTGTGAATGGGGAACAGCTGCCTGAACTTCACATTCGCATACCCCAGTCTGCACGTGCAGCTGATCAAACACCTATGTGACACACAAGTATCGTCTCCTATGGTCACATCTCCAGGGGCATGCTGAGCCCCTACCAAGAAACACCCCAGCAGTCCTGGCAACTAATCCACAGCACACTGACACAGAGGCAGACACCTGAGGGGTCAAATCACTGCGCACAATGTGTCAGCTGATACACGGGAGTGGGAGTACAGAGTGCATTGCATGGCCTGGAGTAGGCATGACTGTCCTGCTCCACATGATTGAGGGATGAGCCCTGGACAGTGGATAGCTCGCTATGTATGTGTGACACACGTAATCTGCACACTCCTGGGGCCCAAACATTGTTCCCACCCGCTGCATGGGCGTGTGCCACATACCCCAGGCACATGTGGTGGCTCAGCACAGCAAGTGGACCGCATATCAAAGCAACACGCAGATTACATGTCCGAACACAGGCGTAGTGTGAACAATGGACCCACCCATGATGCCCACAACAGAGTTAGGGAAACAGATGCTGTCCCCCACCTTTAGTGAAGCAAACTGCAAGGACACAGTCCCAAGTGACACAATTCCCTGAATGTAAGGGCCACACCTGGGTATCAGATGAGCAGTGGGCAGTGCACAATAGAGGGACATGGCTCCTGGACAACATGACTGCTGCACTGTGGCAGTTGAACCAGGCCAGAGGAGGGCACACAGCATGTAATACAGAGTTCACAGTGCAGTCTTTGACTCACCCCCTCCTTGCTGCTGTCTGGCCTTCAGCTGCCCATCCAGGTCTAGAAACACCACCGCCAGGATCTGGAGCATGTGGGGGTCAGGGTCCGTGTTCCGCCCCTCCTGCGAGGAGGCGACAGCTTCAGCTGGACCCGTGCAATCCTCCGGGTCCAGCCCCGAAGGTCCTGCCACCTCTTCTGGCAGTTGCGGATCCGGCGCTTGTAGACCCCCACGGACCGGACAGCCCGGACGATGTCCTTCCAGATCTCCTGCTTCCGATGGGCATTAACCTGTCAGGATGACAAAGTGAAAAGGCCATTACTACACATGCAACATATCCGTGCATGACACAGTTGTATATACATGTCTCAATCACAGGGGCACATGATGTACACAGGCAGTGCAAAGCTGCCCATGGACAGTTTGCCAGACGTCACTACATGGTATCATTGCATGGGAAGTAAAACCTTGTTCAAATGCACTGTCACTGCACCATACCTGTCCAGTGCATGTCACTACACACTATGGGGGTGACAACTACTCAGTGAGCCTGCTAGCCAGTGGCGTGCAGACTTTCAGCCTTGCTAGTCAGACAATATGCACATTCAGAAAGGCAGTGCACAGAACACTCACCTGCTCCCCTGGTGTCCCATACAGCTTGCTGTACTGTGGAAGTAGGCTGTCCAGCAGGGCCTGGTTCTCCTCAAGGCTGAAGGCTGGGGCTCTCTCCACAGTACGTGCCATTGCAGGGTCCAGAGGGGCAGAGACAGCAGCAGTGCAGTGGCAGATGTCGTCCTGGAGCATGTAGTGCAGGCAAGTGAGCTCTCAGGGGAACAGCCAGCAATATATATGTGCTGGAGAGGCAGATACTGTCCCTTGTGTCCAAAGTGATAGGTCCAAGTCGTTTGCATCTTCTGAATCTGGCCAATCCATGGAATAGCAGCACCAAAACACGCCCACAGCATCCTTCAAATCTTCAACTTCATGACATACATGATTTTGCAACATTGTTGTGGGTGACTAACTGATTTTCCAGCAACCGACTCGCTCGAAATTCGAAAACGCGTCCGTTGCCAGGCAAGCCCATTGTCAATGGGTGCGCACCGATCGGTCCATTGCGGTACAACGCGTACAGGGGTACAACGCGCACCCGCACACATTGAATGCAATGGGCCGGCCGGGGCACCGATCGGTCCATTGCGGTACAACGCGTACAGGGGTACAACGCGCACCCGCACACATTGAATGCAATGGGCCGGCCGGGGCACCGATCGGTCCATTGCGGTACAACGCGTACCCGCACACATTGCATGCAATGGGCTGGCCGAGGGCACCGATCGGTCCATTGCAGTACAACGCGTACAGGGGTACAACGCGTACAGGGGTACAACGCGTACCCGCACACATTGAATGCAATGGGCCGGCCGGGGCACCGATCGGTCCATTGCGGTACAACGCGCACAGGGGTACAACGCGTACCCGCACACATTGAATGCAATGGGCCGGCCGGGGCACCGATCGGTCCATTGCGGTACAACGCGTACAGGGGTACAACGCGTACCCGCACACATTGAATGCAATGGGCCGGCCGTGGGCACCGATCGGTCCATTGCGGTACAACGCGTATAAGGGTACAACGCTGCACCCGCACACATTGCATGCAATGGGCCGGCCGGAGGCACCGATCGGTCCATTGCGGTACAACGCGTGACAGGGGTACAACGCGTACCCGCCCACATTGAATGCAATGGGCCGGCCGGGGCACCGATTGGTCCATTGCAGTACAACGCGTACAGGGGTACAACGCGTACAGGGGTACAACGCGTACCCGCACACATTGAATGCAATGGGCCGGCCGGGGGCACCGATCGGTCCAGTACAACGCTTACAGGGGTACAACGCGTACAGGGGTACAACGCGTACCCGCACACATTGAATGCAATGGGCCGGCCGGGGGCACTGATCGGTCCATTGCAGTACAACGCGTACAGGGGTACAACGCGTACCCGCACACATTGCATGCAATGGGCCGGCTGGGGGCACCGATCGGTCCATTGCAGTACAACGCGTACAGGGGTACAACGTGTACCCGCACACATTGAATGCAATGGGCCGGCCGGGGGCACCGATCGGTCCATTGCAGTACAACGCGTACAGGGGTACAACGCGTACTGGGTACAACGCGTACCGCACACATTGAATGCAATGGGCCGGCCGGGGCACCGATCGGTCCATTGCTGGTACAACGCGTACAGGGGTACAACGCGTACCCGCACACATTGCATGCAATGGGCCGGCCGGGGGCACCGATCGGTCCATTGTGGTACAACGCATCACTGTACATGTGACTGGCATATGTCAGCATGCCTGTCTCAGATGGACATATGCCAGCCACAGATAGCTCCCAGGGAGTGAGGGGCACACCTACATCACGACAGCCTGCCCAAACTTTATCATAAGGCATGTAAGGCTGCATTTCCTATTGTGTGTATGTTGGTGTACATGTTGTCCTGTGGGTGTCACCTGTGGGCAGCCACCCCCAGGCTGTGCACGTGTTCATGGGGACAGGATCCTGGGTGTTACGTGTACATGACCACTGTGATGTGCAACTGTTCATATCTGTGCATGTGCCATGGTCACATTTCACAGTGGTGTATGTGTATGTCATGTCACATACCCCTTGAGTCCCATGTGGGACGGTATGTTTGAGCCAGGGTGTCCCAGTGGCACAATTGTGATGGTCCTCCACAGTCTTTGTGCATGTAGTGTTTACAATGTCTCTGATTTCATGTGCACAATGGGAGACAGTCTCCACATCCACGGTGTGTGTGCATGGACTTTGATGTTGTGCGTGTGTGTGTCACAGACGTCCATGTCTGTCCTGCCATGGCAAGTGGGACCACTACCTGTGGGGGTCATGGTTGTTTTGCTGTGGTGTGTACATGATACTCCATGTAATGCCAGTGTCCATGTGGCAATACAGGGTCCCTGGGAATGTACCTGTCGTTGAGCTGTGGTGTCTGAGGCACATCTGTCCTCACATGTCACTGTTGGGGGTGATTGTGACACGGCAGCAGGAGATGGGAACTGTGACACGGCCTCATGATATCCAATGGGCCAACCTGGGACTAATTGATGCCACCTGTTGGACCGTGTTGACAGATGTTGGCCATGTATGTACCATACATGTCCTTACGGAACTGCACACTTCATGTAGTTGTGCCTCATAATGATGTATGTTGGGATATTGAGTGTGTTCAATGCCGCATATGTGGGGTGACTGTCAATCTTGCTTACTTCTCCTCTGCACTGCAGGGCTCCTGCTGTCCATCGACCATTCCCAGACCTGGCAACGATGGTGGACCGGGACAGCATCCGACGGTACCGCTTCACCAGGCAGCTGATTGAGGATTTGGCAGTGCAGTTGTCCCCACATTTGCAGCCTGGCCGGCCGTATCCTACAGCGCTGACCCCCAAGGTGAAGGTGATGGCAGCCCTACACTTCTTTGCCACCGGTACCTTCCAACATACTGTTGCGACTGCTGGTGGGATGTCACAGACCATGTTGAGCCATGTGCTCCGCGATGTTTTGGCGGCAATGTTGCTATTCCTGAACCGGTACATCTATTTCCCTAGACTTCGATGACTCACTGACGTGAAGAGTGACTTTTATGCCCTGGGGAGGATGCCGCATGTCATTGGCTCCATTGATGGAACACATGTGGCTTTGGTACCACCACAGGCCCAGGAGCAGGCCTACAGGAACCGCAAGCACTACCACTCGGTCAATGCACTGGTGGTGTGTCTTGCAGACATGACCATCACACACGTGTGTGCCCGTTTCCCTGGTTCAGCACACGATGCCTTTGTGATGAGGAGTAGTCGCATCCCCAGGATGATGGCACAGATGCAGAACCAGCGTGCCTGGCTTGTCGGTGTGTACTGACTTTGTGCCATTGTGTGTGATCTGATCTGTAGTATTCCGCCCACTTTTCCAAGTCAGCTAATGTGCACTTGTCTGTCCGTAGGTGACTTGGGATACCCCAACATGCCGTGGTTGCTGACACCCCTCAGGAACCCTGTGACACCAGCCCAGATGCGCTACAATGAGGCACATGGTCGGGCGAGGAGAGTTATTGAGTGGACATTCGGTCTCCTGAAGAGCCGCTTCCGCTGCCTGGACAAGACCGGAGGGTCCCTCCCATATGCCCCTGCGAAAGTGTACAAGATTATCATCGTCTGCTGCATGCTCCACAACCTGGCAGTGCGGAAGGAGTTGCCTCTCATCCAGGATGACAATGACCAACATCCGCCACCTGTGGAGGATCCTGGCCTGGACCACGATGCCAGTGACGATGATGATGATGATGATGAGGGTGATGTCCGCACACAGCTCATCACCAACTTCTTTAGCTGAATGTGAGTATCCTGAGGTGTCATGTCAATGATGTGAGTTGGCATGATATGTGTAGGTGGTGCTCTGGTGCTGTTGGAGTGTGTCCATGGGCTACTTGACTGGATGTGTGTTGCGATGTGTGCTTACAGGTGGTCTGTACTCCCCAACAGTGTTGACATGCTAACTTGGTTCTGGGTGGGTATCTTGTAACATGTATTGTGCATGAGTTTTGCTGTTCTGTCCTGTACTCCATTGCTTTTGACTGTGTGTCATTTCTGTCCTTCACAGGGTACTTCCAGATTCGTTTGGTCAACTGTGTCCACCGACGACGTGATTGCACTTCCAGGCTGGTAGCTGTTGTGTCCCTACAGGTGATGTGCGCCACACCCATGGACTCCCTTCCGTCTACAGTTGTTGACTGTGTGCCCACTGCCAGGTGGGATTACCTTGCATCTGTAGTGGTTACGACATGTTGCAACTGTGTAATAAACCTGTGCTTCACTTTGTGATGTGCGTTGTCTGTGGTCACACATTTGACTGCCATTTGCTTACTGCACCTGTGGGCTACTTGACTACAACTGGGAATGGGTGTGGTGTCTGTGCATTGCACCGTCTTCCCTGGCAACATCAGTGTAGGCAATGAGTCAGATGGCCTAGGTGTGTATGTGTTGTGTAGCCCTGGTGGTGTGTCTCCCTCATATGTGTCACGTTGCCTTTACTCACATGCCTGTGTTGTACTTGCTGTTGCAGTTCGCATACACAGTGTAATTTTGCAGTTCATCATCCCCATAACAGCACCCACGTTGGAATCACAACAGAGGCAAGTATGGTGTATTAGTGTGTTTATTGTGATACATTTGTGTGAATAGTGCATAGGATGGGTAGTGCTGTACATAAATCTTGCAATCAGAAGTTCCTAGGTGAATTGAAAGTCCTGGTAGACAGAATCCCCAGTATCGGGGCCACAGTTGTCTGACACATTGGTCCAACTTGTACTCCCCATGCAATGTGTGGGAGTAGTGTTGCCGTCAACAGGGTGAACAGTCTGTGCACAAAGGTGAACATCCAGAACAGGTTCAGGCTTCCTGGGGTTGCACTTGGCCATCGGCCTCTCACTTGCCCCTCCTCGGACGACCCCTCTTCTTTGGGGGGCCCCTCAAGTACAGGCTGCTGCGGTGCAGGGGACTCTCCGCCAGAGTCATCCTCCCTCCCTGTGGCAGTTGCAGTTTGTTCAGCACCAGATGTTGTTGGCACACAGGGAGGTGTGGACTCGTTGCTGTTCATCTGGCGGAGGCATTGTAAAATGTCCCTGTGCACCGCCGTCATCTCATGCAATGCATCCCACTTGGACTCCACGCGGGACATGTGTGAGTCCACGCGGGACATGTGTGACTCCACGTGGGATATGTGAGAGTCCAAGCGGGCATGATGGGCAGCCTGCTGCTGTTTCATGTCTCTGAGGAGCCCCACTACCTGGCTGAGGTCTCCGGTGCTGGACTGGTACGCATCAGCTATGCGTACCAGTTGTGGGTCATCATGCACACCAGCAACCTCTGCAAGCAGCGACCTCTGTCTCCCACCCCTCCCACCACCCCTGCTGACATGTGCAGTGCATGCAGTGGCATGCACAGATGACCCTGGTCCACCTTGGGGGTTGGTGGTGGTGGTGGTGTCCATGGCCCCAGGTTGGTCCAGGGTCCCTGTGCTGGTGTTGCTCCTTGTTCTGTCCATGTCGGCAGGGATGGTATTTGTGGTGACAGTCGTTGGAGGGGTGGGTGCAGGGGGTGCAGCTGGTGGTCCTGCTGGTGCTGCAGCTGGTGGTCCTGCTGGTGCTGCATGTAGACTTGCACCGGATGTGCCAGGTTGGTCTTCTTCGTCCAAGGAGGGCAGAGGCTGTACGACGCCAGTGAGCTCCGCATCCTCTTGAGCCTGGGACTGGCACTCCTCAGCATCTGCTGCTGTGTCCCCATCATCACCTGTTTTTGGGAGACACACACAATGTATGTTATGTTTCTGCAGGCATCAATGGTTGACACACATGACAGTTGTGACTGTGCCTCTGGGTGCAGGCCTGTACATTGCATTGTCCTAAGTCGTCACAGTCAGGGGTTGATATTGGTGTGGCACATTGTCCTGCATTATTTGGGCATTTCTATGTATTTGTTGGGATGTGAACATGGTCTGCATTGGTTGTATTTGGTTGACAGTCGGCCCTCCTTCCCACCCAGCCAGTCAGTTATCCCACCATGGACTGTGCTTGCATTGCAGGGAGTGGAAGTTGTCTCTCAGGATGTCAGTCAGTGGTGTCCTGCTGTTTGTTGGTGCACAGTTGCCAGCAGGGCCTTGTGCTCCCCACAGCAGTAGCCAGTGTCAGCCATCTTGTGAGTCCTTCTCCACTTCCTGTGATGTGAGCATGGTTCAGGGTGGTGTTGATGGGACAGTTGTGGGGGTGACCAATATCAGTGACTACGACTCCCATCATGCTATTGCCTCCACCCCCTTCCCATCATGCCCATGCTTCCTTCCTTTTGACTCTGCTTCCCTGTGGGGTGGGCTGGCTGTGCTGACAGGATGGCTGGGAGTGTTGTCCTGGCAGTTGTTTGGCTAACAGTCCCAAGAGTGTCCCTGTGCTTCACACAACATAACCCAGGGTGGTGGTTCTTTGTGGGATCTTGAGTTAGGATGTGAGGCATTGCATTCTACCAGGTGGGTTCTGTGGAGTTTGTGTTGAGGGGGTGTGAGGGGAGGTGCTTGTGACTATGGTCAGTGCTGCAAGTCCTCCTTCCCACCCAGCCAGCCAGATATCCCACCATGGAACGTGCTTGCATTGCAGGGAGTGGAAGTTGTCTCTCAGGATGTCAGTCAGTGGTGTCCTGCTGTTTGTTGGTGCACAGTTGCCAGCAGGGCCTTGTGCTCCCCACAGCAGTAGCCAGTGTCAGCCATCTTGTGAGTCCTTCTCCACTTCCTGTGATGTGAGCATGGTTCAGGGTGGTGTTGATGGGACAGTTGTGGGGGTGACCAATATCAGTGACTACGACTCCCATCATGCTATTGCCTCCACCCCCTTCCCAGCATGCCCATGCTTCCTTCCTTTTGACTCTGCTTCCCTGTGGGGTGGGCTGGCTGTGCTGACAGGATGGCTGAGAGTGTTGTCCTGGCAGTTGTTTGGCTAACAGTCCCAAGAGTGTCCCTGTGCTTCACACAACATAACCCAGGGTGGTGGTTCTTTGTGGGATCTTGAGTTGGATGTGAGGCATTGCATTCTACCAGGTGGGTTCTGTGGAGTTTGTGTTGAGGGGGGGTGTGAGGGGAGGTGCTTGTGACTATGGTCAGTGCTGCAAGTCCTCCTTCCCACCCAGCCAGCCAGATATCCCACCATGGAACGTGCTTGCATTGCAGGGAGTGGAAGTTGTCTCTCAGGATGTCAGTCAGTGGTGTCCTGCTGTTTGTTGGTGCACAGTTGCCAGCAGGGCCTTGTGCTCCCCACAGCAGTAGCCAGTGTCAGCCATCTTGTGAGTCCTTCTCCACTTCCTGTGATGTGAGCATGGTTCAGGGTGGTGTTGATGGGACAGTTGTGGGGGTGACCAATATCAGTGACTACGACTCCCATCATGCTATTGCCTCCACCCCCTTCCCAGCATGCCCATGCTTCCTTCCTTTTGACTCTGCTTCCCTGTGGGGTGGGCTGGCTGTGCTGACAGGATGGCTGGGAGTGTTGTCCTGGCAGTTGTTTGGCTAACAGTCCCAAGAGTGTCCCTGTGCTTCACACAACATAACCCAGGGTGGTGGTTCTTTGTGGGATCTTGAGTTAGGATGTGAGGCATTGCATTCTACCAGGTGGGTTCTGTGGAGTTTGTGTTGAGGGGGGTGTGAGGGGAGGTGCTTGTGACTATGGTCAGTGCTGCAAGTCCTCCTTCCCACCCAGCCAGCCAGATATCCCACCATGGAACGTGCTTGCATTGCAGGGAGTGGAAGTTGTCTCTCAGGATGTCAGTCAGTGGTGTCCTGCTGTTTGTTGGTGCACAGTTGCCAGCAGGGCCTTGTGCTCCCCACAGCAGTAGCCAGTGTCAGCCATCTTGTGAGTCCTTCTCCACTTCCTGTGATGTGAGCATGGTTCAGGGTGGTGTTGATGGGACAGTTGTGGGAGTGACCAATATCAGTGACTACGACTCCCATCATGCTATTGCCTCCACCCCCTTCCCAGCATGCCCATGCTTCCTTCCTTTTGACTCTGCTTCCCTGTGGGGTGGGCTGGCTGTGCTGACAGGATGGCTGGGAGTGTTGTCCTGGCAGTTGTTTGGCTAAAAGTCCCATGAGTGTCCCTGTGCTTCACACAACATGACCCAGGGTGGTAGTTCTTTGTGGGATCTTGTGTTAGGATGGGGGCATTGCATTCTACCAGGTGGGTTCTGTGGAGTTTGTGTTGGGGGGTGTGAGGGGAGGTGCTTGTGACTATGGTCAGTGCTGCAAGTCCTCCTTCCCACCCAGCCAGCCAGATATCCCACCATGGAACGTGCTTGCATTGCAGGGAGTGGAAGTTGTCTCTCAGGATGTCAGTCAGTGGTGTCCTGCTGTTTGTTGGTGCACAGTTGCCAGCAGGGCCTTGTGCTCCCCACAGCAGTAGCCAGTGTAAGCCATCTTGTGAGTCCTTCTCCACTCCCTGTGATGTGCGCATGGTTCATGGTGGTGTTGATGGGACAGTTGTGGGGGCAATATGTGTGACTGCGACTCCCATGATGCTATTGGCTACACTGACTTGGCCAGCATACACAGAATTCCTTCCTTTGAGTGGTCTTCACTGTGTGTTGGTGTTGTTGTGGTGGCTACATGTCTGGATGTGTTTGTTAGTTCTATTTGTGCCACTGCCTAGCTGTAGTTGTAGTTGTGTTTGTACATGTGATGGCACAGTTGGATGTGACTTTTTTGATGGCATGTGTTGTGTTTATCTGACGGACATACTCATTTTGGGATGATTCTGTTCTGGTTGCTGTGTAATTGCTATGAGTGCATGGTTTGACTCTCCCTTGACAGTGATGTGTGTGTGTTTTGTGGCAGTATATTGTGTACATTTGTTGTGTACTCACCAGGCTCTGGGATGTCCTCTAGTCCATATACGCTCACTGGCAGAAGGATGGCCCGCACCTTCTCCTCCCAGGGCCTGAGGTATATTGGCTTGGCAGGAGGGCCACTGCCGGTGTATTGGCTGTTGATGTAGTCTTTTTGAGCAGGTCCCGTACCCTCCTGCGCACGTCATACCACCTGTTCTGGATGTCGCTCTTTGTGCGCTGACATGGTGATTGTGCGTTCACCCTGTTGATGATCCTCTCCCACATCTTGGTTTTCTGGGAGATGGGGGTCTGTTGGACCAGTGTGCCAAACAGCTGTGGCTCTACCCTGAGGATCTCGTCTACCATGACTTCCAATTCACAGTCTAGGAACTTGTGATTCTTCTTGGGGGGCATGGTGATGGGTGGTGATGGTGAGTGATGTGTGTGTTGGTGTGCAGGTGAGGGTGTGTGAGTGTGTGTTTTGCTGGGTGTATGTGAGGTAGGTATTTGTTGGTGTGCTGATGGTGTGTGGCTTGTGTGAGGGATGAGCTGTGGGTGTGTGGTTGCTTTCTCTTGGGTGCTGGCAGTGGAATGGCATTTGCAAAGGATCATGGTTGTGATTTCTGTCCTTTATATGGGTGGAGTTGTGGGTGTGTCTTTGTTCTCTGTCCCCACCCCCCAGTATTTATTGGCTTAGTAATTGCTTGTTTGGCCTTTTTTGTGTGATTTTTCCTTTGTACTGTCTGTGCATGTTGGAAACGTTCTTGTGACCGAGTCGGACCCTGCATTTGTCTCGTACGGTATTCTCCGTTTCGTTCACGCTGTGTTTGTGCAGTTTTCTATGCTGCGTACGCGTCGGTCGCGGTGTTTTGTGTTACTTCGGCTCGGTTTTGTATGCGTGTCGGTCGTACGGCTTGTCCTCCGTCCGACTCGCTCGTGGTTTTCGCGCCTTGCATCGTACTTTGCGGTTTGGAGTTCGCGTGTACGTTTCGGTCGGATTTGTTCCGGGTGCGTGTCGGTCGGTTGGATTCGCGTGTTTTTCCGACCGGATTGCTGTTTTCCGTGCGGCTCGGTCGTTCGACTTGGGTTCGGTACGTGTTGGTCGGATTTTGCACGCATTGCATCGTACTTGGCGTGTCGGGCGCCACAGGTACGTGTCGGTCGGTATAATTTCTGGCTCCGAGTCGGTCGGTGCTTTTTCCGGCCCGAATCGGAATCGACCCCTAAGTATCTACGGTTACCCAAAATATTATGGGGTCGATTCCGATCTCGCTCGGAAGGCCTCCAAATCGGATTTGGCTTTACCGGATCCGATTCGTAGCCCTTGTTTACGACCGAATCGTACACAGGTCCGAACGACCAAGTACGATGTGAAGATCGCGTACGCGCCGACCGAATCGTTTCCGGACCCGAAGCGCTCCGTACGTGTTGTTTGTAGACGAATCGTGCCGCGCAAAGGAGCCGATTTCTGACCGAGCGAGTACGATGCACGATTCGGACAGCCGCTTCGCGTCGGTCTCAGCGAGACGAAACAGCTGTCGGAAGCATACTTCGGTGGGCCGTACCAGGCCCCCCTTCACCCGGGGCCCTCCAAATCTATCACGGGGGGTGCCCATGGGTCCCCCCGATCCAAGCATGCACAGTGTGGCGGGCACCATGGGGTGCCCGCCACAGGGTGTACGCTTTTCCACACCCACCCCTTTTCTGCTATGGGAGCCTGTGTACGCGTCTGTACACAGCCTCCCATAGAGTTCAATGGGAGTCCGAGCGAACCGAGTCCGTCAGCATACGGCTGCATCGTACTCGCTTGGTCGGACTCCAGGAGCACGTCTCGCTCGGAAAACCGCCCGGATCTGAGTCGTACAAAGGGCTTTCCGAGCGAGATCGGAATCGACCCCTATATATTTTAAATATTGTACAAAAAGTGAGTAATAACTACTTATTTGTTGTCCAAAAATAAACAACTGAATAATGTAATAAAACAACAATTTCTAATACTATTTTTTCCAAAATGTTATATCTAAATATGTAAATATGTACCAAATATGCAATGTGTAAACAATTAACAAAATGTTTTTTTTCCTGGTTAAAACAATAAAAATAAATATACTTAAAAAATGAAATAATTTTTTATTATCAATGTTTTATTATAAATAAAAATATAAATAAAATATAAAGATGTTTCTGTGTTTTGTTTTACATGTTATGAAATATTGTATCTATAATAAAATATTTATATTGTATCAATGTACTTTAAACACTATTGTATTTGTCCAAACATTTATAACTATATCTTTATCCTTACACCATAATATATTTTTATTTCTTCACTATACCCAGTATAAACTACATTAACTCAGGAAAGGTGTTAAATAGCAAACATTATAATTTACTACTAATTTATATTAAGTCAGGGAAGACACTGGACACTAACCTTATATAATTTACTATTCCCACTCCAAACTACATTAAATCAGGGAAGGTGCTGGACACTATCCATATATAATTTACTAATCCCACTCCAAACCACATTAAATCAGGGAAGGTGCTGGACACTAACCATGTATAATTTACTATTCCAACTCCAAACCACATTAAATCAGGGAAGGTGCTGGACAGTAACCATATATAATTTACTATTCCCACTCCAAACTACATAAAATCAGGGAAGGTGCTGGACACTAACCATATATAATTTACTATTCCCACTCCAAACTACATTAAATCAGGGAAGGTGCTGGACACTAAACATATATAATTTACTATTCCAACTCCAAACCACATTAAATCAGGGAAGGTGCTGGACACTAACCATATATAATTTACTATTCTAACTCCAAACCACATTTACTCAGGAAAGGTGCTGGACACTAACCATATATAATTTACTATTCCAAATCCAAACCACATTATTTCAGGGAAGGTGCTGGACACTAACCATATATAATTTACTATTCCCACTCCAAACCACATTAAGGGGTCGATTCCGATCTCGGCCGGTAGGGCACCGAATCGGATTCGGCTTAACCGGATCCGATTCGGAGCCCTATTTCCCGATCGATTCGTATGTGCGTCCGGGCGAGCGAGTACGATGCGTGCACTCGCGAAATCGCCGACCGACTCGTTCGCAGAACCCGACCGCTCCGACCGACTCGCACGGACTCCACTCGCACCGCGCAATGGAGACGTTCCCCGGCCGGGTAAGTATGATGCGCGCCTCGAGCAGTCCGACCGACTCGCGGAGTCCGGCTCCAAAGAGCAGTCAGAGCCGCACTTTGGGGGTCCGTGTCGGACCCCCCTGTATGCGTAGCCGCGCGAGTCGCACACAGGGGGGACCCATGGGTCCCCCCTACCTGTGCATGTACGGCGCGAGTCGCTTCGACGCGTACCCGCTGTAGGGGGCGCCCTTGTTCGCCTCGCACCCATTGAGTCAATGGGAGCCCGCGTACGCGTTGTACGACCGGCTCCCATTGACTTCAATGGGAGTCCGACCGAATCGAGTCCGATAGCATACGTGCGCATCGTACTCGTTCGGTCGGGCTAGTAGGGTCCGATTCGGTCGGAAATCTCTCCGGGTCCAGCTCGGTCGGTGAGATTTCCGGCCCGAATCGGCCCCTAAATCAGGGAAGGTGCTGGACACTAACCATATATAATTTACTATTCCAAATCCAAACCACATTAAATCAGGGAAGGTGCTGGACACTAAACATATATAATTTACTATTCCAACTCCAAACCACATTAAATCAGGGAAGGTGCTGGACACTAACCATATATAATTTACTATTCCAACTCCAAACCACATTTACTCAGGGAAGGTGCTGGACACTAAACATATATAATTTACTATTCCAACTCCAAACCACATTAAATCAGGAAAGGTGCTGGACACTAACCATATATAATTTACTATTCCCACTCCAAACCACATTTAATCAGGGAAGGTGCTGGACACTAACTATATATAATTTACTATTCCAACTCCAAACCACATTAAATCAGGGAACGTGCTAGACACTAACCATATATAATTTACTATTCCCACTCCAAACCACATTAAATCAGAGAAGGTGCTGGACACTAACCATATATAATTTACTATTCCCACTCCAAACCACATTTACTCAGGGAAGGTGCTGGACACTAAACATATATAATTTACTATTCCAACTCCTAACTACATTAAATCAGGGAAGGTGCTGGACACTAAACATATATAATGTACTATTCCCACTCCAATTTATAATAACTCAGGGAAGGCGCTGGACACTAACCATATATAATTTACTATTCCCACTCCAAACCACATTAAATCATGGAAAGTGCTGGACAGTAACCATATATAATTTACTATTCCCACTCCAAACTACATTACATCAGGGAAGGTGCTGGACACTAACCATATATAATTTACTATTCCCACTCCAAACTATATTAAATCAGGGAAGATGCTGGACACTAACCATATTTAATATACTATTCCTAATAGCAATTATATTAACTCTTGTAAAATACTACACACTAAACATATGTATGTTACTATAATTAAATATACATTGCATAGTATTTTTTTTTAACATATCTGTTAAAATATCTCAGACATATAAATATTAATATTCCAAAAGATTTCATAAAATTGGAAACATTTTTTTACATTTTTTACCAAATACAAAATTATAACCAATTAAATACAAAAGAATTACTCATTAAAAAATTAAAATTTCAAAAATAATTTTAAAATTTAAATTTTACAAAATTAAATTTTAATACACTTAAAACATACTCAACTTCAACTATAAACACAATATCCCAGTACTACAATAATTAAATTTAAAAAATAAATTTTTAGATATTTAAAATTATGATCAATAAATTTTAAAAACACTCACCACCCTTAAACACAATAAATGCCATTTTACACTCATAAATTTATTTTTCTAATCTTTTAATTTAATTTCAAAATTTTGTAAACATTTTGAAAATTTAGTGACAAAAAAATACTTACCCTTATCCCCATTTAATAAAAAATCCCACTTTTATATTTTTTTAACATACATTTCAATTTAAAACTCCCCACCCTTATCCCCTATAAACCCAAAATCCCACACCTGAAAAATAAATTTATAATTTAATATAAATAATATTTTTAAAAAATTTAAATTTCAAATTTTTAAAACACTATCCACCCTTATCTCCTATAAACCCAACATCCCGCACCTGAAAAATAATTTCATGATTTAAAATAAAAAATATTTAAAAAAAATTTAAATTAAAAATTTTTAAAAACACTACCCACCCTTATTCCCTATAAACCCAACATCCCGCTCCTAAAAAATATTAAAATTTCTTTAAAAAAATGTAAAATTTAAAATATTTTAAATTTCAAATTTTAAAAACACTCCCCACACTTACCCCTATTAACCCAACATCCCGCCCCTAAAAAATATTATACATTCAATTTAAATTTTTAAATACATTTTAAATTTTTCCCCAATTTTTTAAAACACTCCCCTCCCTTATCTCCTATAAACCAAACATCCGCTCCTAAAAATTAGTATACATTTTTAAAAAAAATGTATTTAACAATAATTAAATCATTTACAAACATTTTACAAAATAAAAAAAATACTAAAACGATATATTTTACTGACGATATTTTAACAATCGATATTTTTTACAACAATATTTTTTACAACACACAAAATCGATATTATATACATAGATATTTTTTACATCGATATTTAATACTAACGATATTTTTTACTCCATATTATATCAAAACGATAATAAATACTCAATATTCTGACTACTTACGAACTCGGACCATTCAACATTACAATCTTTCAGTGGGATACTTCTTCCCCAGTAACAGGCATGGAGAAGTTAAAAAACACTAACACAAATCTCCAACTTTGTGGTTGAATGTATTCCCACTGAAGGGCCTAGCTGTGATGCAGCATAGCTCATTGGACTGCTTGAAATCATCTTCAATTTGGTTGCTGCCCAATCACATCCTATGGCAATTCCTAGCACTGTTCTAGTGCTTAGCAGAGCTAAATGACACATAAATCACGTCACATCAATTAAGCAAAACTGAGTGACTCAAAACCACCTCAGAATACCTTTACACCTACAACAGCTAGAAGAAGTAAGGCATCTTGAAAGTTATTGAACTGGTCACTGGTCGAACCCTGTTATCTCCCCCATAGATGCCGTCCTAAAATAAAAGGCTATAGCCATCTGCCACAGTATGGGTCTGCTAAATACCCCTATGCAAGGAAGAAGAGACCGTGGCAGTCAGATCAATTATATGATTAGTAGTGCTGATAAATTCCACCGTCGAAGGAGCAGAATTTCTAAGTAATTCCACATTACAAGAGTAACAAGGAATTACTAAATTCCTCCAATTCCGCAGCAGACTTAAAAATTCCTCCCATCAATACCATGGAAACAGACATAGAGGGCCACTTATATTTTGGCGGAGTTGGTGAGCCACTATAAATTGCCATTTCACCTGACTTACAATATAGAGGGCAGGAACACTCTCAAAGTCTCAGCTGGCTCTGCCAGTGGAAACCGTTGACCTGGTGGCCCATGTGTCACTGGACCCCTAGGCCAGGCCCACAGAGACAAAAGAACCAACAAAATATTTTGTCGCCTTCTGAAGAATGATGGTCCCAGGCAATGAAAACAATCAATGCTAAATAGCCATTTTTTAAATTTTCAAAACCCCTCTGCTTTGGACATTTGTTTCTGAATAAGAACAATCTTTGCTGAACAGAGCCAAAACATCAAGGTATCCTCTTAGCAAAGTGCCCTGCTCTCACTGAAATTGACACAGCTGCACTTGGATTATATGCAACAAGATCCCTGTCAGGAAGCCAATGATCTCTAATAATGAAGTCAGTTCTATGCCTGTACTGACCTAGTGGAGTGGCTGATCACCTACCTTCATTATTAACCACCCTCCTCCAGACCTTGACATGAGTTCATCTCCAACTGCTTCCAGGTTGTTGTTTGCCTGTCAAAGGTTTGTGAACCCTTATTAACTTGTGATTTTGTTGTGTTCACCAACAGCAGCTGGGAACACTGCCCTAGAATTTCCACAAACCATCCTTGGGAGCATATATACTCAATTCAATGTGAATTTGCAAAGAATGATATTTACACACTGGTGTTGGTGGAGTGTGGCACCAATATGTGCACCACCAGACAAATGCAAAGATGACAATTGATCTGGCTGCTAAGTTTCAAAAATTACATTCTGCTTAGGGCTGTTGGTCCAACTGTCATTGTAAATGTTGGTGCAATATTGAACTAGTGTGTTTTTTGTTATCCATCTTCAGTTATCTGTCTGAAGGCAAAGGGTGGAGGTGGAGGTGGATCTGGAAAGATTAGAAAGGGCATCAACAGCAAAATGATTTTTTTTTATGGTGGTTGGAAAAGAATAGAAAGGTCGATTGAGCAGGCATCTTTTGCAAGTGCCCAAACAAGTTGAAGACTAGGACACTTACTGCTGTCTTGGATGAGTGCAAGATGCAGTAGTGGTTAATATTCAGAAAGATGAGCATGCATGGGTGGACCTCCTTGATAGTCAAGGAAATAAATGTGTAGAGCTAAAATTGCAGTCCATACCATGCAAAAATAGTGCTAGCAAGGAGGGGTGCTGGTACAAGGGAAGAGTTGGATCTGGTATTGAGGTTGGTGCAGTGGAAGAGTAGATGTTCATTTTTATTGCTGCATGTAGAGATGTAATCATTTACGGAACTTTCTTTAATGAGAAGTAGAAATTCCACCAGACGTGCCCATAACGTTTGGATCTGATTCTCAGAAAAAAAATGTAAAACTGCACCTGCAGGTTTTTTACCTCATGTGGTTGCAGATTTACATTATTTTGAAGTTCTAAAAAGATTTCACGTTGAAGCCGGAAACCAAAAGCAGTTGCAGCTTTTCAGGTGAAATTTTAAAAATGTTCTGAGAATTGCATTTTCTCAAATAAAATATATACGTGAATAGGAATAAAAGGAGCATGTGCAAATTATCTTTCCAAGTCTTTCATTTTTGTGATTCCATGGCGCAACATTTTCCCCATGCAGAAACCCCTTCCACCATACCCTCACTAGTTTTGGGGGTGTTCACTTTCACTTCCTTTCCTAAAAGCAATTCACTCCTGTCCTCGACAAGAGGTAGTCCCTGACTATTTCTGGGGCGAGAAGGAGATCAGAAAAAAAGTTTCTCAATAACTACAAATTGGTTGGTTTGTGGGTGTATGAAGAGGGCAGCGCAGCGTGCTGGGCCGCCCCTCCCCCGACTACCCCCCACGTAGAGTCTGTTTAGCCACTGAAAAATTGAGGCTCCAGGGCCACAGAGCCCTGTGAATTTGCTTTGAAAGGCTCACCTGCGACTGTTTGTGCGCTGGCCCGGCTACAGTACATCTGCAGCGCAACTGAACCCTGTACCCTCAGCTGGGGCCCCTGACCCCGACTGACCTCCTGGCGGAGAGGCGTACCGAAAACCTGGAATGAGAGACCGAGAGGCCGGACAGCCGCCTTGCTGTGAACTCTTTGGGAATCCCACCTGAAATCCCTCTACCTCTTTGAGCCCATTTCGACCTGGCTACATCCACTGAGCCTCTTCCTGCACATGGGCCCGGGGGCCCGGGGGCGGGGTGCTCCAGCTCGCCCTTGAAGCCTAAACATTCTTTTGGCCTTCTCCTCTCTGGTGGCAGCCCTCCCACAGCATCGAACTGCGAGTTCTTGGGTGCATGTGCATAAGCTTCATATCCTGGAGAGGAGCTATTGTTCGGACGGTCTACCTATTTTGGGGCTACTGAGGTACGCCGACGAATGCTTCCGGACCATGCCCAGATCTAAAGCTAACAAAGACCCAGATCCTAATATGTCTAAAGGAAATCCCGTAACCTCATTATGGATGAAATCCCATGCCCAGTCACAGCCTATACCCGACCCCCCGGAACCAGAGTCGGATGAGGGGCCGCATGAAGTCCCGATCACACAGGCCTTCATGAACTCTTTCCTTCAGGAAATCAAGGCTGAGATTGGATCGCTTAAACAAGATTTCAAGGCCGGGCTACAAGACATCCAGAGGGATATCACTGAAATTGGAGGACGGGTAGATGATCTCGAACGCACGATGGACACAAGAACAAAGACCACGAAAGCCTCTGGCATCGGATGGCGCAGCTGGAAGACCAAAACATCACTCTACAGCTCAAGCAGGAAGACTTAAAAAATCGCGGGCGGGGTAATAATCTGCACATCAGGTGGGTCCAGTGCGGAGCAAAGGGCTACGACATCATGACCTTCACAGCGGACCTCCTACAGGCGATCCGGGAAAACGAAGATGCCTCACCGCACATCCTGGATCGAGCTCATCGGGTCCCCAGCCCTCGGGGACATCCGGACTTCATCCCGGATATATTCACAAGGGTCCATCTCTTTGCTGTAAAAGAGGCCATCCTGAAAAAGGTCCAAGGGGCCACATCTCTGTCATACAACAGATACTCAATCCAAATCTTCCAAGACATAGCTCCTGCTACGCTACGCAGATGCAAGGATTTTAAACATGTTACTGATAAACTGCATGAGTTCAAAATCAAATACCAGTGGGGCCAACCCTTGGCACTGATGTTCTCTTGGGAGGGCAAACGCAGAATCCTTCGCTCGCTCAATGAAGCAAAACAGCTTCTTCACCTCCCGTTGGATCAGGGAGAGGGGGACCCCCTCTCCCCACGTGTACGCCCAGGAAAGCTTTTCCGCTCAGAATGGTCTTCTGTTCCGCCGCCTAAACATAGGAAGCATCCCAAAGACAAAGACTCATCCCAGGCTAAGCAGGACATTATTAATCACATCCGAACCTTGAGTGACTCTTCCCCACAACCTCGACCTTCTGATTACACGAAATGACTTGATTGGTCTCATTTCTATCTCTAGCTCCTCATGGTCTAAACTGGTCTCCTATCTTCGAGTCTACTCATGGGAAGCCAAATATATGCAACAGAACTAGATACCCTAGGGCATGGGTTGGATGGGCCTCTGCCACTATGGAAACGTGGGTAAACTCATCTCTGCAATGGATCCCCCAGTCTTGCCCTTGACTACTATGACCCCCTGCTCTTCACTCCTGCCGAGGAGTGCCGGCGGCTGGTGACTCCTTCTGCAGCTCGTGTAGCGGGCTTCCGGAAGCGGAGACTTGGAAATTTGCTGGTGCCTGCCACTTCCCCCCACAACTACAGTGTCACATAGAAGAGCGGCCTCTTCAGAATGGCCCGTTCTGTGAACTATGGGCTATTCCTCGACGACACTGGACTTAGTTGGCCCTGTTGGCCGCTTGTTGTTGATGATATCCTTCCTACCCCTTTTTCCCTCCCCTACCACTATCCCCTAGATGCGTCTTTTGAGAGGGGGCCACGGCTGAATCTCTCTAACCCAACTGATATATTAAGTAATTTGGAGTCCCCTACACATTTAAAGTGACATAATACACACTTTCACACATCTCATTGTCCCTGGAGCTCCCAAATAAGTACTAGTGTTTTCATAAGCGACCCATACACTCATACCTTATGGATACTCCTACCGGGAGGTCAATGATGTCTCCCTTTAAGCTTCTCTCGCTTAATGTAAAGGGACTTAATTCCCCTAATAAGAGACGACAGGTCTGGTGCTATTTGCTTCTTCAGGATCCTGACATTATATTCCTACAGGAGACACACCTTATCTCCGCTGATACTCGTCTCATGACACACCCTAAATATCCACTGCAATATTGGGCTTGTTCCTCTTCCAAAACTGCGGGAGTAGCCATACTACTGAGGGCAGGTTTGGCCGAGAGGACCCCCGGGTGGTGCGGGACTCAGAGGGCCGTTTTCTTAAACTTCAGATACAATGGGGCACAAGATCTTTGATTCTTTTAAACCTCTATGCACCTAATCAGGTCCAGGACATGTTCTTGCGCACCCACCTACGAGATCTACTAAAACCTTCGGAGGAGGCGATTGTCCTCGGGGGGATTTCCATTTGGTGTGGGACCCTGACCTGGACCGCAGCGCAACTACATACCAGGGCACGGGCGCTATGTCGGCGGCCCTTAAGAATACCATCACTGACCTGGGTCTACTAGATGCCTGAAGGTACCCTCACCCTGACATCAAAGACTATTCATTCTTCTCCCACGTCCATCGCTCATATTCACGAATTGACCACTTCTTCTTATCCTTCCCCCTGCTCTCCCTGTTAACTGCCGCGGAGATGTCTGACATCTCAATCTCTGACCATGCCCATGTCACGATTCCTCTCCAACCCCCCGATCAGCAGCGCAGGGCACACCCCCGATGGAGACTCCCTCCTCATGTCTTGCGTGATCCAGTAGATGTGGCAGACATACGGAGGGAGATTGACGCCATCTTCGCTGTTAACAACACCTCAGACACTTCGGAGTCGGTCAGATGGGACGCCTTTAAGGCGACTATCCGGGGGGCGGGTTATCTCCTCTATTGTGATAGCCCGATCCTGCTCCAGAGAGGCTCGCCTTCTTGAGTCGACTCTCTCTGGCGACATTAAAGCGCTAGAGCGACAAGATCACCAACAACCCTCACTACAAAACAAAAAACAGCTTGCAGCGCTGCGAGGTCAGTTACGCCTACACCGCACCAACAAAGCAGAACGCTCCTTACTAGCTCTTAAACGAAAATTTTACACAGGTGGGGAAAAAGTAGGTAAATGCCTTGCGCAACGCCTGCGGGCCCAGGTCACGCGTGCCCATATATCCAAGCTTAGGAGGCCAGACGGCTCCTGCGCCACATCTGAGCACGATAAAAGCCTAATTCTCTCAAACTTCTACGAAGAACTGTACGCTGCCGAACCTTGTCCCCGGAGAGTATCGCCTCCTTCCTTGACTCTTGCCCCTCGGAACCTATCAGCTCCCACCACGTGAAACTTCTGGATGAGCCAATATCGCTGGAGGAGATAGCAAAAGCACTCAAACAGCTTCCAATAGGGAAAACCCCCGGGCCGGATGGTCTCACTGTTGCCTTTTACCTCACCTTCTACCAGCAGCTTCAAAATCACTTCTTCCCCTCTTTAATAATTTTACTGACGCCACTGGGCTCACTCCAACCATGTCAGAAGCCAAGGTAGTGCTGGTCCCAAAGCCAGGTAAAGACCCCTCTCTTTGCACATCTTATCACCCCATTGCCCTCTTGAATACCGACGCGAAGATCTATACAAAGATCCTTGCAAATCGCTTAGAACCCTATCTGCCTAGTATCATCGGCCCAGACCAAGTCGGATTTATGCGCCATCGCCAGGGCGCCGACAATATTCATCATATTGCCCACCTTATAGAAAAAGCTCAATACCGGGACATTCCTGCCTGTTTGGTGTCATTGGATGCGGAGAAGGCATTTGACCGGGTGGATTGGCGCTTTCTCAGGGAGGTTTTACACCGAATAGGATTAGGCCCTACCATGATATCCAGGCTGATGACCCCTTATTCTCAACCGACCACACCTATCCGCATCAATGGTCATCTCACTAGTCCCATCGCTATACGTAGGGGCACTAGACAAGGGTGTCCACTATCCCCACCGTTTGCCCTGGTAGTGGAGCTTCTAGCAATTGCAATACACTGTTCACCCATCATCTCGGGCATTCCATTTGCGGGATATGAACACAAGATTATTCGCGGACGACCTTCTCTTGTCCCTTACTACTCCGGCATCATCCCTTCCAGAATTAGCATCACTCCTGCTCTCCTTTGAAGAAGCCTCAGGCTTCAGGATCAATTTAGCCAAGTCCCATGCCCTGAATCTCACCCTCACCCTCCCCTCTTCAGAGATTCAAGAATTACAGAATCTGATTTCATTGAAATGGTCTGAGAGTTCAATAAGATATCTGGGATTGGACCTGACTCCCTCAATATCTTCCTGGACTCAAGCCAATTGGCCGAGCTACAGACAAGCCATAAGGGAAGATATCCGTAGATGGCGAAACCTCCCCCTTTCTTGGCTAGGTCGGCTTAACACTGTTATGATTTCTCTTCTACCGAAGGTGCTATATTTATTCCAAACCCTCCCTACCCCAATCCCACAAACCGAATACAATCCCTCCAATGTGATTTAACTGCCTTCATCTGGGGAAAGGGCCGCCCGCGTTTTTCCAACAAAGTTTTGATGCTGCCCCGCGATCGGGGAGGTTTAGCGTGCCCTAACCTCCTTCAATATTACTGGTCCTGTCATCTTCGCTACATCCCTGGAATGGGTGGTATGGGAAAGCGAAAAACACTGGTTCCACATGGACCGGGCTGTAGCTTGTAGACCCCTGTGGGACTTAGCTTGGCTCCCTCTTGCGGCTCGTCCATGTAGCACATATATAGCTACCCCTACAAAAACGGTCCTAGATATATGGGACAAACTCGCGGTACCTAGAGGCCTGACCTCATTTCCATCCCCCAATACCCCTATAGCACGCAACCCCACTTTTCCGCCTGCCCTCCAACCTCACGCCTTCCTACCTTGGACGGAGGGCGAGTGCCGTATAATTCAAGACTTATTCCAGGGGGCCACATTTAGCACATTCGACCAGTGAAAAAAATGGTTTCACCTTACAGACAATGCAAGAATGCAATATTATCAACTTAGACACTGGCTCTCTTCTCCTGCATACACAGAAGGAGCAACTAGACAGCTTACTCCCTTTGAGGACTTAGTCCGGACCTTCGAGGGATCTAGGGGGTTTGATCTCTAACACATACAAAGTGCTACTACACTCGCAACAACCCCAGCCCCACACATACCAAAATCAATGGAATATGGACCTTGACAGAGAGGTTCTCCCCGAGAACTGGGACCGACTATGGCGAGACATTCCTAAAATATACCAAAGCATCCCCCAACGTGAATCAGCCTATAAGCTTATGACACAGTGGTACTTTACCCCGCCCGCCTTCAGAAGATGATTCCGGGCTTCCCTTCAACATGTTGGAGATGTCAGGGTGGAACGGGTGACTTCATCCACATCTTGGGGCCGATTTCGATTCGGGCCGGAAAATGTACCGACCGACTCGGAGCCGGAATTAATTCCGACCGACACGTACCGGTGCAGCCCGACCCGCAAAGTACGATGAAAAGAATGCAAAATCCGACCGACTCGTACGGAACACAAGCCGAATGACCGAACCGCGCGGAAAACAGCTATCCGGCTGGAAAAGCACGCGAATCGAACCGACCGACACGCACCAGGAAGAATCCCGAACGAAACGTACCCGCGAACTCCGACCCGCCAAGTACGATGCAACGCGTGGAAAACACGACCGAGTCGCACGGAGCCCAAGCCGTACGACCAACACGCATACAAAACAGCGAGCCGAAGCAACCCAATACACCGCGACCGACGCGTACGCAGCACAGAAAACAGCACAAACACAGCGTGAATGACTCGGAGAAGCTCGCACGAGACAACTGCAGGGTCCGACTCGGTCAGAAGAACGTCTCCTACCTGCACAAAAAGTACAAAGGGAAAACCCCCCAAAAAAAGGCCAAACAAGCAATTACAAAGCCAATAAATACTGGGGGGGGGAAGAGGGAAAAAAAGGCACACCCACAACTCCACCCATATAAAGGACACAAATCCCTACCATGATCCTTTGCAAATTCAAATGACCTGCCAGCACAGAACACCAACAGACAGCAACCACACACACACTCACAGCTCATCCATCACACAAGCCACACACCATCAGCACCTCAACAAATAGCACCCTCACATACACCCAGCAAAACACACACTCACACACCCTCACTTGCACACCAACACACACATCACTCACCACTACCACCCATCACCATGCCCCCCAAGAAGAATCCAAAGTTCCTAGATAGTGAATTGGAAGTCCTGGTAGATGAGATCCTCAGGGTAGAGCCACAGCTGTTTGGTAAACTGGTCCAACAGACCCCCATGTCGCAGAAAACCAAGATGTGGGCGAGGATCGTCAACGGGGTGAACGCACAATCACCATGTTTGCGCACAAAGGAAGACATCCAGAACAGGTGGTATGATGTGCGCAGGAGGGTCAGGGACCTACTGAAGAAGGATTACATCTTGAGCCAACACACCGGCAGTGGCCCTCCTGCCAAACCACTATACCTCAGGCCCTGGGAGGAGAAGGTGCGGGCCATCCTACCACCAGTGAGCGTCTATGGACTAGAAAACATCCCAGAGCCTGGTGAGTACACAACCAATATATCCAATATCGTGTGACAATACACACACATCACTGTCAAGGGGATAGTCAAACCATGCACCCTTAGCAAATACACAGCAACAAAACCAGAATCATCCCAAGATGTGTATGTCAGTCAGATAAACACAATACATGCCATCTCATAGTGATATGTAACTGTGTCATGACATGTACAAACCCTACAACAAATAAAGCTAGGCAGTGGCACAAATCGAAACAACAAACACTGTCAGATATGTAGCCACCACTACAACACCACCACACAGGGAATCCCACAGAAAGGAAGGAATTCTGTGTATGCTGGTCAAGTCAGTGTAGCCAATAGCATCATGGGAGTTGTAGTCACAGATATTGCCCACCATCACAATACGCCCATCAACACCACTCTGAACCATGCTCACATCACAGGGAGTGGAAAACAACTGACAAGATGGCTGACACTGGCTACTGCTGTGGGGAGCACAAGGCCCTGCTGGGAACTGGGCACCAACAAACAGCAGGACACCACTGACTGACATCCTGAAAGACAACTTGCACTCCCTGCAATGGAAGCACGTTCCGTGGTGGGAAATCTGGCTGGGTGGGAAGGAGGACTGACAGCTATGACCATAGTTACCAGCAGCTCTTCCCACACACACCCCTAACCCAAAATACACACAACTCACCTGGGAAAATGCATTGCCTCACACTAAAAATAATTATCCCACAAAGAACCACCACCCTGGGTCATGCTGTGGGAAGCACAGTGACACACATGGGACTTGTAGCCAAACAAACGCCAGGACAACACTGTCAGCCATCCATTCAGCACAGGTACACTACCCCACAGGGAAGCAGAGTCAGAAGGAAGGAAGTATGGGCAAGCTGGGAAGGGGGGTGGAGGCAATAGCATGATGGGAGTGGTAGTCACAGCTCAACATCTCCCCACCCACATGGCCCAGCAAGCTCACACTGAAGCATGCACACCTCACAGAGAGTGGAAAGCCCCATCAAAGATGTCTGACACTGCTGCTCTGTTGTGGGGAGCACAAGGCCATGCTGGGAACTGGCCACCAACCAACAGCAGGACACCACTGTCAGCCATCTTGCCATTGCTGTCACACCCACACACAGTGAAGTACACTCAAAAGGAAGGAAGTATGGGCATGCTGGGAAGGGGGGGTGGAGGCAATAGCATGATGGGAGTGGTAGTCACAGCTCAACATCCCCCCCACATGGCCCAGCAAGCTCACACTGAAGCATGCACACCTCACAGAGAGTGGAAAGCCCCATCAAAGATGTCTGACACTGGTGCTCTGTTGTGGGGAGCACAAGGCCATGCTGGGAACTGGCCACCAACCAACAGCAGGATACCACTGTCAGCCATCTTGCCATTGCTGTCACACCCACACACAGTGAAGTACACTCAAAAGGAAGGAAGTATGGGCATGCTGGGAAGGGGGGTGGAGGCAATAGCATGATGGGAGTGGTAGTCACAGCTCAACATCTCCCCACCCACATGGCCCAGCAAGCTCACACTGAAGAATGCACACCTCACAGAGAGTGGAAAGCCCCATCAAAGATGTCTGACACTGGTGCTCTGTTGTGGGGAGCACAAGGCCATGCTGGGAACTGGCCACCAACCAACAGCAGGATACCACTGTCAGCCATCTTGCCATTGCTGTCACACCCACACACAGTGAAGTACACTCAAAAGGAAGGAAGTATGGGCATGCTGGGAAGGGGGGTGGAGGCAATAGCATGATGGGAGTGGTAGTCACAGCTCAACACCCCCCCCACATGGCCCAGCAAGCTCACACTGAAGCATGCACACCTCACAGAGAGTGGAAAGCCCCATCAAAGATGTCTGACACTGGTGCTCTGTTGTGGGGAGCACAAGGCCATGCTGGGAACTGGCCACCAACCAACAGCAGGACACCACTGTCAGCCATCTTGCCATTGCTGTCACACCCACACACAGTGAAGTACACTCAAAAGGAAGGAAGTATGGGCATGCTGGGAAGGGGGGTGGAGGCAATAGCATGATGGGAGTGGTAGTCACAGCACAACATCCCCCACCCACATGGCCCAGCAAGCTCACACTGAAGCATGCACACCTCACAGGGAGTGAAAAGCCACTTCAAAGATGTCTGACACTGGTGCTCTGTTGTGGGGAGCACAAGGCCCTGATGGGAACTGGCCACCAACCAACAGCAGGACACCACTGACTGACATCCTGAGAGTCAACCTGCACCCACTGCAAGGGTGGCATGCTTCATGGTGGGATAACTGGGCTGGAGGGAGAAGGATGTCCGGATGTCAACCAAATACCACCAATGCTGGCTATGCACACACCTCAACATTCACATTGAAATGCTTCATGTTGTCAGGACAATGCGCTACACCAATATCAACAGCTGACTGTGACAACTTAGGACAATGCAATGTACAGGCCCGCATCCAGAGGTACAGTCACAACTGTCAGGTGTTTGAACCATTGATGCCTGTAGAAACATTACATACATTGTGTGTCTCTTCCAAATACAGGTGATGATGGGGACACAGCAGAAGACGCTGAGGAGTCCCTGTCCCAGGCTCCGGGGGACACTGAGCTCACTGGTGTGGAACAGCCTCTGCCCACCTCGGATGACGAAGACCTACCTGGCACCTCCGCAGTGAGTCATCATGCAGCACCAGCAGGACCACCAGCTGCACCCCCTGCACCCACCCCTCCAACAACTGCCAACACACAGACCACCCCTGCCGACACGGACAGACCAAGGACCACCACCACCACCAGCACACGGACCCCGGCCCAACGTGGAGCTACGGACACCAACACCAGCAACAACCCCCAAGGGGGCCCAGGGTCACCTGTGCATGCCACCGCAGGTCCTTCACGTGTCGCCAGGGGTGGTGGGAGGGGTGGTAGACATAGGTCGCTGCTTGCAGAGGGGTCTGGACTGCATGATGACCCACAACTGGTACGCATAGCTGATGCGTACCAGACTAGCACCGGAGAGTTCAGCCAGGTAGTGGGGATCCTCAGGGACATTCAACAGCAGCAGGCTGCCCATCATGCCCGCTTGGACTTACGCATGTCCCGCATGGAGTCCTAGTGGGACACATTGCAAGAACAGACGGCGGTGCATATGGACATATTACAATGCCTCCGCCAGATTTGCACCAACATGTCAACACCTCCCTGTGTGCCCACAACATCTGGTGCTGCAACAACTGCAACTGCCACAGGGAGGGAGGATGACTCTGGCGGAGAGTCCCCTGCACCGCAGCAGCCTGCACTTGAGGGTCCCCCCAAAGAAGAGGGGTCGTCCGAGGAAGGACAACTGAGAGGCTGATGGCCATGCACAACCCCCAGGAAGCCAACACCTGTTCTGGAAAATCACCTTTGTGCGCAAACTCTTCACCCTGTCGAATGCAACACAACTCACCCACATGACTTGGGGAGCTCAAGTTGGACCAATGTATCAGATGACTGTGGACTTTACTCAGGACATTTCTGCTATCAGGACTTCCATATCATCTAGGAACTTTGGATTACAATCACAATGTACAGCACCCACCATCCTGTGCACTATACTCACACATGTATGTCAATAAACTCACTAATACACCATACTTGCCTCTGTAGTGATTCCAACGTTGTTTCTGAAGTGGAGATGATGATCTGTGAAATGACACTGTGCATGCTAACTGCTACAGCAAGTACAACACCGGCATGTGAGTCATGGCGACGTGACACATATGAGGGAGACACACCACCAGGGCTACACAACACATACACACCAGGGCCATCTGACTCATCGCCTGCACTGATGTTGCCAGGAAATACGGTGCAATGCACAGACACAACACCTATTCACAGTCTGTGTTAACTAGCCCACTAGTGCAGTAAGCAAATGTCAGTCAGATGTGTGACCACAGACAACGCACATCACAAAGTGAAGCACAGGTTTATTACACATTTGCAACATGTTGTAACCACTACAGATGCAAGGTAATCCCACCTGGCAGTGGGCACACAGTCAACAAGTGTAGAAGAAAGGAAGTCCATGGGTGTGGCGCACATCACCTGTAGGGAAACGACAGCTACCACCCTGGAAGTTGATTCACGGTGTCAGGGGATCACAGTTGACCAAACAACTCTGAAAGTACCCTGTGAAGGACAGAAATGACACACAGTCAAAAGCACTGAAGAACAGGACAGAACTGCAATACTCATGCCCAATACATGTCACAAGATACCCACCCAGGACCAAGTTAGCATGTCAACACTGTTGTGGAGTACAGACTACCTGTAAGGACACATTGCTGCACGCATCCAGTCAAGTAGCACATGGCCACACTCAAACAGCACCAGAGCACCACCAACACATATCATGCAAACTCACATCATTGACATAACATCCCTGGATACTCACATTCAGCTGAAGAAGTTGGTGATGAGCTGTGTGCGGACATCACCCTCATCATCATCATCATCACTGGCATCGGGATCCAGCCCAGGATCCTCCACAGGTGGCGGATGTTGGTCATCGTCATCCAGGATGAGAGGCAACTCCTTCCGCACTGCCAGGTTGTGTAGCATGCAGCAGACGATGACAATCTTGCACACCTTTGCTGGGGCATATGGGAGGGCCCCTCCTGTCTTATCTAGGCAGCGGAAGCGGCTCTTCAGGAGACCAAATGTCCGCTCAATCACTCTCCTGGTCCGACCATGTGCCTCATTGTAGCGCATCTGGGCTGGTGTCACAGGGTTCCTGAGGGCGTCAGCAACCACGGCATGTTGGGGTATCCGGAGTCACCTACATACAGACAATTGCACATTAGCTGAGTTGGAAAAGAGGGTGGAACACTACATTGCAGAACACACACGATGGTACAAAGTCAGTACACACCAACAAGCAAGGCACGCTGGTTCCGCATCTGTGACATCATCCTCGGGATGCGACTACTCCTCATCACGTAGGCATTGTGTGCAGAACCGGGGAAACGGGCACAGAAGTGTGAGATGCTCATATCTGCAAGACATACCACCAGTGCATTGACCGAATGGTAGTGTTTGCGGTTCCTGTATGCCTGCTCTTGGGCCTGTGGTGGTACCAAAGCCACATGTGTCCCATCAATGGAGCCAATGACATGCGGCATCCTCCCCAGGGCATAGAAGTCACTCTTCACATCAGTGAGTTGTTGAAGTCTAGGGAAATAGATGTACTGGTTCAGGTACCTCAACATAGCCTCCAAAACATCGCGGAGCACACGGCTGAACATGGTCTGTGACATCCCACCAGCAGACGCCACAGTGTGTTGAAAGGTACCGGTGGCAAAGAAGTGTAGGGCTGCCATCACCTTCACCTTGGGGGTCAGCGCTGTAGGGTATGTCCGGCCAGGTTGCAAATGTGGGGCCAACCGCACCGTCAATTCCTCAATCAGTGGCCTGGTGAAGCGGTACCGTCGGATGCAGTCCCGTTCAACCACTATTGCAAGGTCAGGGAATGGCCGATGGACAGCTGGTGCCCTGCAGTGCATAGGTGAAGAAAGAAAGATTGTCAGTCACCCCACATATGTGGCATAGACCAGACTCAATATCACATGATACATCATTACGAGGCACAAGTACATGATGCGTGTGCCGTTCCGTAAGGACATGTATGGCACCTACATGGCTAACATCTAACATCACAGTTCAACATGTGTCCTCAACAAGTCCCAGGTTGTGCTATGGGATATCATTAGGCTGTGTCACAGTACCCATGTACTGCTGTCACGTTCCAAACACACACCACAGTGACATGTGAGGACAGATGTGCCCCAGGCATCACAGCTCATCGACAGGTAGATTCCCAGGGACCCTGTATTGACACATGGACACTGGCATGACATGGTGCATCATGAATAAACCACAGCTAAACAACCATGACCCCCACAGGTAGTGGTCCCTGTTGCCTCGGCAGGACAGACATGGACGTCTGTGACACACACACGCACAACATCAAAGTCCATGCACAAACAACGTGGATGTGGAGACTGTCTCCCATTGTGCACATGGAATCAGAGACATTGTAAACACAACATGCACACAGACTGTGGAGGGCCATCACAATTGTGGAAATGGGTCACCCTGGGACGTACATACCATCCCACATGGGACTCAGGGGGTATGTGACATGACATACACATACACAACCGTGAAATGTGACCATGCCACATGCCCTGGAAATGAACAGTTGCACACCACAGTGTTCATGTGCACAACACACCAAGGATTCTGTCCCCATGAACACGTGCACAGCCTGGGAGTGGCTGCCCCCAAGTGCCACCCAAAAAACAACATGTTGACCCCCATACACGGAACATGTAATGCAGCCTTACATGCCTTAGGATACAGTGTGGACAGGCTGTGGTGTTGTAGGTGTGCCCCTCACTCCCTGGGAAGTATATGTGGCTGGCATATGTTCACCTGTGACAGGCATGGTGACATATGCCAGTGACTTGTACAGGGACGCGTTGTACAGCAATGGACCGATCGGTGCACACACATTGGCCATTGCATACGATGTGAGCGGGTACACGTTGTACAGCAATGGACCGATCGGTGCGCACACATTGGCCATTGCATTCAATGTGAGCGGGTACGCGTTGTATCCCGGGTACGCGTTGTAGAGCAATGGACCGATCGGTGTGCCCGGCCGGCCCATTGCATTCAATGTGAGCGGGTACGCGTTGTGTCCCAGGTACGCGTTGTACAGCAATGGACCGATCGGTGTGCCCGGCCGGCCCATTGCATTCAATGTGAGCGGGTACGCGTTGTATCCCGGGTACGCGTTGAACTGCAATGGACCGATCGGTGTGCCCGGCCGGCCCATTGCATTCAATGTGAGCGGGTACGCATTGTATCGCGGGTACGCGTTGAACTGCAATGGACCAATCGGTGTGCCCGGCCGGCCCATTGTATTTCCATCTCGAGAGCGCCTGGGAAAGGGCTCTCCTGTGTTCTTTTATTTTCTATTTTTATCGCTGCTTTTAATAATTGTATACTGTGTTTTTAGAACGCTGGAAAATACAATATCTTCTATATTACTGATACCCCTCATTGGAGCTTACCTGCCGGTTGGGCTCGGCGTCCCTCCCCGTTCCAGCGCGGATTTTTCCGTTTGTTTGGAGGGAGGTGCCACCCACCGGAAGTTAGATTTATCTACTTCCGCCTTCACTGCCATCGAGGTTAGCATTCTAGGCTACCCCCACTATAAAGGACATGCCCAAACAGACGCGCAGCGGACGCGCTTAGAGGAAGACATTGCCTTATCTGTTTAAACAGTGGAGTGCCTGGGAAAGGGCTCCCTGTAATCCTTCTTGGTAAATCCTTTTGATCGTTTTACATTAATTACATTATCCATCTCGAGAGCGCCTGGGAAAGGGCTCTCCTGTGTTCTTTTATTTTCTATTTTTATCGCTGCTTTTAATAATTGTATACTGTGTTTTTAGAACGCTGGAAAATACAATATCTTCTATATTACTGATACCCCTCATTGGAGCTTACCTGCCGGTTGGGCTCGGCGTCCCTCCCCGTTCCAGCGCGGATTTTTCCATTTGTTTGGAGGGAGGTGCCACCCACCGGAAGTTAGATTTATCTACTTCCGCCTTCACTGCCATCGAGGTTAGCATTCTAGGCTACCCCCACTATAAAGGACATGCCCAAACAGACGCGCAGCGGACGCGCGCAGCGGGCGCGCCGCTGGCGCGCCTAAGGCAAGCCCGTCTGCGCCCGTCCGTGGTCGACCGGGGCTAGGGGCCACAACCCCTGCCCGTCTCTCCACCCACATCAGGAGATATAGCCCCAATTCCCTTTACAAATTAAGAGGAACAACCCCCGCTCTGTGTCACTCTTCCTGGAATTTAGCAGATCTACACACCACCTGCTCGTACTGTGGTTTTCAATTCCATTCTGCACCACTAACCAAAAAAGCCAGCAAAACATGTACCTTTTGAACTGTAGATCACTCCCTAAACATTCTACGGAAATATTCTGGTTGTTAGAAGAGCTCAACCCAGATGTCGTATACCTGACAGAGACCTGGCTCAATACTGAGTCAGAACCCGATCTCATTCAGGCCCTCCCCCAAGGGTATCAAATTCTATGTGAAGATCGCAAAGTGGGGAAAGGAGGTGGCCTAGCAGTCATTTATAAAGATTGTTATAAGTGCCGCAGCTCTCCCAATACGATACCAGATTGCGAAAGTCTTTCTTTCGCTATAGACTTCTCCCCACTAGCACCTTTTCGGGATACTTATATATCGTCCACCTGGAGCTCTGGGACAATTCCACAACATTCTTCCTCCCATCATAGCTAACCTAGCATGCAGTCCATCCAATTTTACACTACTAGGGGATTTTAACATTCATTTTGACAACACCGCTGACCATATTGCCCTAGAAATGACCACTAGTCTTTTAGCACTACAATTAAAACAACTAGTGCTTACACCGACCCACACCAAAGGTCATTTACTTGACCCTATTTTTAGTAATTGTGCAGATCTCATAGTTGGAACACCCTCCCCCCTTCCGTGGACGGATCACTTCCTGATCTCCCTCTCCTGGGTCACTCCTGACCCCCACTATCCTTTCAATACAGTCACACGTAGGGAAAGAAACTGGTCAAAACTTCCCCTAGAGGATTGGCTGGTAGCTCTTGAAACCTCCAGACCACCCAATAACCCTGATCCCATTTTAGCCAATGAGGATTATAACAGATGGATCTCTGATTCACTAGACTCTGCACTTCCCATGAAACGCATTGAGCTTAAGCGTAGTACAAAGACTGCCCCCTGGTATTCCCCTGGATTACGGGAAATGAAACGCCAATGTAAAAGATTAGAAAGGAAATGGCGACTAGACTACTCCCCTCCCAGTAAAACTGCATATAGAGAAGCGATAAAGATTTATAAAAATGAAATTAAAACTGCACAATCGATCTTCTTCGAAGAAAAAATTAATGCAGCCGCTTCTAGGCCTAAAGAAATATATCGCATTGCGAAAACCCTCCTTAAGCTCCCTGAAAAATCCCCAAATCCTATCAATGCACAAATTCGCTGCAATAACCTGGCAGAGTTCTTCTCTCAAAAAATACAAACCATTTACACTTCCTTTTCCCCTGTTCAGACTGACCCTCCACTCACTAAATCACTTGAATCAGGGACCCAGCCGCTGGCCACACTAGAATTCTTCCCCCCACTTAATCCTATCAAGTTAAAAACTATTATGCATCAGGTCAAATCCGGCTCCCCCAACGACCCGGCACCCCCGCGCACTTTGTTGTCAGTCATTGACAACGTCCTCCCCACTATACTTGACCTGCTTAATGCCTCCCTGTCCTCAGGCACCGTCCCGCTTCCCTGGAAACGGGCTATGGTTAAAGCCCTTCTTAAAAAACCTAATTTAGACCAAGATGACCCTGGCAACTATCGACCAATCTCCTTGTTGCCCTGGTTGAGCAAGATCTTGGAAAAATATGCCAACATGGTGTTGGCAGAGTTCCTCGAGACTAATCATCTGCTCGACCCCTCCCAGACGGGATTCCGTCCCATGCATAGGATCGAAACCGCTCGGGTTGCAGTGACGGAGGAGGCCAGGAAGATTCTGGATCAGGGAGGATCTGCAGCAATTATCCTCCTTGACCTAAGCGCAGCCTTCGACACTGTAAACCACAACATCTTACTTCATCGTCTCACCGGTTTAGGAGTCTCAGGAAAAGCAATCGCCTGGTTTAAATCTTTTCTTTCAGACCGCTCCTTTCAAGTCTTTGAGGGTGACATCACTTCCCCTAGCAAACATCTTGGCTGCGGTGTACCACAGGGCTCTTCCTTAAGCCCTACGCTATTTAACATATACATGAGCCCACTGGCTGAGATAGTCCGTCCGTTCGGAATAAAAATCATTACCTATGCTGACGACACTCAGCTAGTGGTGGCTCTCAATCAGATACACACCGCGAATAACAGCCTGAGGGATTGCTTAGAGGAAGTGACCAAATGGATGACATTGTCATGTCTTAAACTAAATGGAGACAAAACTGAGCTGATGCTTCTAGGTAACCCCCCTAAACTTACGACCAACTCATTGTGGCCCTCCTGCCTTGGCCCTGCTCCCACGCCAAAGGATACGATAAAGAGCCTGGGAATCTGGTTGGATAAGTCCCTTGACTTTAATTGTCAAGCAGCTAAATTATCAGCCACCTGTTTTGGTCTACTCAGGCTTCTGCGGAAGATTCTCCCCTTGCTGCCTTCTCAAGCGAGACAGATTATGGTCCAGGGACTCATTCTGTCTCGTCTGGATTTTGGGAATGCCCTCTATTAGGGGCCCCCCAAGCTACCTTACGCAAGCTCCAGATAATTCAGAATTGCGCTGCTCGAACTCTGCTTCAGATTCCTCGTCGACTCTCAGCCAAACCCGGACTGAAGAGCCTTCATTGGCTCCCAGTCAGGGAAAGAATCGAATTTAAAACTCTGTGCATTGTTCACCGAGCTTTCTGGAGAACAGGTGCTGTCATTAATCATTCACTGATCACCCCTTACCATCCAAATAGACAGCTTAGATCAGCTTCCTCTCTCCTCACGACAGTTCCTAGGATCAAGAGAGTCAGATGTGGGGGTCGGTCTTTTTCCTATAACTCAGCTAAACTCTGGAACTCCCTCCCCTTTTATATGCGATCAGAACCCAATTTACTTCTGTTCCGTAAACACCTAAAAACTCTGCTCTTCAATAAAACTGAATAATTCAATGGTCTTTTTATATGCATTGTCCGTAGCGCTAGGACGCCTGAGGGTAGCTACCGCGCTCAATAAATGGTCTTTTCATTTCATTTCATTCATTCATTTCATTTCATTCATTTCATGTGAGCGGGTACGCGTTGTATCCCGGGTACGCGTTGTAGAACAATGGACCGATCGGTGTGCCCGGCCGGCCCATTGCATTCAATGTGAGCGGGTACGCGTTGTATCCCGGGTACGCGTTGAACTGCAATGGACCGATCGGTGTGCCCGGCCGGCCCATTGCATTCAATGTGAGCGGGTACGTGTTGTGTCCCGGGTACACGTTGTACAGCAATGGACCGATCGGTGTGCCCGGCCGGCCCATTGCATTCAATGTGAGCGGGTACGCATTGTGTCCTGGGTACGCGTTGTACAGCAATGGACCGATTGGTGTGCCCGGCCGGCCCATTGCATTCAATGTGAGCGGGTACGCGTTGTATCCCAGGTACGCGTTGAACTGCAATGGACCGATCGGTGTGCCTGGCCGGCCCATTGCATTCAATGTGAGCGGGTACGCGTTGTATCCCGGGTACGCGTTGTACAGCAATGGACCGATCGGTGCGCACACATTGGCTGGGGCCTGGCATGGCAACGGACGCGTTTTCGATGCTCCAACGAGTCTGATGCAGTGAATTCAGTTGGCCAGCCACAACAATGTTGCAAAATCATGGGTGTCATGAAGTTGAAGATTTGAAGGATGCTGTGGGCGTGTATTAGTGCTGCTATACCATGGATTGGTCAGATTTAGAAGATGCAAACGACTTGGACCTATCACTTTGGACACATGGGACAGTATCTGCCTCTGCAGCACACATATAATGCTGTCTGTTCCCCTGAGAGCTCACTTGCCTGCACTACATGCTCCAGGATGACATCTGCCACCAACACTGCTGCTGTTTATGCATCCTCTGGCTCCTGCAATGGCACGTACTGTGGAGAGAGCCCCAGCCTTCAGCCTTGAGGAGAACCAGGCCCTGCTGGACAGCCTCCTTCCACAGTACGATACCAAAGGGTATCGCTTTGTTCGCCCTAAGTTGGCAGGGTATGCCCAGACGTGGGTCCCTTGCTCACTTTGCCACTGGATACAAGATAGCCTGGCTGATGAGGGTTTTGAACCCGAAACCGGTCCCAGGATGCTTGTTTCCGGTCCAGGGAAGACATGGCTTGGCAGTTCGGGCTGGACTGTTCCCATGAGGCACAGGGTCAGACTGATTTGCATATGGCCATGTCTGAACTGGGGTGGTGGAGTGAGCTAAAGAATGATGATGGATTAAACCCAGATCAGTTGACTGGGGGTGAGTGTTTGATTTGCTCTAACGCTCCGCCCATCATCCCCTTTGGTATCGCTTTGTTCGCCCTAAGTTGGCAGGGTATGCCCAGACGTGGGTCCCTTGCTCACTTTGCCACTGGATACAAGATAGCCTGGCTGATGAGGGTTTTGAACCCGAAACCAGTCCCAGGATGCTTGTTTCCGGTCCAGGGAAGACATGGCTTGGCAGTTCGGGCTGGACTGTTCCCATGAGGCACAGGGTCAGACTGATTTGCATATGGCCATGTCTGAACTGGGGTGGTGGAGTGAGCTAAAGAATGATGATGGATTAAACCCAGATCAGTTGACTGGGGGTGAGTGTTTGATTTGCTCTAACGCTCTGTCCATCATCCCCTTTGGTATCGCTTTGTTCGCCCTAACTTGGCAGGGTATGCCCAGACGTGGGTCCCTTGCTCACTTTGCCACTGGATACAAGATAGCCTGGCTGATGAGGGTTTTGAACCCGAAACCGGTCCCAGGATGCTTGTTTCCGGTCCAGGGAAGACATGGCTTGGCAGTTCGGGCTGGACTGTTCCCATGAGGCACAGGGTCAGACTGATTTGCATATGGCCATGTCTGAACTGGGGTGGTGGAGTGAGCTAAAGAATGATGATGGATTAAACCTAGATCAGTTGACTGGGGGTGAGTGTTTGATTTGCTCTAACGCTCCGTCCATCATCCCCTTTGGTATCGCTTTGTTCGCCCTAAGTTGGCAGGGTATGCCCAGACGTGTGTCCCTTGCTCACTTTGCCACTGGATACAAGATAGCCTGGCTGATGAGGGTTTTGAACCCGAAACCGGTCCCAGGATGCTTGTTTCCGGTCCAGGGAAGACATGGCTTGGCAGTTCGGGCTGGACTGTTCCCATGAGGCACAGGGTCAGACTGATTTGCATATGGCCATGTCTGAACTGGGGTGGTGGAGTGAGCTAAAGAATGATGATGGATTAAACCCAGATCAGTTGACTGGGGTGAGTGTTTGATTTGCTCTAACGCTCCGTCCATCATCCCCTTTGGTATCGCTTTGTTCGCCCTAAGTTGGCAGGGTATGCCCAGACGTGGGTCCCTTGCTCACTTTGCCACTGGATACAAGATAGCCTGGCTGATGAGGGTTTTGAACCCGAAACCGGTCCCAGGATGCTTGTTTCCGGTCCAGGGAAGACATGGCTTGGCAGTTCGGGCTGGACTGTTCCCATGAGGCACAGGGTCAGACTGATTTGCATATGGCCATGTCTGAACTGGGGTGGTGGAGTGAGCTAAAGAATGATGATGGATTAAACCCAGATCAGTTGACTGGGGGTGAGTGTTTGATTTGCTCTAACGCTCCATCCATCATCCCCTTTGGTATCGCTTTGTTCGCCCTAAGTTGGCAGGGTATGCCCAGACGTGGGTCCCTTGCTCACTTTGCCACTGGATACAAGATAGCCTGGCTGATGAGGGTTTTGAACCCGAAACCGGTCCCAGGATGCTTGTTTCCGGTCCAGGGAAGACATGGCTTGGCAGTTCGGGCTGGACTGTTCCCATGAGGCACAGGGTCAGACTGATTTGCATATGGCCATGTCTGAACTGGGGTGGTGGAGTGAGCTAAAGAATGATGATGGATTAAACCCAGATCAGTTGACTGGGGGTGAGTGTTTGATTAGCTCTAACGCTCCGTCCATCATCCCCTTTGGTATCGCTTTGTTCGCCCTAAGTTGGCAGGGTATGCCCAGACGTGGGTCCCTTGTTCACTTTGCCACTGGATACAAGATAGCCTGGCTGATGAGGGTTTTGAACCCGAAACCGGTCCCAGGATGCTTGTTTCCGGTCCAGGGAAGACATGGCTTGGCAGTTCGGGCTGGACTGTTCCCATGAGGCACAGGGTCAGACTGATTTGCATATGGCCATGTCTGAACTGGGGTGGTGGAGTGAACTAAAGAATGATGATGGATTAAACCCAGATCAGTTGACTGGGGGTGAGTGTTTGATTTGCTCTAACGCTCCGTCCATCATCCCCTTTGGTATCACTTTGTTCGCCCTAAGTTGGCAGGGTATGCCCAGACGTGTGTCCCTTGCTCACTTTGCCACTGGATACAAGATAGCCTGGCTGATGAGGGTTTTGAACCCGAAACCGGTCCCAGGATGCTTGTTTCCGGTCCAGGGAAGACATGGCTTGGCAGTTCGGGCTGGACTGTTCCCATGAGGCACAGGGTCAGACTGATTTGCATATGGCCATGTCTGAACTGGGGTGGTGGAGTGAGCTAAAGAATGATGATGTATTAAACCCAGATCAGTTGACTGGGGGTGAGTGTTTGATTTGCTCTAACGCTCCGTCCATCATCCCCTTTGGTATCGCTTTGTTCGCCCTAAGTTGGCAGGGTATGCCCAGACGTGGGTCCCTTGCTCACTTTGCCACTGGATACAAGACAGCCTGGCTGATGAGGGTTTTGAACCCGAAACCGGTCCCAGGATGCTTGTTTCCGGTCCAGGGAAGACATGGCTTGGCAGTTCGGGCTGGACTGTTCCCATGAGGCACACGGTCAGACTGATTTGCATATGGCCATGTCTGAACTGGGGTGGTGGAGTGAGCTAAAGAATGATGATGGATTAAACCCAGATCAGTTGACTGGGGGTGAGTGTTTGATTTGCTCTAACGCTCCGTCCATCATCCCCTTTGGTATCGCTTTGTTCGCCCTAAGTTGGCAGGGTATGCCCAGACGTGGGTCCCTTGCTCACTTTGCCACTGGATACAAGATAGCCTGGCTGATGAGGGTTTTGAACCCGAAACCGGCCCCAGGATGCTTGTTTCCGGTCCAGGGAAGACATGGCTTGGCAGTTCGGGCTGGACTGTTCCCATGAGGCACAAGGTCAGACTGATTTGCATATGGCCATGTCTGAACTGGGGTGGTGGAGTGAGCTAAAGAATGATGATGGATTAAACCCAGATCAGTTGACTGGGGGTGAGTGTTTGATTTGCTCTAACGCTCCGTCCATCATCCCCTTTGGTATCGCTTCCTTCCACAGTACAGCAAGCTGTATGGGAAACCAGGGGAGCAGGTGAGTGTGCTGTCCACTGCATCACTAATTGTGCATGTTGTCTGACTAGCAGGACTTTCAGTGTGCACACCACTGGCTAGCATGCCCACTGAGTAGTTGTCACACCCCAAAGTGTGTTGTTACATGCACTGAACTGGTACAGTGCAGTAACAGTGCATTCCAACTAGGTTTACTTCCCATGCAATGATACCATGTAGTGACTGCTGGCAAACTGTTCATAGCCATTGTTGCACTGCCTGTGTACATCATATGCCCCTGTGATTGAGACATGTATATCCAACTGTGTGATGCACGTATATGTTGCATGTGTAGTAATGGCCTTTTCACTTTGTCATCCTCACAGGTTGATGCCCACCAGAAGCAGGACATCTGGCTGACCATCGCCCGGAAAGTAAGATCCGTGGGGGTCTACAGGCGCAGGATCCGCAACTGCCAAAAGAGGTGGCAGGACCTTCATGGCTGGACCCGGAAGATCGCAAGGGTCCAGCTGAAGCTGTCGCCTCCTCGCAGGAGGGGCGGACACCGGACCCTGACCCCCACATGCTCCGGATCCTGGCGGTGGTCTTCCCTGACCTGGATGGGCAGCTGAAGGACAGACAGCAGCAAGGAGGGGTGAGTCCATGACTGCACTGTGCACTTTGTCTGACATGCTATGTGCCCTCCTCTGGCCTGGTTAAACTTCCACAGTACATCAGTCATGTGGTCCAGGACCCATGTCCCTCATTTGTTACATGCCCACTTCTCCTCTGATACGCATATGTGTGGCCCTTATAGTCAGGAAATTGTGTCATTTGGGGACTGTGTCATTGCATTTTGCTTTGCTCAAGGTGGGGGACAGCATTTGTTCCCATGACTATGTTGTGCGATTCATGGGTGGGTCAATTGCTTACACAATGCCTAAGTTCTGACATGTGATCTGGGTGTAACTTTGATATGTGGTCCGCTTGATGCTCTGACTCACCACATGTCCCTGGGGAATGTGGCACACACCCATGCTGCTGGTGGGAACAATATTTGGGCCTCAGGAGTATGTGTATCCAGTGTGTCACACATGCTTAGCCACCTGCCTACTGTCCAGGACTCATCCCTCTTACAGGTGGAGCTGGACAGTCATGCCTACTCCAGGGAATACAATACACTCTGTACTCCCACTCCCGTGTATCATCTGGCATGTTGTGATCAGTGAAATGTACCCTCAGGTGTCTGCCTCTGTCTCATTGTGCTGTGTCTTCGTTGTCAGGACTACTGCTATGTTCATCGGTTGGGGCTCAGCATGCCATCTGAGATGTGACCATGATAGACGATACTTATGTGACTTATAGGTGTCTGATCACTTGACTGTGCACACAGGTGTTTGCGACTGTGACTTTCAGGCAGCTGTATTTTCATTCACAGCACACTGTGAGGTGCTCATGTTCAGAGAGTTGTGTTTCATGTCCCCCATATGTCCAGTTGGTATGACGTGGACAAATAGTAGTACAGATGATGTGGTTTTTGGTGGATGGACATGTGCACTTGTCAGTCACATAACTTGCATTCCCCATGCCCTGGGATTGTGACACAGTGCAGACTGTTGTTGTCTGGCTGCCATGGCCATGTGACTTGAGACAGTAATGTATGACTTTGCACGCATTCCTGTGTCATGGCATTCAACTTCCTGGGACTGATCCTGCAGGGGAGTGACATGTGCAACATGCACCCCATTGTGGCATTGACTATCCGGACATGGGTGCATCATGGTGTCTGGTGCTGGTATGCATCACATGCATTTCTAATTAGAATCTGGCCATCCCTTTATCCGGACACCTGCACTGACTCAGTGGCAAGAGTTGTGATGTGTGCATGTTCACATGCTTCACCGTGTTCCCTGCAATGTCAAACAACTGTGTAGGTGGTGCATGTGTCCACACTGGGGTCTTACCATCAGACAGGCACCAGACAGATCGGTGCAAGGGCAGGAGGGGTGTGAGTCCCATGGCTGACCATCAGACTGACAATTGGCTTCCCCAAATCTGTGTGAGGACTTTAGGCAATGTTCAACTAAGGATGCCAGGACTTGCTCTGTAATGTGCTGTACTTACTGTGGTGTGTGCGGTCAGTGCAGGTGACTGATGTTTGTCTGTTTCCCTAATTGTTTGCAGATACATCCACGGCCACAGGAGGGGACAGCTCCACGGACCAGGAGGAGCAGTGGAGCCAGACTGGGTCAGCATCGGACAAGTGGTCAGAGGGACCCAGTGGCACGGAGGGCGAAGGGAGCCACACCGAGGAGTCCTCAGCACCATCCACCTCAGCTGGGGACCACAGCAGCTCGGAGGATGACTCCCTTGTGGAGGCGGGTCTCGGCAGCCACCAAAGGCCAGCTAGTCTGTCTGGCCCCACCACCACTACCGCCCTCCCATCGGCTCCCATTCCTGAGGTCCGTGGAGGCTCACGTGCTCGGGAGCGTGTCTCCTTCGTGCCAGGCACCGCACCCCCTGCCCCTGTGTCCCCTGCTGCCCTGAGTGAGGAGTCTATGTACCTCCTTCGGCAGCTCCATGTAGGGCAGACAGCAATGCTGAGTGTCCTCCATGCACACACCACTCTGTTGACACAGCTGGTGTCGTTCATGGAGGGCATCTCGACGGGTATGTCTGCCCTACAGAGGAGCAATAGGTCCATGGACTCCTCCCTGACGGCAGCAGTGTCCCTCCTCCAACAGTCCCTCACCCCTCCCACCTCTGCCCCATCCACACTTCCTGCCCCCTACCTGTCCAAAGCACATGCACACCTGCACAGTCATCCAAACACACAGACACGAGCAGCACAGACACACCCAAGAGTAAGGCAAGACGTGCACACAAGCATCCTCAGGGGACTGATACCACAGACACAGGGGATGGGGAACACACACACACACAGGCATCCACATTCACTCCGCAGTCCTCCAAATCCTCTCCCTCCAAGACCCCTTCCCTTGCCTCGCCTGCTACCCCACCTACACAGCAGATCTTCCTGTGTGACCTCGGCCTCTTCCCCACCATTCCTGCTGATCCAGCATACCAGGGGAAGAGGAAGTCCACCCACACAGAGAGGAGTGCCCCTCGCCCCCGGACACCCTCCCCCAGGCGCAGTCAGAAACAGGAGCCCAGTAGGAAGTCCCCCCAGAGCAGGAAGAGCAAGACCCCACCACCACCACCATGCAGCTCCAGCGCCCAGTCTCTCTCCTCCATCCCCCAGGCCACCACTGCACAGGTTCCCCCGCCACACCCTGCCCCAGGTTCCCCCACACACTGATACCGCATCCCCAGACTGCTTAGGCCCTCCCCCCGCCACTTGCTCTTCCACCCCCAACCCAGATGCTCTGCCTGTTAGTGGCACTGTTGTGGGGACCAGGTCCCCCCCCTCTGTCCTGCCCACCTCATCTGCCCACCCTTCCACTCCCTTGGAGTCATGCACTGCAGTGGAGTCCACAACCACCACGTCTGACTCGGGCACTGCAGTGGGTACCCAGTCCACTACATCAGTCCAGCCCACTGCAGTGGTTGCAGCACCCACACCAACTGACTTGTGTACCACAGTGGTGCCGGCCCCCCTGAGTCAGACACCTCCACTGCAGTTGCCGGTGACACTCCTGCACCCACCACCCCTTCACTGCCTCACTCTGTCATCCCCTGATCCTGTCCCTGCGGTGCCTGGCCTGCCCCTTGTATACCCCTCCAAGGGGGATGTCCCCCAACTGTACCAGTGCAGGCAAGCAATGTGTGACCAGTTGTCACTTCTCACCCCGTTGGTACTGTGATTTTGGACTGGCCATTGGCCTTAGTTTCTTTTGGACTTCCGTGTTTACCCTGACATTTGCTGAATAAAGACTCTTTTTGTTTACTTTTGGGTTTTCTTTTGATGTACATGATGTGGATGTGTAGCATCCTGCATTTGCAGTTGTAATAGTGTTCACATCAGGACGATGAAGTGTTGCAGTGATGGACTCCATGTGGTCCATGGGATATGTGTCCTGTTGTAGTCTGGATCTATGGCATCCTTTGCTACAGTCTGAGGGTGTAATGTTCAGCATTTGACACAGGGATGTCCTTTTTGCATTTGTAAATGAACATCTTTGTCTTACACTGATGCACATCTGGTGGGCTTACCACTGTTCAATGTTCCGATTTCCCTGACTGTGTGCCCAGCTCCACTGGACATGCAGTTTTCCACATCAATGTCGAAGGACTCATCTGTGTATACAGTGCAACTTGCTTGACACGTGTTTGGTGTGTGTGCAGATGACTGACGTGACACCCCCGTACCCAGGCTGATGTGAGCAGAGCCTTCTGTGTGTTGTGGTTGTTGACTCACTGACGGAGTGTTCTGCTGACATGTTTGGGTCGTGCACAGACAAGGTTTGGCACAGCGGACCTTCCACAGGAGTGGAGTGCCCTCATGGCAGTGTGTGATCTGGTGACATTGCGTGGGCCTGTGTTGTGTAAGCATGTCTGTGCGTGTTCCCTTCCCTTTTCCTACACAGGCTGTGTCCCTAGGGATGTTCCTGTTTGTGATGCTTGCTGAGTTGTTCTGTGTTCATCCAGCATCTTGGACCTGGTTTCTCTGTGATGTGGGTGAATGGCAAACTAATGTTCATGATGTTGTCATCCCAGGTTGTCTTTGTTGTCAGTGCTGGGGATGTGGGCAAACGCAGATGGGACACATTCAGGATTCCCCTTGGCACTTGTTGTTTACACGAGTCATGTGATTTACAGTTTGTGTTAGCTTTCAGTGATTGTGACACGTTGTGTGTGTGACTGCTGCCACTCCTCAGGGTCAGGGCTGCAATGTTGGTAGTTGTGTACGTGTGTTCTTCGTGTGTCACCTTGGCTTCTTCATTGGTGTGTGACTATGGCCAGGATCCCATTGATTGTGGTGGATTTCACATCATGCCCATGTACGGCATACTGTGCTGTGTGTCAGACATTGACGAGTCTTGTTGACTGGCCATGTGTGATGGGTTTCTGCACCTTAGTTCCCACCACCACCCCTGGTATTGTCATGGGTGCATGTGCAATGTCACCAGTCCATGTGAGCTTCACTGCTGCACATTGGTGGAGATCAGGGTGTGTGGTGTTGAGTGTGTGCAGAAGTGAGTTGTTGCACGGCCAGACCACTACCTCCATATTGGCCTTGGCTGGCAGGCCGTGCTGATTGATTGGAGCTTGTGTAGGTGTGATGGTAGTTAGTTGCTCAGGACACATGGCTGGTGTTCACAGTGTGAACGACATCTAACATTGTCATCACAGTGGGATTATCATGCAGGCTAGTGTCAGCACAATATGGGGTCCCTGGGGGTAGTGCTGTGGTGGGTCTGTCTCTTGCTGTGTTAGTTGCTGTTCCTACAAGCTTGTGTGACATGTGTAATTTGTGCTCCCTCTCATCTAACAATGCCTGATTGCCCACATAGGGGATTTGGATCCATGAGTTACTTTTGTGTGGCACTGTATGTGCATCTGTGTAATTGGTATTCAGGCCTCATCATGTGTTGTGTGGTTGCCTGGGGACACTGGCACCCCCCTCACCTGTTGTGTTTGATGTGCAGTGTGGGTCTGCCTGTTTGTGTTTGTGCATCTGCTCCACTGCATTGGCATATCTTTAGTGTGCCATTGGCTGTATGTTGTTTGGTGGGTTTCACCTGCTGTCCCTGGGACTCCTAGGTCATCAGTCAAGACAATGATCATTGTTTGTGTGTCCCATTGCTGCCATGGTATGGTATTTGTTCACCTGACATCTACAGTCTCCACAGGATATCTCCATTTGTGTGCCCATTGGTGCAAATATGTGGGTCTGCATTATGATGGTCACTTCTGTCATTGTGTCATTGATGGATGTTTACAGTGTCAGCCCCCATGGGTGATGTTTGTCTGCACATGGCCAAAGGTATGTCTTATTTGCACTGCACTGTTTGCCTCACACAACATATGTTGCTATGGGACACAAGCACTACTTTGCCACTGATGTGTTTGTTGTTCTGTGACCAGGAATCATCCATGCAGTTTGCCAGTTGCAGCTTTTTCAATGTCAACACTTACATTTTGGTCACTGTGATGATGGGGGTTTAGACCCCATTGCCACAATGTTCAAGATGTGCTTCAGCTATGGGCCCCACACTTACATTTTGGTCACTGTGATGATGGGGGTTTAGACCCCATTGCCACATTGTTCAAAATGTGCTTCAGCTATGGACCCCACACTTACCTTTTGGTCACTGTGATGATGGGGGTTTAGACCCCATTGCCACAATGTTCAAGTTGTGCTTCAGCTATGGGCCCCACACTTACATTTTGGTCACTGTGATGATGGGGGTTTAGACCCCATTGCCACAATGTTCAAAATGTGCTTCAGCTATGGACCACACACTTACATTTTGGTCACTGTGATGATGGGGGTTTAGACCCCATTGCCACAATGTTCAAAATGTGCTTCAGCTATGGACCCCACACTTACCTTTTGGTCACTGTGATGATGGGGGTTGGACCCCATTGCCACAGTGGTCATGGTCTGCTTGCATTGTGGGGGCCACACACATTTATGTGTGACACATGTGATAGGGGGTCACATTGTATGTTCAAAGTCATGTTCAGTGTTGTAGGCATTTGACACAGTCTACACACGCTTGTCATGGTGTTGGAGGGGATGTCTTTTTGTTGCATTCCTTATGTTGGTGTGTGCTTGTTGTGTCATGCATTACCCATCCTATGAGTGGGGGTGTCGTTGGTGGTAGGCATCCTGCCCCCCCTGGGTAGAGGTGGTAGTAGTGACAGGCATCTGGCACCCCCTGAGTAGGGGTGGTAGTGGTGGTAGGCATCCAGCCCCCATGGGTAGAGGTGGTAGTAGTGACAGGCATCCAGCCCCCATGGGTAGAGGTGGTAGTAGTGGTAGGCATCTGGCACCCCCTGAGTAGAGGTGGTAGTGGTGGTAGGCATCTAGCACCCCCTGGGTAGAGGTGGTAGTAGTGACAGGCATCTGGCACCCCTGAGTAGGGGTGGTAGTGGTGGTAGGCATCTGGCACCCCCTGGGTAGGGGTGGTAGTGGTGGTAGGCATCTAGCACCCCCTGGGTAGAGGTGGTAGTAGTGACAGGCATCTGGCACCCCCTGAGTAGGGGTGGTAGTGGTGGTAGGCATCCAGCCCCCCATGGGTAGAGGTGGTAGTAGTGACAGGCATCCTGCCCCCCATGGGTAGGGGTGGTAGTAGTGGTAGGCATCTGGCACCCCCTGAGTAGAGGTGGTAGTGGTGGTAGGCATCTAGCACCCCCTGGGTAGAGGTGGTAGTAGTGACAGGCATCTGGCACCCCCTGAGTAGGGGTGGTAGTGGTGGTAGGCATCCAGCCCCCCATGGGTAGAGGTGGTAGTAGTGACAGGCATCCAGCCCCCCATGGGTAGAGGTGGTAGTAGTGGTAGGCATCTGGCACCCCCTGGGTAGGGGCGGTGGTAGTGGTAGGCATCTGGCACCCCCTGAGTAGGGGTGGTAGTAGTGACAGGCATCTGGCAACCCTTGAGTAGGGGTGGTAGTGGTGGTAGGCATCTGGCACCCCCTGGGTAGGGGTGGTAGTAGTGGTAGGCATCTGGCACCCCCTGAGTAGGGGTGGTGGTAGTGGTAGGCATCTAGCACCCCCTGGGTAGAGGTGGTAGTCGTGACAGGCATCTGGCACCCCCTGAGTAGGGGTGGTAGTGGTGGTAGGCATCCAGCCCCCCATGGGTAGAGGTGGTAGTAGTGACAGGCATCCAGCCCCTCATGGGTAGAGGTGGTAGTAGTGGTAGGCATCTGGCACCCCCTGGGTAGGGGCGGTGGTAGTGGTAGGCATCTGGCACCCCCTGAGTAGGGGTGGTAGTAGTGACAGGCATCTGGCACCCCCTGAGTAGGGCTGGTAGTGGTGGTAGGCATCTAGCACCCCCTGGGTAGAGCTGGTAGTAGTGACAGGCATCTGGCACTCCCTGAGTAGGGGTGGTAGTGGTGGTAGGCATCTGGCACCCCCTGGGTAGGGGTGGTAGTGGTGGTAGGCACTAGCACCCCCTGGGTAGAGGTGGTAGTAGTGACAGGCATCTGGCACCCCCTGAGTAGGGGTGGTAGTGGTGGTAGGCATCTGGCACCCCCTGGGTAGAGGTGGTAGTAGTGACAGGCATCTGGCACCCCCTGAGTAGGGGTGGTAGTGGTGGTAGGCATCTGGCACCCCCTGGGTAGGGGTGGTAGTAGTGGTAGACATCTGGCACCCCCTGAGTAGGGGTGGTGGTAGTGGTAGGCATCTAGCACCCCCTGGGTAGAGGTGGTAGTAGTGACAGGCATCTGGCACCCCCTGAGTAGGGGTGGTAGTGGTGGTAGGCATCCAGCCCCACATGGGTGAGGTGGTAGTAGTGACAGGCATCCAGCCCCCCATGGGTAGAGGTGGTAGTAGTGGTAGGCATCTGGCACCCCCTGGGTAGGGGCGGTGGTAGTGGTAGGCATCTGGCACCCCCTGAGTAGGGGTGGTAGTAGTGACAGGCATCTGGCACCCCCTGAGTAGGGGTGGTAGTGGTGGTAGGCATCCAGCCCCCATGGGTAGAGGTGGTAGTAGTGACAGGCATCTGGCACCCCTGAGTAGGGGTGGTAGTGGTGGTAGGCATCCAGCCCCCCATGGGTAGAGGTGGTAGTAGTGACAGGCATCCAGCCCCCCATGGGTAGAGGTGGTAGTAGTGGTAGGCATCTGGCACCCCCTGAGTAGAGGTGGTAGTGGTGGTAGGCATCTAGCATCCCCTGGGTAGAGGTGGTAGTAGTGACAGGCATCTGGCACCCCCTGAGTAGGGGTGGTAGTGGTGGTAGGCATCTGGCACCCCCTGGGTAGGGGTGGTAGTGGTGGTAGGCATCTAGCACCCCCTGGGTAGAGGTGGTAGTAGTGACAGGCATCTGGCACCCCCTGAGTAGGGGTGGTAGTGGTGGTAGGCATCTGGCACCCCCTGGGTAGGGGTGATAGTGGTGGTAGGCATCTGGCACCCCCGGAGTAGGGGTGGTAGTGGTGGTAGGCATCTAGCACACCCTGGGTAGGGGTGGTGTTAGTGGTTGGCATCCAGGCCCCTATGTGTATATGTGGCATTGGTGATAGCCATCCCGCCCCTATGGTGCTGCTGTTGCTGGTGTAAGTAATTTCTGCATCCCTCTGTGTGTGTGTGATATGTCGGGTACGTGTAGTTTGTTTGTGTGGTGGGTGTCTGACTTACCTTCTGCGCCGTACGCGTCCGTGCCTGTTCCGGTAATAGATGTAGAATATTGGTAGGATCGGCACGATGGGATTCATGGTTGCTTCGCCTCGTCCTTGTCGCTGGCGTGTTCGTCTCGTAGCCGTGGATCGTCTTGTGGCGCGAATCGGAGCTTATGTGCGCCTCTCCCGGATGCTTTGACGTGCCGTGCGTAGCGACGGGTTCGGCGCGTACGGAAAGCGCATCGTACTTGTCCGGCCGGACGGGGCTGCATTTTGGCTTCCGTGCGACCCAATTCTGCGTTTCCGGATCCGCCTCGGTCGGAGAACAGGACCTGTATTGGGTGAGTACAACTGGGTCGGGATTTGGGCAGTTGTGCGCATCGTACTTGCTCGTTCGGACGTATGTGCGAATCGGTCGGGAAACAGGCATTCGCCTGGCTTATTTCCCGGCCGAATGGTATTAGGTGCGCCTCCGACCGGGATCGGAATCGACCCCCTGGTGTTCTTGCCCCAACCTGGCGCTTTATTGGAAGGAGATCCTTAGTCACATTAAAGATACGGTAGGATTCCCCATAACCAGCTCTCCGACAGTAACTCTGTTGGGCATCAGACCCTCACAACTAACAGCCATGACACATTCAGACTGGCGCCTAATAGCACAAATGCTGGGGGCGGCACGACAGACCATAGCTTTATATTGGAAGAAACCCGGCCCTCCACCTATTGCGACATGGTTTCTTCGGCTGTGGCATGTTCTGGCCCTTGCCTGTCTCAATCAAGCGGACACCACATTCACCCGTACTTGGCAACCATTAATTCAACACCTATCCCAGACTGAAAATGGTCACTTTACCCCCCACGTCTTAGAGCGCTGTAGCTATTTGAAGGCCCTTCTACCTTACTCAAGAGGCACACACCAGTCTTCCCCTAACCCACAACACTTTGCCGGGGTTTCTCCCTCCTTCTAGAAGACTCTGGCTATCCACCCCTTTGGCAATCTGAGCGCATCTCCTTCCCCTCACCCCTCCTACCTGACTCTTTTCCCTTCCCCTATTTTTTTATTAGGAAAGGGAGTATTTATTAACCCCCTTTTCTCACAAGCGCCATCACACAAGTACTAACATGTTTTCACGCTAACACGCAGGTATGCACAAAGCTTATTCACATAGCCCGAACATTGGGCCATTGATCCCAAGCCCCCATCCTTTTGTTTTCTTATTCCGGGGGGGCTTTTACTACAATAGGGACCTTAGCGGCATTCGCATTTAAGTGGACCCCTACCCCTCTATGGCTATTGTGTTACAGATTTTATTTTAACATAAAGCTATGCTAGTGTACATTGTTAATTGATAATCATTTTGTTTTATCTTTGGTACACCCTTACCCTCTATTGTTTCCTTTGGTTGTAACAGGAGAACTTTGGCAGGGCCCTGCCAACGTACCATATTATCAGTGATGTACTTTGCTTTGTTTGTCCCCCTTTTTTTTTTTTTGTATGTTCAATGTATATTCAATAAACAGATTTGAAACAAATATTCATTTCAATGCAACTTAGAACTCAGACTCTTCTCCCAAGGAGAAGATTTACATTACTCAAACGGAATGTGAGCAAATCCATTTACAAGTGCAAAACCAAGTTCAGGGGGTTTCAAGAGCTAGTTTGCACTCCTAAATTAAGTTACTTGTAAGTGTAAGACACACTTACACATGCAAATAGCTTTGTCAATGAGGCCCTGTGAGTTTAATGCTGAAATGAGAAGTAGCTACATGGATGTGGATATCTTCAGTGCCTTTTATTTGCATTTGACAATGTTTACTCATGGAGCTTCCTATTGATGATTGACCCTGCCACTGAAGTCAGTGATGACCCTTTATGGCACTGTTTCCAATGCCATAAGTAAGTAAACTTAAATGTGGCATTGAGTTATGTTATGTTATGCTATTTGTGTTTTCAGTTCACTAATCACCCATTGAGAGTGCTTAGCTGCTCTGTAGTAGGTGTGTGAGGCCAGCCCTGGGAGCTTACTCAAAAAACCAAGTCTTTAGTCTCTTGCGAAAGTCAAGAAGAGAGACATAGGCTCTTAAATTTTGTGGGAGGTCGTTCCAGGCTTTAGGGGACAGGTACAAGAAGGTGCGGCCCCCTGCTCTTTTCTGTATGGCTGGGGTGTGCACCATTAATAGACTGGAAGAGCGGAAGTATCTGGAAGGTTGGTGAAAGTGAATGGAACTGTTCAGGAACGTAGGTTCAGTGTTGTAGCGGGAGCCGGTGGAGTTCCCTAAGGTGTGGTGTGATGCAGGCTCTGCATGGGAGATTGAGGATTAGTCTGGCTGCTGTATTTTACCCGGTCTGCAGTCTTCTTGTGAGATGGTTGGTAATCCCTCTATACAGGATATTTCCATAGTCTGGTGTGAAGGTAATGAGGGCTTGGGTGATCATTTTCCTGGTGTCTGGTTCCCCACTTGAAGATTTTGTTCTTCAGCCCTAATGTGTTGAAGCAGGCCTTGACCACTACATTGACTTGGGCTGTCAAGTCCAGTTTGTTGTCTATGATGATTTCAAGGTTTCTCGCTTGGGAGCAGTGTGTGGGGATTAGCCCAAGGTCAGCTACTAGCTGGAGTTCTATGGTGAGGCATTCTTCCCAAAGACTACCACCTAGGTCTTGTCTGGGCTCAATTTTGGGAATTTTAATTTCATCCAAGTAGCTACTTCTGTCATGCATGTGGTGAACTTGTTCCTGGTATTAAGTGTTTTGTACGAGTGGGACAGTATCAGTTGTGTGTCATCGGCATAAATGAGGATGTGTACGTTGTAAGCTCATATGATGTCAGCCAGCTGTGTCAAATAGATGTTGAAGAGAGTTGGGCTGAGCAAGGAGTCCTGCGAGACTCCGCTGTAAGATCTTGTGTTTCATGGGTGTAGGGGGGCATGTTGATGTTTTGAGTTCTTCCAGTGATGAAGGAGCAGATCCATTCAGTCCCTGGATGCCTGCTTTGTGGAGTCATTTGATTAGGATTGGGTGGGAGACGGTGTTGAAGTCTGCTGATAGGTCTGGAGGGATGAGGGCTGCAGATTCCCCCCTGTCGAGGATCATCCAGATGTCATCTGTTGCTACTATAATGGTGGTTTCCAAACTGTAGTTAGCTCTGAATTCTGATTGTGTGGAGTCAGGAAGCTGGTGTTTGGGGAGGTGGTCAGAGAAGCACTTGTCAATGTCTTTTTCCAAGACTTTGCCTAGCTAAGGAAGAAGGAATATCAATCTGTAATTGGTGAGTTTGGTCAACTGAGTGTTTCTTTGAGAGGGTGTTGACAGCTGCATGGTTCCAGTAAAGGTGGCATAATTGATGGAGATGTTGAGGACAGGGGTGAGGGCCTCGCTGATAGGTATTGCTCCTTTCTCGAAGGTGTGATGGTGGCAGGGATCCGCCAGGGCCCTTGAGTGAGTGGTCTTCATGATTGTTGTGGTTTCCTTTGTGCTAATGGTATCTCATGTGGTGTTTGATTTGACTTTCTTAATCACTGGGATGCTTCCGGACAGGTCCAGGGGGTCCAGTTGCAGGGGGAAGTTTCTGTCTATGGTTGCAATTTTGCTGCAGAAGAAGTTCAGAGGTCATTGCACAGATCTTATGATGGGCTGAGGATTCTGGTGACAGCTGTGTGCCTGATAAAGTTGAGTAACACTGCTCTTTTACTGAATTGCTAAACTTGTTTAAATTGTCTAGAGTGTTGTCAGTTCTTTTCTGTAGCACAGCTTGTTCAATGATTTTCACTGGTTCCTCACATATGGATTATTGTTTGTTTTATCTATGCAATTGAGTCTCAATGTATTTGCACACAAGGTAATGTTCATTCCAGCATCAATTCGAGCAACTCACTGAAAGTAATATCATGGAACGTTTTTGGGCTAAAATCGACTCTACACAACAAAGAAGCATTCAAATTTTTACAGTCTGGGGACCTTTTATGCCTCCAAGAAACCTGGCTGTTAGCCCCTGAGGTGATTCCGGGGTTCATGGAATTTCAGCAGCCAGCAAAAAAATGTAATATATTCGGGAGACCTTCGGGGGGGCCTATCGACATATATCCGTATTAGCAGTAATATAAAAACAAAATCTCTACTCAAAACGGATATGTTTCAAGTAGTACTACTGGAAGGTATGAAATTAAGTGGACGCCCAATAAAGATTGTACTCTTGAACATTTATTTCAATAATAAAGAGTTCCCTAGACTGAGCTATATGAGAGGACTAGTGGATACGCTCGAAAAATTACTTAGTAGCAACCCAAACTGCGGGATCATAATGGCTGGTGATTTCAACACCCAATATCTCGGGATGGAGCTGGACGAAAGATGGCCTAAAGATAAGGTGGGAACTGTAATGAATTCATTTTTAAATATGTATAGAATAAAATCAATACAAACAAGTCAACGGTCGGCGGACACCCCGTTTAAAGACCTGCAGGGGAGGATCAAATCAACAATTGATTATATATTTGTGTGCTGTACCTTGCATGACCAGGTGAAGGAATTTCAAAAGCCAATTATCCAGAGCAGCGATCACTTGCCACTGGCTATCGTTATTGCACTTCAAACGGTCAGGCCACAGCCCTTTTGGGCAAAACAAACGGGGAAGAATTATATGTTCTACCACGGAGAATAAAGTGGAACAAAATAGATACATCAGCCCTAAGTGGGTGGAAAAGCGATTGGCCGAGAATAGCAGAGGAATTCTCAAGAGGTAATATCACTGAGAACTGGATTAAATTAGCAGCTAAGGTATACTCCCTTCTGATGGGAAAACAAGGAAGGCATCTATCAAAACCCAGAATAAGCCCTTGCAAAAAACAAACACAGAGCATAAAAATAGAACAAAGTAAGAGGCAATTTAGAACAGCTACACGCACCCATAAGCAAGAGGGAAAAAGGAAACATACCAGAATCTCCTGCTAGCCAGGAAATTGCACAGGAGAAATATATGGGATCATAAAAGAAAACTACAAGACGCAGAATGGCTCCACGTTTTTACTTTGCTGACTCCAAGCAAACAAGCGGAGTTCTGGTCATATATCAACCGGCTTTTAGGGTGCGGATACGACCGACGGAATGCGGTTGCTAGCGACATATGGATAACGCACGTAACCAAATTATACCATGGAGCCCCTAATTTATCAACACCTGGTCTGCAAAAGCTCCCTATATCAGCTGGCTCCCCTGATAAACATCCAGCACTAACAGAAGACACACTCGGGCCCCGGAGTGAGGGCAGATTGGCAAGCTTTGAGGGTACGTCTGAGCCATTGTTCTTGGGAAACCGTGTGATGGCAACCCCCGAGGAGACGTTTGAGCCATTGATCACAGAAAACCGTGTGAGGGCAATCTTAAAAAATATAAGAAAAGATGGGGCCCCTGGCCCCAATGGCCTACCAGGCCATCTCTTCAAAGAAGACTGCGACTTTTGGGGAGCGGTACTCACACCACTCTACCAGTATTGTCTGATGAACACCACAGTTCCGGAGAGTTGGAAAGGCTCTATACTGCAACCCATCCACAAAAAGGGAGATCACGGGGACCCTGCGAATTATAGGCTCATTGCCCTCCTGGATATCGAGGCAAAAGGCTATGCCAGCCTTCTTTTACAGGACTTGCAGGACTGGGCTAACGAAAATGAAATCTTACCTGTGTATCAATCGGGATTCAGACCAGGAGCATCCACCACGGACAACATTTTAGCTCTTTCATATCTGATAGAACAGTCCATGCAGAAAAAGGCGCTTCCCCTCTTCGCGTGTTTCGTGGACTATACTGCGGCTTTTGATGGTGTAAATCGGAGTCTGTTGTGGCGCAAACTGCAAGACTGGGGGATTCCGGCGAGCCTGCTGAAAGCAATAGTCAGCCTTTACACTGGAACGTGGGTACGGGTAAAAATCGCGATGAATTCCGCCACTAGAAAGATTCCTACAGTTAGAGGGCTAAAGCAAGGCTGTGTATTGGCCCCATTGCTCTTCAACTTATATACGGCAGACCTCGGAAAAAAGATATTTAAAGCGAATCTCTCACCCCCAAAAATAGGCTCTAGTCCAGTACGCAGACAATATGGTGCTATTAGATCACACTAAAGTGGGCATGCAAAGATTATTAGATGCTTTAAACACCTACAACAACAATAATGAACTTCAAGCAAATGCAGGAAAGACAAAGGTAGTTATATTTGGAAAATATACCAACAAACCTAAACAACAATGGAGATTGGGTAATTTAAACATACTAACAGTGACCAAATACAACTACCTGGGTGTATGGCTGATGAGCAATGGGAAGCCAACAGCGCAAATTGCGGCCGTGGAAACAAAAGCTAAAGCAGTGACGTTTGCCTTGTGCAAACTTCATTCCAAGCTATGTAGCCCATCAACGAAACCAATCAGAAAGGCCATAAACGCCAAAATGTTACCATCAATCACTTATCTCCAGATAGCATTTCCAGCGGCTTTTACCAACACTATGGAGCAGCTCAACTGTAGTGCATTTAAGCGTATATTTCAGATCCCCGCCTATGCCCGAAACTTTCTGGTGCGATTGGAATTCGGACTGAATAGACAGAGCTACGAGCACTGGGCTTCCATGGTTCGGTTTTATCGCGGGTGTGCGCTGCACCTCCGCACACAATGAAGGCAATTTTAAAGTTTATCTTTATGGAAGGAAACAACTCATGGAGCAAAGGCCTGCACACAGCTTGCTCCGAATTGCGCCTCGATAAGTCTAAATTAACGGACTTCATTCATCAGCCTGGTATCCTAAAATCCATATTGAAAAAACAAGTAAGATTTTTATCAAAAGAAGACGATATGAAGGAATTGAATGCCTCCAGTAGTAATATTAGGATACTTGCAAGCTCTTATGAAGATCAATCATGGCAGCCATATCTTGACGCCTCGTTAAATAAATAAATTTTGAAGCAAATCTTCATAGCAAGACTTATGGTTCTGCCCATTAAGGATATTAATAGGCGCTGGAATACCTTAGCGGAAATAACAACTTGCAGACTTTGTCATCAATATGAGGAATCTCTGGTCCATATAATTTGCACATGTCAACGTTTATTACTTGTACGATGTACTTTATTGAAACTTCTCTTTTGAAACATGGAGTGAGGACTTGCGCTGAAGCCATGAAACTCCTTTTAATTTGGTAATTCCAATGTACTTGGCACGGTTCGCTAAGTTTGTACACAAGGTTGAGGAACTCTTAAGAAAAGAAGTATAGATCTTAATTGTTTTAAATGAATTTATCATGTAGGAAGTACTTGTGTTTTACCTAGGACTGCATACTGTGTATTTTATTGAATTGGTATTGTGCCGCCCACTTAGCTTTGGTATCGCATATGCTAATACCTTTAATCTCATGATGAACGCACTTCTAAGTTGTGGTCCCCTAGATTTGCACAAAACCACTATATAATAGGAAGGATCCATTAGTATTGAACTGTTTCATTGGTCCTATACTATTTTATTGGTTTTATCCTGTTTTAAGCATAGCACACAAAAAAATATATATATATATATATATTTTATTTAGTGAATATATATGATATTAATTAACTAGGCATGCATTCATACGAAATAGGCAAGTTTTCCTGAGATTTTATTGGAATTTTTGTAACAATTTTTGTTAATTGATACAATAAAAATTATTCATTCTAACATTCTAACACTGGTATAGTTTCCCTTTGCTTCCTTTCCATTTGTGGTAGTTAATCCTCTAGTTGCACATTTGTGCAACCTATTCACGCAGGTTGCCTTTTGTGTTTTGTAACAGGGGCATGACACTATAATTATAAATTGATGGCAATGTTCAGGACCATTTAACTGTAGCACAGTTGGCACTCTTTTATGCTGTTGTACTTGATCTACTGTAGTTGAGAGCATACGGTACACAGCAAACAGTGCGGCTTTGGCAATGTTGATATAAGCTGGTGGATGGAAACCTATGCCTCAGACTAATCAAACAAAGGTTTACATGAAAAGAGTTTTGAGCGACAAGAAAAAAAAGATACTTTGTAAATATACCAACTCAAGTACAAGCACAATCAGGCGAGGAGTTTGAAAGTTACTGGAATTTAATTGTATATTATCGAGAAAAAAAATTGCACTGAGTTTAATAGGGTTTTTTTTTCTAAATAAACACATTTTTAGTCACTGAGAGTATAAAGCATCCAGATGTGTATATATATATATTTGAATGGAAAATGCAAACCCGTTGCCCCCCCACGCAGTTTCATTACCACAGAGTAAACACACCACTGCACGGGGGGAGAGGAGCAGTATTAACTGTGAGGGAGACATGAGTGGTTTCATCAATTACATCGGTACTCACCAAGACAGGCAGCTGCGGCGGAGTGAGGTCCGAGGACCACATTGTTGGGACACCACTTGGTGTTTTGGATTTCCCAATTACTTAATTGGTATCCACAAAGGACTCCACATACCAGCATGCAGCACTCTGGATTGTCAGCGCAAGGTGATGCACAGCTGAGAGGCAGAGGAGGGGCCCTGACAAGGCTTCACTGGGATTGGCCAATGCAATATTCAAATGACCCCCAGGTGTAAGGATCTGCTTCTGTAACAGGCACTGAAGAAAGCTAACCTGCTGAAACGCATCTGCCATCATGTTACTTTAACTAAAGAACCTTGCTTGCGCTGGGACAAGCACTCTGAATAAATCCATTTCATCTCAACCTGGCGGTGTCGGACCCTTCTTTAACAGTGAGTGGGGCTTGGTCTTTATATGTATATATATATATATATATATATATATATATATATATATATATATATATATCACACCAGAGTTGCCTCCAAACAAAGACACCACACACGGAGGTTTGCAGCACAAAACACCATAGGTAGCAGAGCTTGCAGAGAGACGCAGCCTTCCCAAATGCCATATGCGTTTCGAGCATTACGCTCTTGATCACTGGCTGGCTTGAACACAGGAGGCGGGCTGATAAGAACATCTAATTTATTTAATAACAAGCCCCCCCCTAATGGGCGGCAACAGTGGCGTTCTGGTCATCATAGCTCATATACACCACCCGGCTTGTAAAGTTCATTAACCAAGTGGACTCCGCCACCTCCATTCAAATAAATGTCATACCCGGTTGGGTGAGAAGCCATGCCATCCCCGCTACATGCTTGCAAATGTGTCCCTGTGGTGTAGGCCCCTACCGTTCCCACGAGCGCTCCTATCTCCAAGCACTCAGGACCCGCTCGGCAAGCAGTGGGGCATCTTCGCAGCCGGGCCAGCCGCATAGTACATCACACCAGAGTTGCCTCCAAACAAAGACGCCACACACGGAGGGTTGCAGCACAAAACACCATAGGTAGCAGAGCTTGCAGAGAGACGCAGCCTTCCCAAATGCCATACGCGTTTTGAGCATTACGCTTTTGATCACTGGCTGGCTTGAACACAGGAGGCGGGCTGATAAGAACATCTAATTTATTTAATAACAAGCCCCGCCCTAATGGGCGGCAACAGTGGCATTCTGGTCATCATAGTTCATATACACCACCCGGCTTGTAAAGTTCATTAACCAAGTGGACTCCGCCACCTCCATTCAAATAAATGTCATACCCGGTTGGGTGAGAAGCCATGCCATCCCCGCTGCATGCTTGCAAATGTGTCCCTGTGGTGTAGGCCTCTACCGTTCCCACGAGCGCTCATATCTCCAAGCACTCAGGACCCGCTCGGCAAGCAGTGGGGCATCTTCGCGGCCGGGCCAGCCGCATAGTACATCACACCAGAGTTGCCTCCAAACAAAGACGCCACACACGGAGGGTTGCAGCACAAAACACCATAGGTAGCAGAGCTTGCAGAGAGACGCAGCCTTCCCAAATGCCATACGCGTTTCGAGCATTACGCTCTTGATCACTGTCTGACTTGAACACAGGAGGCGGGCTATATGTTTATGACATTTATTTGAATGGAGGTGGCGGAGTCCACTTGGTTAATTAACTTTACAAGCCGGGCGGTGTATATGAACCATTATGACCAGAATGCCACTGTTGCCGCCCATTAGGGTGGGGCTTGTTATTAAATAAATTAGATGTTCTTATCAGCCCGCCTCTTGTGTTCAAGCCAGCCAGTGATCAAGAGCGTAATGCTCGAAATGCGTATGGCATTTGGGAAGGCTGCGTCTCTCTGCAAACTCTGCTACCTATGGTGTTTTGTGCTGCAACCCTCCGTGTGTGGCGTCTTTGTTTGGAGGCAACTCTGGTGTGATATATATGTATATATATATATAGGTGTATATATATATATATATATATATATGTGCGTATATATATATATGTGTATATATATATATATATATCCACCAAACACAAGTTGCCTGCTGTGAATGGGCCCACACAGGTAAGTAACGCTTTCTCATTTATTTGGAGGTTGCAGCGTGGGTCACAAAAGTTGATGCCTCACTGAAAAAATAAAACAAAGTCCAGCCCGACACGTTTCGTGCTACCCAACACTTCCTCATGGGCTTTGGGCTTAAAAACTGTGGCAAGGCAAACAGCGATTTCTCCAGCACCTGTATTTCATCCTGATCCCCGCCCTTCTGGGCGTGGCCACTACCGTGGCCTCTTGGTAATTGTAGTGCCTTCGTTTTTGCTCTAGTGAGTTGTCGTGCCTCCACATAGTAGAATGTCATTTAGTCACAAGTGGGTAGCGGTGCACCATCCCGACCACACCCCAACACCTTACTACCTCCAATTCAGCTCCTGTCCCTCTCGCAGGCACGCTGGTATGCGTGTCAGCGGGACCGCTTTCGTCGCAGAGGGGCTCCCTCCGCGGCTCAGGCTAAGCCGCAACATATCCACCAAACACAAGTTGCCTGCTGTGAAGGGGCCCACACAGGTAAGTAACGCTTTCTCATTTATTTGGAGGTTGCAGCGTGGGTCACAAAAGTTGATGCCTCACTGAAAAAATAAAACAAAGTCCAGCCCGACGCGTTTCGTGCTACCCAGCACTTCGTCATGGGCTTTGGGCTTAAAAACTGTGGCAAGGCAAACGGCGATTTCTCCAGCACCTTTATTTCATCCTGATCCCCGCCCTTCTGGGCGTGGCCACTACCGTGGCCTCTTGGTAATTGTAGTGCCTTCGTTTTTGCTCTAGTGAGTTGTCGTGCCTCCACATAGTAGAATGTCATTTAGTCCCAAGTAGGTAGCGGTGCACCATCCCGACCACACCCCAACACCTTACTACCTCCTATTCAGCTCCTGTCCCTCCCGCAGGCACGCTGGTATGCGTGTCAGCGGGACCGCTTTCGTCGCAGCAGGGCTCCCTCCGCGGCTCAGGCTAAGCCGCAACATATCCACCAAACACAAGTTGCCTGCTGTGAAGGGGCCCACACAGGTAAGTAATGCTTTCTCATTTATTTGGAGGTTTTGTGACCCACGCTGCAACCTACAAATAAATATCCTTAGTTCTGGCTTGCTGTAATCTTACACCCGACAAAAACATAACAGATAATCTTAACTCCTCTTGTATAAATGAATATTTCACTAGAACAAACAAAAAGCCCTTATGCAACATATTTATCCGTTAAAACCATGGTTAGATCAATGAGATGTCATTTTAGTTAGTATCTAAAGCATGTTTGCAGAAACTTTCAAGAGAGGCGTCGTTCTCATTCTTATATGGAATGCATAAATATTTTTCCAATAAATGATGTAATGAAAAGAAAATAGAGAAAAAATTACAAGAAATAATTGTCATTCTTTTTATGCCATACTTTTTTATTGTGTTCCTACATATCTAAAATGAACATAATAAAATATTCAGTAATTTGAATTCTTAATAATTATGTGTACCTTTTAGTGTCATAACAAAGTGACATAGCGATAAAGGAGTGCACCAGGTCAGTCCCTCAAGTTCCGTGTTGAATACAAATGTGATTAAATTCACAACATCGTAAGAAAATTAGCGGTAACAGAATAAAGCATTTTGTTGCATTTATGCTAGGGCGTGGAAAAGAAATGTTTGGCACATACAAATGTGGGATACTGTTTTTATAAAATCGTGCATTACAATGCTTTTTTCTAAAAATTGTAGGGAATAAAAACAGCAATATAACAGTCAGTTTCTCCAGAAACATTAGTACTGTAGTAGAGGATCAGAATTAGAAAATAGGATTAAAAATTTGTTTTCAAATATAATATAAAAATAATATAGATGTCAGATACAATTTACAATAAGCTTTCTAAACAGAACAATTCACAGAGATGAAAATATGTGAATGCAATGTAAAACATATGCTTACTATTTTATCGATAAATGTGATCAATAAATATAAAATGTAAAAAAAATCATGCTATCTCTCTACCCCCTAAAAAATGTTGTGAGGCAGCCTCCAGGAGTATTTTTCACATATCATGCTTTCTTTTTGTGAGAAAGAGATTATGAAGCAGCTTGGAAGCTTGTCTGACTTTTGCTATCTCTGGGGCTTTGCTGCGGCAAACTGCCTAGAGGGTCCACCTTTCTCTCACTCTGTGTGTGACAGCATCATTTCCTCCAGTGGGTTGGGAGAAGGGAAAACGATGAAGAATTAGTAATGGAGGTCAGCTGGATCTGAGCTTTCACCTGAGCCTGGGGAAAGGGGAGCGTCTGACACAATACGTGGCTTATTGAAGAAGACAGGAGTGAACACATTAGCGCGTGGCCCGCACACCTCAGGACGACAAAACACAAATACAAGGCTTGAAACACTCCGCGGCAGCTGACAGGAGTAACAATAAATGCGGCGAAATAAGACGTACAGATTTTGTGCCAATGCTGTTTTTGCTGGATGAGTCAGAGTTTGGCGACCCAGTCGTTGTTTGCAACATTTGCTCTGATTGTTTGAGTTGACATTCATGATAAATATCGTCTGACAGAGGATAAATGGAAGCTTTTGTTTATCACCTCTTAATTTTGTATTGATTTCTTATCATGGCAATACCTTCCAGTGTAATTAATTGGAGGGACACACAAGCTTGTATTTCTGTTGCTCCCATCTCAATTCATCGTACACCACCAAACTAATTGGTACAGCATTTACCTCTCAGGATTTCAGTTTGCCTCTAAGAAATGCAGGGCTGTTCAAGTTAACATTCAGTCAGGGGCCATCTTGTACTAAACAGACACATGTGGAGCAGCACACTTTCATGAGAAATTATTTTCTTTGCTAAGCTGTGTACAAATCAACGGTTCATATTAAACTACACTATGTTGAATGAACATGATGGTAAATGTGCATGTCAACATACCATCATTTTTGGCAAGTCTGATAATTGTTATTCAGTTTCCATGTCTCAGCCACAGATAACAGCTCAAGTTCCTGCTCTTCCAAATAAACCTCACGACTGGTGTAACATCTGGATACCAGGCATATCAAACAGTGGCACACATAACCCTGCTGACCATTCTCCTTCACCCCGGCCCTCTTCCCCCTACCTGAAACTCAGTGCCTCTGCAGCTGCTCACCATTAGGTCTTCTGAGCCTTGCCACTCCCTCCCTTCTATGCTTTACCTACCTTTTTATTGTGTACTCCTCTACCCTTCTTCTCCTCCTTATTAACTCCACCTCGATATACTACCTAATACTCAACAGCAATTGTATCTTTGTAGCAAGGCTCATGCTCCACTAATCTGCCCACATACTCATGTACATATTTGCTATACCTTTTAAGGATATGTCAGGTATTGAAAAAACGCCTATTTTTTGGTGTCCCGTTTTTAGGATGCACAAACACCGGATCAGTGACACAATATCAATCCAACAAATATCAAGAACATAAATATTGGACATTTAATATCGAGAACAAAAATATTGACTCCATGTACATAACTATAAAAATCACTAAAATCGAGCACTCAAATATCGTTAACAAAAATATTGTGTTTTCATTATATAGCGATAACAAAAATATCAGAAACACAAATATTGTTACCTAAAAATAAACATATACCATGTCAAAAATATTGATTACCACAATATAGACTGCTAAATTATCAACATAGCTAATAAATTTAATAAAAAAACACCAAAAGTCAGTTTTCACATAAACCAATCACTTCAAATAAACCCAAAACTTATAATAAACATCTGTAATCAATTTAAATTATTTTTCAACACCCAAAACATAAACGTTCACCCCATAAAAATAGTATATCTATAAAATATACAATATATGCAACTAAAACATTATTTACTATAAACATTTAAATGCAAATAAAAACATAAAATATTATACCAAAACAAATACATTCATATTTAAATAAATAAATAATATATAAAATACTAAAAGAAAGCATAAATTAGCTTTTACCAAACAAAGGGGCTCATTACGATGGCGGGCGGAAGCACAACCGCCGTGCTGGCGGATGCAAAAACCACCAGTTACCGCCGGCACGCAGCAGTCCACACGCCCGCCCAATTACGATGCGAAAAGTAGGCCAAACACCGCCGGCAAGCCAGCAACACCATCCGCCATCAAAGTGCGCCCGTACACGTAGCGGCGCAGCCTAACTGACACACACCGTCCGACGAAACACGTCCCGCCCGGCGCATAAATTACGATGCCGCAAACAAACGGCTCCCACGGCCAAGAGATACCGTACGACAAACCGAAGCGGTAACACGGACGCCGAGCACGGACAACGAAGAAGCGGCTCCCCGAGCATGAATCCAGCACTGCAGGCCCTCCCCATGCTCCTGCTGATGCACCACCAAGGACGCAACGTACCGCGGAGACGCAGGTAGGCACACACACAACAAGTGCACGCAAACAGCGCACACAGTGCAAGGGCGGAAAAGCGGACAACCCCCCACCAGCGCGTGTACACTACACATCCACCATTGCATCCACATATGACACACAGGCCAAATCGTAACATCGCGTAACACATGTGTACACACCACCTGGGACTAGGAACCAACAACCCCGTCACGGCCCCAAAGCGGCGATGACGCCGCCACACATGCGCACAACGCAGAGGCCAACCGCAGCGCCATGCATGCGTCGCACACAGACACAGGGACACAACCAAGCAGCACACACATCAGCCCCACCCCGAACGCACATGACACGTGACAGGCCTGCCACAGACATGTCCCCAACGCCCAATTCACGGACAACACCCAACGCCTCACAACCGACGCACACATGTCAGTGAAGACACGCAACAGCAGGACACACCCCAGTGTAACAAACATGGCGTAGCACACAGCGGCGGCAACACCAACTAGGAGAAGCAGGGCCCCTTCGGGAAGAGGAACGCCAGTACCACACTGAAACACCCATACCACCCTGCACATATGAACAAGACATATAAAACGGAACACCAAAGAGCCCGGGGACCGACAACAGGTGGCCCAAGAATAACATTCACACACAAGGCCCAACGCAGAGCGGAAAGGCAGCCTGCCGCCCACACAAGGGAGAGCAGACAGCACTGAATGACCTTCCATTCCAACTCCGAAACCACAGCCCTACGACAGAAGCCGGTGAATACAGCCATTGTCCAAGAATAGACCAACACAGGCTTGCCGAGGAGACCGACCACAGGGCAGATAGCGCATATCACAGAAGCACACAACGGACGGGGAAGAAAGAAGAAAACACTCCCCATGTCGGCCACATGCAAGTTAATTGGAAGGAGTCACACATCACTGACCTTGAACTGTCTGAGAAGCATGTGGGAAGAGAGCCTGTGTCCTCCAAACAAGCCAACAGAACACAAGTCCTGTCTCCCTACGACTACACAGAGCTCACAGCAACCTCGGAGCGTGCACATTGCAGACTGCACACACAGCCGGAGCACGCCACCACAACGCACCGCTGCGAAATGGCAACCGCAACACACCTACCCAACTACCCCGAACAGCTCAAGCTGTACAAAACCAACCTGTTTCATACATTGGGATGCGATCTCCTGTCCCTGCTGAACGTAAGTTACCGACTGACTTACCGCATCACATTGTTCAGCTGCGTCATGCCCGTCTTCTACTGTCGGAGGTGTCCCTACCAGCATCCCGTGGAGATATGCCTCTCCAACCTGGCATGTCTGAAGGCGGACCTGCTACCACTACTCCTCCCTCTGGACGCACACGACAGGGCCTGCTCTGCCTATGGGGGCATGGCGTATGTGGCCAACATCGCACCCGCACTGAAATGGGACCACTGTGCCTCCACACGACGGATCATCGAGAACAGCTACATCGAATGTCACCCAGCATGCCCCATCATGGTCCTCCAAGGGACAACTTACGAACAACACCTTGACAGCCACCATCCGCTACATTGGCTGGCAAACATGTACACCACCAATGACATGGAAGCCCTGCTGGACGGCATCGCATACCTGACAACCTGTAAATTCGTCGGACCACAACGCAGGTTCCCCGATTGACCTATGATGTCCAACCCCGCACCCATGCTTAGCTTCCGCACGGACTGGCCAGTCACCACCACAACAGCCATACCAAATGACCGGCAACTGTAACCACACCATCAACGACATCGCCATGACATCGGATATGACCGGGACATGCACACTGTTCCCCATCACATCCAGGAACACCGCATGCATCGTGGGAGGCAGTGGCATGGGCTCTGTGTATCGCACCCACATGGACGGAACTGCACGAACAACCAGGACACGACATGGATCCAGCGCCCATGGACACACACACCGCTCAGTGGACATGAATAGGTCGCCTGGAGTCTGTGGGTGCTGCACCCCTCCCACCCCCGCCCCGGGAATCCCATACCAGGACCTTTGCATGGACGACAAGTGCATACAACAACAACACGACCCCAGTGACTGTGACATGTCCAGTAACCACCACAGTGCAACAACAAGTGGCACGCCGCTGCATGCACGCAAGCACATGCCCTGATGTCATCTCACATGCACGCGTGCATGAGGAACAACCGCAGCAAACCTGTCACATGGAACTGAGATGGACTGTGCCCATGATGCCAAGCGGTCTGGTAGGCTACATGTATACCGTCTGTGTCAAAGTCCGCAGCTCCGCAGCTATACGTAAATGTACATTAGCACAGCCTTGGCCAAGCAGATGTCACTCTGAAGCCCACATCCCACATGCAACAGCCAATCACATGTAACCCCACACCCTATCCCATTTGCAATCATGCTCAGTATATCCTCAACATGTATTCCGCTGCCAGTAGTGTCCACTATACTGCATCACAGAGGACAGAAGACTCAATATAATGTTTGAAACCAAAACTGTCTCCGCTGACTCATTTCACAAGTACGAATGAGAGAGGATGAGAGTATGTGAAGTACACGGCAGTCGTGACATGACCATGTAGTCCACTGGTATTGGATGTCAACGCAAATGAGTAGCACAACTGTGGAAGACACACATGTGTCGTGTGAAGTCGTATGGACGCAGTGCTCAGGTGGGTGGGTGTGACGGGTAGATGCGCACATGCCAAGTTGGAGCACGCCGTGTTGGGAGGGGTCATGAACAGTACACCACCGCTTCCCTGGGCATTGTGAGAGGACACCTGTCGGGGGGAGTGAACACGTGTGTGCACAGCAGCCGGGCACACGTACAAAGCGGTACCAGGCGCACCTCAGCCCACCCTCTGTGGACAAGCTGGATCCTGTTGTGCGCCCGCCATGCCCCTTGACAAGGCACACACAGCCCCAGTCGACCAGGTGTAACCCCAACATAGTCAATCCGCACAGGTGATACAGGGCACGGGATGGCAGTGGAGCATGGTGTGTGAGAGGTCTCCTCGCGCTCCTCCTGGTCATATCACGCAGGCAATAGAACCTCAACGTCTAGCATGGCACAAGTCAAATGGAAGTGTAGGGGGACGCACCACAGCACGAGCAGCACTGACGTCACGGGAGGTGGCTCGCACCATCCCATCCATTGCACATCATACCAACCACGCCACATGCCATTGCGACTAAGTGCAAGCGCGTGCGCCACCACCCCCGAGCCCTCCCCAGAGAGGCCAAAGAGTGAATGTGTGGGCCATCAGCCACAGACGGACGCGGCCTGGCCGCAAGGGCAGCCACAGCCACTGGGTGTCGCAGGTGGCGGATCCGGAAGGCGAAGACTGTGATGCATAGTCCATGCAGGCCGGGTCTCCATTTGGGGCACCACGCAGGTGGACGGCGTCCCGCCACACATCATACCCTGAGACAGCCCACTTGTGCAACTGGACCCACACATACACTCCTTGCCCTCTCTGGTGCGAGCTTGGGGCTGCCTGTGCAAGCGCTAGCCTCGCAGGTGAGCATGCATATTGGGGGAGCGAGGGGAGGACAGGAGGGCTGGGGCGAAGATGACTGTATCACTGTCAGTTAGTACAAGGGATGACCCAGATGTGGAAAGGAAGAGACGTGTCCCGTGTGTACTGCAACTAGTCGCCAATCCAACTACCCCCCCATGTCCGGAATGTAAGCCCGCACCTAGGCCCGCCCATCCGCCACATCGAACATACCACCAGCAAGACAACCTTCCCATTCGAAACACTGACTGGGGGTGGCGACCAGTGAACAATCATGTGTCGCCTACCCACGCGTACATGTGGGCCCTCCATGATCCATGTCACCTGCGGCAAAGTCATGACATGCGCAATGAGGGAAGTGAGGAGAGCTGTCCGCCCCACGCGCAGAAGGTGCATCAGCTCCACAGACCCAGCAGCGAGTCCAGCAGGGGTCACATGTGCAGGGGCAGCTGTGCCTGGTGTGAAGGCACATGCATATAGACAGCACATCGACCAATGTGTAGTCTGCCCACATCTACAGTCCATCATCATGCGGACATAGGAATTGAACACAGGGCAACACATCTTCAGTTGGTGCACCCACCGTGACCAACAATGCGCAATCATCGACGTACCCGCCCTGTGCATGGCCCCCCACCCAACGGAGGCACATCCAGTGCCACCATCCCACACACACAAGCCTTCCACGGAACATGCTGTGTCCAATGGTCAGTACAGAGTCAGCGCCCATCTGGTGGATCCTGAACAGGAGACACATGCACACACATGCCAGCTCCCACTATGTACGTCTGCCACCTGGCACGTGCAATGTAACCTCTCACCTGTGACATGTGACTGCAAGCATACAGCCGTCTTGGCATGGGGCTGTCAATGTGGACACCTGTCAATGTTTCGGGAGGTGTGATCCGTACAGTGCTGTACATAGGGTGCAGTGCTGACACCTACTACTGTCTCATATCCCCTCGTGCCACAGGTCCCACTTGTTTTGGCCGCTCAGCCTGTGCCCACATCGTCGTCGTCGTGTGCCATACTCATCCAGCCGCGGAAGCAGTTCCATGCTCAGCAGACATTCATGTTGCCGTGGCGTTGCCGCTTGACGGATATGCAGTCAGTCCCCATCAGCACGCCCCGCAAGTCATTGGGGCCTAGATCCCCATGTGCATGCACATGGCAGTGGTTTGTATCACTAGCCATTGCCATTGTTGGGAGACCTGTGTAAGTGTATTGTGGCCGTGCCGTCCCAGCTTGACAGCTGGGCTGTGGCTCATGTGCTTGCTCAGTCATGTCAGTGATGTGTATGCGAAATTGCTATGTGTCGTGTTGCTTTGACATGTGTCCTCTGCCATTGTCCCTAGGCGGAGACCGAACATTGACCGCCCATACCAATTGCTGGCGGACATGGACGATACAGAGGTTATTAGGAAGTTTCGGCTGGACAGGCCAACCCTGCATCGACTGTGTGCCATGTTAGAACCCCATCTCCGTCCCCGCAGGGTGTATCCGACTGCTGTCACCCCCACGGCTAAGGTGATGGCCGCCATGCATTTCTTCGCCACTGGGTCATTCCAGCACACAGTGGGCATTGGAGGAGGGATGTCCCAGCCCATGTTCAGCAAGGTGCTGAGGGATGTACTGGCAGCCATGATGCTGTACCGAACAGGTACATCCGCTTCCCCAGGGCTCGTGAATTGGCGGCAGTGAAGGGTGCATTCTATGCCCTTGGCAGAATCCCACACGTCGTTGGAGCCATTGACTGCACACATGTCGGCCTTGTTCCACCACAGGCCACTGAGCACCTGTACCGCAACAGGAAGCACACGCACTCCCTGAATGTGCAAGTGGTGTGCCTTGCGGACATGGTGATCACCCACGTGTGTGCAAAGTTCCCAGGCTCGGCCCATGACGCACACATAATGCGCAACAGCATCTTGCCACGACTGATGTCCAATATGCAACAGGATCGTGGCTGTATTGTCGGTGAGTATGTGGAGTGGTGTAGCGTGCTGGTTGTGCGATGCTGTCCCCTGTCCAGTTGGAATAGCAACGGTTCTCTGTGTCCCTCACACCCAGGTGACTCTGCGTACCCGAATGGGGCATGGCTGCTCAGTCCATTGAGGAATCCTCGCACCCCAGCAGACGATCGCTACAATGAGGCACATGGGAGGACCAGACGTGTGGTCGAGCGTACCTTTGGCCTCCTCAAGTCCAGGTTCAGGTGCCTGGACCGCACCGGGGGTGCGCTGGCGTACTCCCCACAGAAGGTGTGCCGGATAGTGGTGGCGTGCTGCATGCTGCACAATCTGGCCATTCGGAAGCAGATCCCCCTCATCGTGGATGACGGAGATCAACCAGGGCCCCAGCCCGCAGACCAGGACAGCTCGAGTGAGGAGGACAGCGGAGAGGAGGAAGCTGGTAATGTGCGGCAGCAGCTCATCGCCCGCTACTTCACTTGACGGTGAGTGTCCATGTACGACGGCTGATGTGGCTGTATCTGTGCAGGTGTGTGTGTGCTGTGTCAGGGTGGCCGTTTGTTCACTGCGTGCTGTGTGTCAACGCTACATGGCCAGGGTAGTATGCCACTGTTGGTGGCTGTGGCATTGTGCCCTATTGCTCTGTGCGATGTGTGTACATTGCTTGTAGTTGTTGACATGTACTGTGTGATGGGTGTGTGACACACTCATTGAATGTGCTCCTGTTCTGTCTCCCACCCCTAGGTCCCTACAGGCCCTCCGGATTCCATTGCCATGCCACGCATCAGGTGCCTTTCCGCCCAAGGTGGCCGTTGTATTCCGTACAAATAAAACACAGGGCACAAACAGCAGTTAGTGTAAAAGGTGCATTTATTTCAAACTGTGACATGTGATTGTGTGTAAGGTGATGACAAAAGTGGTGCGTGCAGTGACAATGAGCTGTCGGTCATGGCTGCGTGATGCTCAGGGTGTACCCACTGGTTCTATGTCCATAGTCCAACACACACATGCCATCCAGATGGCTGTGTGGAGTGGGATCGTAGTCCAAGTCAATGCAGTGGCTGGTCAAGGAAGGCTGGCGGAAGGCTGGCTGGCTGCCTCACTTGCGTTTGGAGCGTGCGAAGTCCTCCCGGGAGATCTGTTTCCACTTCGGACGGCCCCTTCCACGTTTGCGAGGGGGTGCCTGCTTGCGACATGCTGGTGGTTGAGGTGTGCTCACTGGCTGTGGACGCAGGGGAACTGGACACTGCTGCTCGACCCTGCGCCCCGGCAGGTGGTGGCGGAGGGGGAGCTGCTGTCCCTGGCTGTGACCTCACCGCCACCACCAGCTGGCCCATGAGGTCCACGAGTTGGCCCATACGGGCGTCCATGGACCTCAGCACCCCCAGCACCTCACGCGTGTCTGAAGCAGACTGGACCCATTGTCCTTGGGCCTCTTCATAGGCCCCAAGGACTCTGGCCATTTGAGGAAGGCATGGCTCCCAGGGGAGGCTGGCGTTTCCCTGACCCTGCTCCTCCTACCAGTCCTGCTGCCACCGGCCTGCCCACTAGCCACATTGCTCACCACGGTCCTCGCTGTGGCTCCCAGGGTGGATCCAGTCGGCCGAGCCACCACCTGCGCTGGGGCTGGTGCCAGCGAAGACGTGGTGGTGGTGGCGGCGGTGGTGGTCGGTGCGGCGATGGTGGCGGTTGCGGCAGTGGTAGTGGCCACAATGACCGTGGGTGTGGCCGCAACGACAGTGGCAGCAGGGGGCTGGGAATGTTCAGCAGCCCTGGATGATGGGTTGGTGGGTAGGAGGGGTCCTGGGGAGCGGCTGGGCCCTGCCACACCAGATGGGCCTGCTTGGTGGTCCGTGTCCGAAGAGGAGGACAGATCCTCCAGATCCGTGTGTCCTCGTTGGGGGCTTGTAGGCTGGCTGTGCTAGCTGCTGGCTCCATCCCCAGCATCCAGCAGTTCGTCACCTGTGGAGAGAATGAGATTTGTTATTGTGTTGCACCTGGCGAAGTATGTATTTGTCGTCTGACATTAACAGTTCGTGCAATCTCGTACATGGGTTTCCCGGAGGCGTGTGTGTGGCTGTAGCATCTGTAGTTGTGTGTGCTTGGCAATGGGACTGTGTGCTGTGCACATGTGGCATGGGACGGATTGGCCATGCCGATGGGTGTGTTGCTGTGCCCCTACTTATTGTGACTCTGGTGTATGCGGGCTCCTGGCCCATCCTGGGTCTGGTTTGTACTTTGCTTTTGGTGTTCAGATGGGACGCTTAGGAACGCATATGGCAACATGGGGGCCATGCCCCAGATTCGCATTTGGGAGGGAATATGCTTTTGGGGTTCAAATGGAACGCTTAGGAACGCATATGGCAACATGGGGGCCATGCCCCAGATTCGCATTTGGGAGGGTATATGCTTTTGGGGTTCAAATGGAACGCTTAGGAACGCATATGGCAACATGGGGGCCATGCCCCAGATTCGCATTTGGGAGGGAATATGCTTTTGGGGTTCAAATGGAACGCTTAGGAACGCATATGGCAACATGGGGGCCATGCCCCAGATTCGCATTTGGGAGGGAATATGCTTTTGGGGTTCAAATGGAACGCTTAGGAACGCATATGGCAACATGGGGGCCATGCCCCAGATTCGCATTTGGGAGGGAATATGCTTTTGGGGTTCAAATGGAACGCTTAGGAACGCATATGGCAACATGGGGGCCATGCCCCAGATTCGCATTTGGGAGGGAATATGCTTTTGGGGTTCAAATGGAACGCTTAGGAACGCATATGGCAACATGGGGGCCATGCCCCAGATTCGCATTTGGGAGGGTATATGCTTTTGGGGTTCAAATGGAACGCTTAGGAACGCATATGGCAACATGGGGGCCATGCCCCAGATTCGCATTTGGGAGGGAATATGCTTTTGGGGTACATGCTGTGAGCCATGGGTGCCGAACGTGACATGTGTTGTGGCAGCATGACAGTGCATGGTTTGAGGTGTGTGCATGCTTGACATGGCCTGCATATTTGCTGTCTGTTGTGATTACTGGACATGGCATTGGACGCATCGTTATGAGTGAGTGATGGTTGTGTGCCAGCCAACGTATTGCAGTTGTCCCATCTCCTTGGTGTGCGTGCTGCCCTGTGCCATGTGCATCACTGCAGTGCTCGGGGGGTGTGGCCCATGTTGTGTGTTGTTGCTCACAGTGTGTCGTGCGCTTCATTGACTTCTGGCACATGGTTGGTCATGGGCATGTATCTTAGCGTGACTGCTGTATGTGTGGCAGCTGTGCGGATGACATGCCTTTCATGAGACTGGGGCTGACGGATGGGATGGATGGTATGTTGTATGTGCATGGTGTGTCTGTGTGTTTGATGGGTTCAGTGGTGTTCGTGTGCATTTATGTTGTTCCGCTCTGTTGCGTCTAGTGTTGTTTGTCTTACATAGGCGTAGTTGTGGGGTGTGTGGTTGACAGGCAGTAGGAGCTACATGGACAGGACTTCAATGGTGTTTCGGTTGTGTGTGATGAGTTGCACAGTGGCTGCCGTGTGGTACTATATTCAGTGTGGCTTGTGCATGCAGACGTGGCTCCTTGGGTGTTGCTATGTCTGTGATGGGTCATGTGGGGTGTGAGTCTGTTGTTCATGTCCGTGTGCACATTGTTCACTTGTTCGTGACGGTGGGCGGTGCTGCGTGTTCGTCTGCTACGTGACATGTCCCATGTGTTGGTCGTGTTCCGGTCCTCATGCCTCCAGTAATCCAGCCCTGTCCAGTTTCCCACCTGCAAGTTGTTCGTGCGTGCACTGTACTGGATGCCACATGGCTCTAAGCGGGGGTGCTCCATGTTGCAGGTCTGTGGGGGTGGGGGGTGTTGTGGGTCGTGGGGGTGGCTGGACACCCACTGACACCGATTGCTGTGGACCGTGATGTCTGCCTTTCGGCTGTCGTTGTGCACTGCGGTGGCTGACACGTGGCTGTGGGGTGTGGGGGATGCTCCTCCTTGCTGTGCTGTGGGACTAGGGGCCTGGTGTGTGTTGTACTTGGGCTGTCCACCGTCCCACCCACTGCACTTTGTGTTCCTGCCACTTACCTGTTACTTGTCGGTTAGTGCAGCTGTGGCGGACACATGGGTGTGGTGGGTGCTCGTTGTGGCGCTTCTGGCATATTTGGGGACCTGTTGGTGGTTACGTGGCTGGCTGAGTGTACACATGTCCCCACGTATCTTACAGTTGTTCGGTTTGGGCTGTGTGTGGTGGTGTCTGTTGCATGTGTGTGTGATGTGTTGTGTATTGTGTGCTGGACATGGGGGTGTTTGTCCCTGGGAGCTGTGGCATGGTGGTAGTGCATGTGAGTACATAGCGGTGTGCTGGTATACATTAGTTTGTACTTACCAGCCTCCACTCCCCTGCTAATCCGGCGAGGATCTCCGGATGTATTATGACTCGCACCTTCTCCTCCCACGCTTTGAAGGTCTTGAAGAGCGCGGGATTCCCTCCGCCAGTGACGGCAGCCAGCTCTCTGTTTTTGCCCTCCTTCTTCTTGACCAGGCTCTTGACGTCATTCCAACGTTTGTTTATTTCTCCTCTGTTCCTGGGCAGGGTCCCGACTGCATTGACCTGGTCTACGATCCGGTTCCACATTCTGTTTCTGGTGGCTAGTGGTGTGTGCTGGACCATGTTCCCATAGATTTGTGGGTACACCTTGATGATCTCGTCGACCATGACCGTCAGCTCAATGGGCGTGAACTTGGGCATTCTTTGTGGTGCCATGGTGTTTGTGGTGCTGGTGCGGTGTGTGTTGTGTAATGTGCAGGGGGTTTGTGGTGCAGGTGTTTGGTGGTGGTGGTGGTGGTTGTGATGTGTGCGTTTCTGTGGTGTGCTGCTGTCCTTGCTGTGTCACTGTGTCCTCTCCTCTCCTCTCTGGTTTGCAATGTTGCAAGGGGTTGTGGTCTGTGGGAGTGCTGCTTTTGTACTTACCTATGTGGGTGTGTCCTCATGGTCTGTTGTTTTCAGGTGTGTTGTGTCTGGGGTTCTGGCCTTTGTAGTTTTTGTTTGTCCGGGGGTGTTTTCGGGATGTGTACTGTGCTTGTGTATTTGTGCGTGCCTTGCTGTGTGGACTTGTTGGCCATGTTGTGTGCTATTGGTTTTGTGAGCGGATGGTTTCTGTGCAGGTACGTGGGCGCCATGGCTTCTGCCGTGTCGATTCTCATCGGCGTTGTTTGCGCTGGCGGGCGGTATATTTGTAGTTTTCCCGCGCTCATGGCGGTGCGATCGTAATTTCACGTGCGGTGTGTCGGCCGTGAGGGCGGGCGGTTTTGTGTTGTCGTGCGTGTTTCCGTCCGTGGCGGGCGGTTTGACTCCGACTCGGACGTTGGCGGGCGGTATTTTGTGTGATTTTTCCGCCGATGGCGGTTTTCGGTTTGTGTAATCGTAATGGCGTGGTCGGTGTTCAGACGGTGTGTGCGGGCGGATTTTTGCCGCTTTCATGCCTGGCGGATTTTTTTACGCCGGGTATC